>JAAONU010000013.1:43730456-44330456 GCA_012932295.1 Cyclina sinensis
TCATGCTTTGATACTGGTCTCAATATAAAAAGTTGTCATTGTACTATTGGGTGGATAGCCATTTATACCAAATGAACACTTTCTTAGTGTCTAAATGCCTAGAGAAAAGAGTTAAAAAATTATCAAATATATTTTCATTTTATAGTGAATGATTCAATAAAATAGATAGCAGAATACCACCGGTAACTTCCAGGGTATATCCCTTTAATTAACGTTCGGTTAATATTTCTTTAGCATCTTTTTCCAAAGACTTTTTTTTCTGGCCAGCAACACTTTAGAAATAAGAAAGGTATATTTCAAACAGGCGTTCATAATAGCTGCTGCATCCGCATCGATTTTTATGTCAGGTTAAAAGGTCACTTTTATTTGTTTTTACTATCGTTTTGTCAGAAATAAACAAAAAAAAGAGGAAGAAATGTGTCATAGAGTATACTGACCCCCACCCCTTACATCTTTTATAAGGGTTTTGAAAATAAGGCGATGCATCATGGCAAAATATATAGCTTGTAATGCTTTTTAAATAGCTGTCGATATAGTTCATATCGAAGTTTTATTATCTGAGGCGATAATATTGATTTAAACTTAAATCAGTTTTTTTTTCTTTTCATGGAAATTCTTATGTAGAAAACAGACGTTTTCTCGTAGTAGACCGCGTTAATTTTCTTGAAAATGTATGTTTTTGTTATCTGTTCGATACATATTGCGATAATGAAATCAAATATTATGATATACATTGTCTATCTGAAGTTATTTTATTGGTTATTTATACTTTATGTACTTCACAAGGTAGTTCAAGAATATATATTGAAAATATTACTGGAACATTATTTTGAAAAACAACTTTTATTATTATTATTTTACGAAAATATCAAAAAATATTAAAAGAATACTGTTTAGAAAAAATTTCAGATGATAACAAAAATTTACGAAACTCCTTGAGTTATATCTTCTTTTTTATAAAGAAACAAAGAACTTACAGATTTTTAACAAACTTTGTTTTGTTAATAGAAGAAGGATGCTTTTGCTTCGTTTTGTTATTGTAGTCTTCACATAAAGTTCTTATGCTCCCCAAAGGGGATGCATATAGTCGCCGCTTCGTCCGTCCGTTCGTCCGTCCGTCCGTCCCTAAATTCGGTCCGGACTATTTCTCAGCAACCACTGGCTGGAATTTATGGAAACTTCATACGAAACTTTGCTACTAAGAGGAGCTGTGCATATTAGCATCATGTTCTGGTTCACTGATTTTTCACAAAGTTATGCCTGTTCCATGCATTTCTAATTGTAATTTTTGTCCAGACTATTTCTCAGCAACCACCAGGTGGAATTTATCGGACGTTTCATAGGAAGTGTACAAATAATATTTAACGAAGGGAGATAATTCCAAAAGTTACAATGAAAGAGTTATTGTTCCTGTAAAGTCATTTCTCTTGCTGTATTGTATCATTATGTAAACCTTCAACAAATTAGTGCAATAGGATTGGAGTTATAGTCTAGTTTTGGTGTACATTTCTTTGTGGATGTATTTTGACATTTTAGTGGAAAAGATAAGAGAGGATATTGTGTTCTTTAAAATGCAACTCACTGCCAATGAAATAATTATGAGAAGTATTACCAGTTTAGAGTAGGAATTCATGCATTATTTGAGGAACATACATACATACATAATCCCGTTTTTTTTCTGATAAGATTTCATTATGAGCACTTGTGACAGGCAAAATCTATCTTATAAGATACATGACCAGGACTTTTTTCCTTTATTTTATGTCAGTGCTTTGATTATTCTTCAAAACTGAGGATGGATTTGTAATCTAAATGAGCCTGGTTAGGTGTGACAATGCTTTGCATTTTTTATATAGAACATATGGGGTAATGTATTTACATTTATACTTAAAAAAGAAAAACTATAATGGGATGAAAATTTTTTTGCCTGAAAAGTTTTAGAAATCAGCCTGCATCCCACGTTTCCTGTATTGACATACCAATATGTAATTAAGTGTCTCATCATAATTCCTTTTTATTATATACTTATAAATGAAATATTGAGAAATATTGATGAAATAAATTGCGTATTTTCATTTTCCGTATTTTCGCTGTAAAAATTTATTTTTCACTGCAGTGAAACATATTTTCCGTATTTTCACTGGTGTCTTGCCGGACTACTTTCTTCTAAATTCAGCCAATACACTAAATTAAAGGGGAATTCTTTCGAATCTTAAGGTCAAAAAAGAGAAAGGTATATAAAAAACAGAAAATTCAAGTTTTTTCTATAAATACGGGATTTATTTTCATCTCGTGGTATGAAAATTATCCTCTATTTATTTGTTGCCTTTGTAAAGATTCAGAGAGCCATACAACTTTATAATAACCCAAACATTTAACAAATTCTATTTCAAAATTTACCTTATTACTTTATACGTAATCACACGCCTATTATATGAGCCCACATCCCTAATTACTTTTCATTCATTTTCAACCGTAGTTTCATAATATTTCGCCACCCAAATCTCTTCATCATAAAACACAAAACAACTCCTTCTCTTTACACCTTCTTCGATTGCACATTTATACTCTCTTGTGTTCGTTTAGGGAGCATCTCTCGTTTCCAACGATATGCTTGTTTTGTTATTGTTGTTACATTAAATGTTTTAAAAGAAAAAAAAGCAGTGAAGGAAGTGTCCTGTAATTAAATGTTACATACATTGTCGACAAACTAATCCTGACTTTTTCTGGTTAGACTAGTATTATTTGTTCCCTGAAAATTTCAATGTTGAAATGAAACGGAAAGTTCATTAAGATAACTCGATCAAAGGTTCATGTTTATCCTCGAGATATACGTGATAAAAGACACACACTAGCGCACATTGAGGATTGACATTTACTTATTTAACTTCCCCATATTTATGTATTTTGTCTAGGCCTATGCTTTAAGACAGTTTCCGGACATTGACGACGTATTAGTACTTAGATAAACAGTAAATATTCACTTTCTCTCAATCCTTATTATTGTTATTAAGTCGGTTGCTAACAGGTGAGGTAAGATGCTGACAAATATCGATTAGACTTATTTTACACAACAGATTTATTGTGTCCCTGCAGCTAAAGTGAAACAAAGAGTTTTTCCTACAGTATTACTGTCAGTAACCTGTCCGTCCTGTCGGCATTTATTTCTTAACATATTATCATCATCTTTAAAAGTCTCTTGTAAACTTGATGTTTAACACTGATCAATTCAAAAAAATACATTCATATGTTAAAAGTTGTATAGCTCGGCTTCCGGAATATGTACAGAATTATTTCCCTTGTTGACTCAAAATTATTGTTAAAATTTATCATTGTGATCAGTATTTTTTCATAATCAATGATGTTAAATTGATTTTTATAACAACACTTTCTGATAATTCTCGATTTACAATTCATAAATGCACAAAAGCCAGACGAGGTATTTTTGTAGGAAGCTGATTTACCTAGCATGAGGCTTTTTTATTGCACGAAGCTGTTTTTTTTCTTCTTTGCATAAAGCTTTATAAAAGATGTTCATAGAATTCCGTTCTATAGAAAACTCTGGTTGCCATAGTTACTCAAAGGAAATACTTTTAAAGTATTGGCTAAATTCACGTAGGTACGAAGTCTGAAGCATAATTTATGACTTAGTCATTGTTGTTAAAATAATTCTCTTTATACTATCACTAGTTCCGAACAGGTTACATTTCTTAACAAAGAAATATATGAGAAACCCTTAGGTCCAAACAGCTCTGATATAATGCATGTTGTATTATCTGACGGTTTTACTCAAAGCCTGGTTAAATTTTGCCTCTTGGATCGCGAATGGTTCACATGGGGGTCATGTGTTTTATACAAAAGGAAGAAGTTAAAGCAGTTGTTTTCTGCAACTACAAGACAAACAAGAAACAACAAGACATTGGAATCTAAAAACACGTGTGTGTCATTGTCAAGTGAATCTTTTATGAGATTATTTTGATTATGCAATTTTGTTTTATTACTGGTCAAGTCATCTTAGCTACATTTCACTGAAATAGATATGAACTACAGAACTAAGAAATGAACACGCAAAAGTCAAGATTAGCATTTAGCAAGTTATGTAACACGAATTGTTTTTTTACTCAGACTAAAATTCTTTAATATACCTTTATAACATATCAAATGAAAAAATGAAAAAAAGATAAAAAAATCTACATTTAAACAACTAGGGTGGTACGAGTAAAGAAAAGAAGGTAATCACAACACAGTTTAACAAGCCTGCTAGTAATTCTTAATAAAATAAAATTTAGTTCAACAACATATATCTTAACAGTGAAACAATAATGACATAAGATGCTATGATTACTTATCCAACATAACTTATTGTCACTATCTCCGATTCACAGAATCCCTTTAAATTGAAATATTATTCCAGCTGTGAATGTATTCTCAAGGTGTTGATAATGATCCATGAATGTTAATCCAGCGCAAGTTTATCTCCAGCAAATTTAAGCTCTAACATATATACAGGCAAAGTCACAAATTCAACTACTTTATGTCTCAACGTGTCTTCATTTTATGTGTTCAAAGAATGCTCTAGATAATTCTAAAGAATTATCATTAGAATATACAGGAAAATTCTGCAAGGTTCCTCTACATATAAGTAACTTAACCTGAAAAAAAAAACAATACGGCAGTTTAAAGGTAGAATGGGAATACCCATGTTACAATGAAGTAATTAAAGTAACTATAGATAACAGGGGTTTTCAGCCTTCGTCTCAGAAACCTTGATCCTCACATACCGACCTACTGACATACTTTCCGTTTTTTGTTCGATTACGATGGAATTTGGGCTACTTACATTACTTTGCAAACACCTTTCAAAATTGTCTTTTATCAGGACTTTCTGATTTATATTCTTGTTTCAGATGAGTATTGGACAATGTGCTTGACATGTACTCCTATACTTATTGGACTATGTGCTTGACATGTACTCCTATACTTATTGGACTATGTGCTTGACATTGCTCCTATACTCTGTGCTTGACATGTACTCCTATACTAATTGGACTATGTGCTTGACATGTACTCCTATACTTATTGGACTATGTGCTTGACATGTACTCCTATACTCTGTGCTTGACATGTACTCCTATACTTATTGGACTATGTGCTTGACATGTACTCCTATACTCTGTGCTTGACATGTACTCCTATACTCTGTGCTTGACATATACTCCTATACTTATTGGACTATGTGCTTGACATATACTCCTATACTTATTGGACTATGTGCTTGACATGTACTCCTATACTTATTGGAATATGTGCTTGACATGTACTCCTATACTTATTGGACTATGTGCTTGACATGTACTCCTATACTCTGTGCTTGACATGTACTCCTATACTTATTGGACTATGTGCTTGACTACTATGTGTGACATACTCCTATACTTATTGGACTATGTGCTTGACATATACTCCTATACTTATTGGAATATGTGCTTGACATGTACTCCTATACTTATTGGACTATGTGCTTGACATGTACTCCTATACCTATGTGGGTGAATATGGCGTATTACGTCATTGTCATTTACATTTTTTTCTGTACATTTTTTTCTTACCTGAGAACAAAGTGTTTATGGTGATCTTAAGGATGATTTGAAGAACACTGTCAGTGAATATGTATGATGAATCCTTCCCAAACAGATGTCTAATGAGGAGTTTAAGGAGTAAAATTTCTGATCAAGAACTCCGAGATGCTTGTTATGGCAATTTCTAGATATGACAATGTCTGGTTGTGGCAATGTCTAGTTGTGGCAATGTCTAGATATGGCAATGTCTAGTTGTGGTAATGTCTAGTTGTGGCAATGTCTGGTTGTGGCAATGTCTAGTTGTGGCAATGTCTGGTTGTGGCAATGTCTAGATATGGCAATGTCTAGCTGTGGCAATGTCTAGTTGTGGCAATGTCTAGATATGGCAATATCTAGTTGTGGCAATGTCTAGATATGGCAATGTCGTGTTGTGCCAATGTCTAGTTGTGCCAATGTCTAGTTGAAATCGATTCCGTAAAATAAGGGATAGAGTTCTAGAATTCGGTACATAACCTGAAGCCCAAAACTTTGATACGTAACCTGTAGCCCAAGACTTTGGTACTAACTTATAGCCACAGACTTTGATACTAACTTGTAGCCGCAGACTTTGGTTTGTAACCTATAGCCCCAGACTTTTGTAGGTAACCTGAAGCGTCAGACACTGGTATGTAACCTGTAGCCCCAGACTTTGGCACGTAACCTGTATCCCCAGACGTTGGTACGTCACCTGTAGCCCAAGACTTTGGTACGTAACCTGTAGCCCCAGACTTTGATACTAACTTGTAACCGCAGATTTTGGTCTGTAACCTGTAGCCCCAGACTTTGGTAGGTAACCTGTAGAGTCAGACTTTGGTACGTAACAAGGAGCCCCGGTTTGGCACGTAAACTGTAGCCACATACTTTACTACGTAATCGGTCGGCCAGGACTTTGTACGTAACTTGTAGCGTCAGACTTAGGTACGTAACCTGTAACCCCAGACTTTGGCACGTAACCTGTAGCCCCAGACTTTGGCATATAAACTGTAGCCCTAGACTTTTGAGCGTAATCTTTAACCCCAGACTTTCGCACATTTTAGACTCATTTATTTTACATCGATTGCGATAGAAGTTCCTACAACTTAGATTCATCACGCTCGATGACTGCTTCCTGGGTTCCATACCAGTATTCGCGCAGCGTGGAGGAATGTGAAGATCGTGAGAGAATCTCGCCTCTGGCGGCATTCGAACCCGCGACCTTCGGATCCGGGGTCCTGCGCTCTACCCCTGGACCACGGTGCCTCCTACTTTCCCACATGACTTGAAGCCCAAGACTTTGGCACGTAGCTGTAGTCCCCATACTTTGGCACTTGACCTCTAGTCCCCAGACTTTGGCAAGTAACATGTAGCCACAGACTTTGGTAGGTAACCTTTAGCCCAAAACTTTGGTACGTAACCTGTAGCCCCAGACTTTGGTACGGAACCTGTAGCCCCAGACTTTGGCACAGAGCCCGTAGCCTCAGACTTTAATACGGAACCTGTAGCCCCAGACTTTGGCACGTAACCTGTAGCCCCAGACTTTGGCACGTATCCTGTAGCCCCACTTTGGTACAGAACCTGTAGCCCAAGACTTTGGCACATAACCTGTAGCACTAGACTTTTGAGCGTAATCTGTAACCCCAGACTTTCGCACATGACCTGAAGCCCTAGACTTTGGCACGTACCTGTAGTCCCCATACTTTGGCACGTGACCTGTAGTTTCCAGACTTTGGCGCGTAACTTGTAGCCTAGGCTTTAGTACGTAACCTGTAGCCCCAGACTTTGGCACGTAACATGTAGCCACAGACTTTAGTACATAACCTGTAGACCCAGACTTTGGTACGTAACCATGCAGAGCCAGACTTTGGCACAGAGCCCGTAGCCCTAGACTTTAATACGGAACCTGTAGCCCCAGACTTTAGCACGTAACCTTTAGCCCCCGACTTTGACACGTAGTCGGTAGCCTTACTTTGGTACTTAACCTGTAGCCCCAGACTTTGGTACGTAACCTGTTGCTTCAGACGAAAGATATTTGGCATAAACATTTTCAATTTTTCAATAGAAAATGTTAAAAAGGTGTGTCCTCATTGTTAAAATAAGTATGCACTACATATAATTGTTGTTAAATAAAGAAATTATGGGGATTTTTAAACGTTGATTTTTTTTTAACAGCATAGCTCAGACGCTATATATATAGAAGAACGTTCATTATTTTGATTTATTTCTTTTTAAAAAAATATAAATTTTGACGTTTTTAACTACTTCTTAAAAGTTTAACATATTTCAAATTATTTTCCTATTTTTTCTATCGGTACTCACTTTCTTCCTTTTTTTATTTTGCTCGTAGGATTTTTATGACATTACAGAAGCATTTGTGTCTTCCATGCCAAAAGGCATTTACTCCGTGTTTACTTTGGATGTTACCCTCAAAAGTAGCGCACAGTTTGTTGTCGAAAGGTATCGGGTTTGTAGTTCTCCTAAACATAATCTTGCCGGACACTAGAACTAGGGACAATAGAAATTACCAATATTTTATAAGACGCAGTAGATTTATACAATAATAGTCCATTTAAATATTTTGCGGTTACTGGAATGAGCTATATAGGTATTCGATCAGATCTGATTTCCGTTTCAATAAGTACTAGTCACTTTGTGTTTACGTCAGCGACGTGATAATTTGAACAGAAATTGAAATTAAATCAACATTCAAGAAGTCTTGACTTCCCCCTGATATCAGTTTCATTAACTGATTGTCTAAATGTCAAGATTCTACATATACACGCTACATATACATTGTCAGAAATGATAAATTGACTAAAGGGAAAATGAAACTTATGGTTATAATTGTTATATCATCATATGCTGTATACTTTGTTCTGATGAAAAGTTTTAATTAAAAACAGGTTTGCTCATATACATGTATAAAAAAGTATATTACTGATATAATTAATTATAATTCCATTCGTATAAATGTATTAAACTTACATTACTCATATACATGTATAATAATTACATTACTTGCATACAAACATTAAAATTACATTTCTCATATACTGGTATTATAATTACATTACTCGTATACAAGTACTTATATACATGTATTAGAATTACATTACTCTTATACAGGTATTATGGTAACATTGACATATAAAAGGTTTTATAATTACATTACTCATGAACATTTATTACAGTTACATTACACGTATACATATATCATTATTACATTACTCATATACATGTATTATAATTACATTACTCATACACATTTATTCATATTCATGTTTTGTATTAATTTACAATGTAGCGGAGAGAGAACATTGAGATAGGTAATAAATGTACGTACAAACACGACAGTGGATCAAGTAGCGACAGTCAGTCTGAACATTAGGATGTCTTGCAGTTGGATGACCTAGAAATAATGTTAATACTTGATGTTAAGGTTTTTCCTGTTCTGACGACGATTTTATTAAATATACACATAACGTTTTGCTATTCCAAGTAAAGTTGTTAACGTTATTATTTGTTAGTCATTTTTTACATATACTATGTATTGGGGAGCAGGTTTTCTATAGTAAAAATGTGATTCAAATTAAGCAACAGTGCGTGATGACTGGACTTGATAGTTTGTGATAAAAACAGTTTACTGCAGCCTTGCGTTTGATTTTATAGCCTACAAGCCTCATGAAACATGGGAAACAACTGGCCAACAAATCTGTTCTGTAAAGCAGTATAGGCTAGTGTTTGTATTTTCAATTTCATAAAGAAAAAAAAGTGTTATAAATATTTATTTACATATATTAGAATCTGCATTTACAAAGAAATATAAAACAAGCAATCAGTTTGTCAGACTAGATAGCATATGATATGATGATGATGGGATAAAAAAACAGTTGTGATCGTCAAGTGTGGAAATCAGTGTCGCTGTAAAACAAGGAAATAAATATATCAACAGAATAGAACAAATAAAATACATGTAATTTACAAGAAGCATCGCTTTGAATATCAAAGTTTCTTTCAAAATGATATTTTTCAGACCTTAAATTTAATACTGAAAACATTTTTTCAAATCGCAAAACATAATAAATATCATGAGCTGATAAGATAATATGTGTGAAGTTGGTCTGCAGTTCGCAGTTCGCAATTCGCGATTCGAATTGCGAACTGCAAACTGGCATGCAGTTCGCGATTCAAACTTGAAGATTTTCAGTGTTCTTCTTGGGAAAATTTATGACTTACTAACTTCATAAACCAAAAAGAAATAGTTCTAAGTCCAATTGCAAACTAGCATGCTGTTCGCGATTCGAATTGCGAACTGCAAACTGGTCTGCAGTTCGCAGTTCGCAATTCGCGATTCGAATTGCGAACTGCAAACTGGCATGCAGTTCGCGATTCAAACTTGAAGCTTTTCAGAGTTCTTCTTGTGAAAATTTATTACTTACTAACTTCATAAACCAAAAAGAAATAGTTCTAAGATAGAGAAAATAAACATAAGTCCAATTGCAAACTAGCATGCGGTACGCGATTCGAATTGCGAACTGCAAACTGGCATGCAGTTCGCGATTCAAATTTCAAGCTTTTCAGTGTTCTTCTAGGGAAAATTTATGACTTACTTACTTCATAAACCAAAAAGAAATAGTTCTTAGTCGAATTGCAAACTAGCATGCGGTTCGCGATTCGAATTGCGAACTGCAAACTAGCATGCAGTTCGCGATTCAAACTTGAAGCTTTTCAGAGTTCTTCGTGTGAAAATTTATTACTTACTAACTTCATAAACCAAAAAAGAAATAGTTCTAAGATAGAAAAAAAACATAAGTCAATTGCAAACTAGCATGCGGTTCGCGATTCAAATTGCGAACTGCAAACTAGTCTGCAGTTCGCAGTTCGCAGTTCGCAATTCGAATCGCGAACCGCATGCTAGTTTGCAATTGGACTAGTATTTTTTTCTCTATTTTAGAACTATTTCTTTTTGGTTTATGAAGTTAGTAATGCATAAATTTTCCCAAGAAGAACACTGAAAAGCTTCAAGTTTGAATCGCGAACTGCAGACCAGTTTGCAGTTCGCAATTCGAATCGTGAACCGCAGGCTAGTTTGCAATTGGACTTGTGTTTTTTTCTATTTTAGAACTATTTGTAGTTCGCAATTCGAATCGCGAACTGCAGGCTAGTTTGCTATTGGACTTATGTTTTGTTCTCTATTTTAAAACTATTTTTTTTTGGTTTATGAAGTAAGTAAGAAATAAATTTTCATATAAGAATACTGTAAACCTTCAAATTGAATCGCGAACTGCAGACCAGTTTGCAGTTTGCAATTCGAATCGCGAACCGCAGGCTATTTGCAATTGTACTTATGTTTTTTTTCTCTATTTTAGAACTATTTCTTTTTGGTTTATGAAGTAAGTATGAAATAATAGAAGAACATTTTCACAAGAAGAACACTATAAATCTTCAAATTTGAATCGCGAACTGCATGCCATTTTGCAGTTCGCAATTCGAATCGCGAATTGCGAACTGCGAACTGCAGACCATTTTGCAGTTCACAATTCGAATCGCGAATCGCATGCTAGTTTGCAATTGGACTAATATTTTTTCCTCTATTTTAGAACTATTTCTTTTTGGTTTATGAAGTTAGTAAGAAATAAATTTTCACAAGAAGAACACTGAAAAGCTTCAAGTTTGAATCGCGAACTGCATGCCAGTTTGCAGTTCGCAATTCGAATCGCGAATTGCGAACTGCGAACTGCAGACCAGTTTGCAGTTCGCAATTCGAATCGCGAACCGCATGCTAGTTTGCAATTGACTTATTTTTTTTTTCTATCTTAGAACTATTTCTTTTTTGGTTTATGAAGTTAGTAAGTAATAAATTTTCACACGAAGAACTCTGAAAAGCTTCAAGTTTGAATCGCGAACTGCATGCTAGTTTGCAGTTCGCAATTCGAATCGCGAACCGCATGCTAGTTTGCAATTCGACTAAGAACTATTTCTTTTTGGTTTATGAAGTAAGTAAGTCATAAATTTTCCCTAGAAGAACACTGAAAAGCTTGAAATTTGAATCGCGAACTGCATGCCAGTTTGCAGTTCGCAATTCGAATCGCGTACCGCATGCTAGTTTGCAATTGGACTTATGTTTATTTTCTCTATCTTAGAACTATTTCTTTTTGGTTAATGAAGTTAGTAAGTAATAAATTTTCACAAGAAGAACTCTGAAAAGCTTCAAGTTTGAATCGCGAACTGCATGCCAGTTTGCAGTTCGCAATTCGAATCGCGAATTGCGAACTGCGAACTGCAGACCAGTTTGCAGTTCGCAATTCGAATCGCGAACAGCATGCTAGTTTGCAATTGGACTTAGAACTATTTCTTTTTGGTTTATGAAGTTAGTAAGTCATAAATTTTCCCAAGAAGAACACTGAAAATCTTCAAGTTTGAATCGCGAACTGCATGCCAGTTTGCAGTTCGCAATTCGAATCGCGAATTGCGAACTGCGAACTGCAGACCAACTTCACACATATGATAAGATAACAAGTCAGTGTCACTGTGCCCTAAGTCCGTCAACATGACTGCACTCAATATTTAGACCATATTCTACTTAATATAGATTGTAAATTTCGGCTGGTTGGCGCATTTCGGATCCATTTGAGCAACTCTTATGTCAAGCCACATTGGAAAACCATTCCTGATAATTCGAGGCTGAAAGTAGAATAATTGGACTCATTTCACAAAGTATGAAAGTCAAAGGAGAATATAATTTACATTTTCATGCAATTTATTGTAAAGAAGACGAGATCCCACGCTTACCAAGGGCTATTACTTAGGTTTTGACTTTCATTAGCATATTGCTAGTTAATCTTCATTTAGGATTTCGTGTTACAGTTTGCAATACTTTCTGAGCATGAAAAGCAACAAATAAAAAACAGAAATGTAATTTCTAGGAAAACAAAACCCGAGAATGAGGAATTTCTGTTAACAGCGGGCAATATTTTCTGTTGAGTAAATGTCGCTCATATTGGATTTGTGTGAATACGGCTGAGTAACTTGTGTCTAAAATAAATTGATATCTCTAGTGGCAAGAATGACCTCGTTGAAATCATAGCTCGTTTACTGTTAAAAAAACCCCAACAACTTGAAACTCTAAATATATTACCAGGGCCTCAATAATTTAAGTGTTTATTGAATTATGCGAAACAATCTAGCAGATTATTTTAGGTGAATAATTAGTATTAAAATAAATAAATGATGTAATGATGAACAGTATTCAGATGAAAATGATGTAAAAAATATATACTCGTACAAAGTTAATGAGATACAGTAAGTACCCGTTGGTTGTAAAAATAATCAATATAATATACTTATATGTAAATGCATTTTCGCTGAAGCGTAAATGTACAAGTAGAAAAATCTTACGGTTCGAAAATAATCTTTAGGTGTCAAAATATTTGAAGTTATTTATACCTCTTCGTTTTTAGTACTTTTATTGCTCTTTGTACTTTTGTGACTTTTCTGAGAGTCAGTTTTGTCCGGAACAGGTCTTCGAAATGTTTCTTTACGTTGACAGAACACCAGTTGTTTCACTAAAGCAACACACCTTAGCCGGAAACCTCTGTTAAGAAAACTGTAAATTATAGGATTTATCGCATTGTTTAAGAAATAGAATTTTGAGAAAAGTTTGCCCAAAACTTGTTCGGCAAGCGATTGTTTGCTCTCTAAGTCTTTAATCACAGATCTGCAAATCATTATAACTATTGCGGGTAAGTAACTAATAAAGAACGCAACAGTCACGGCAAATAGCACCACCGTTGTTCTGCTCACGCGAAATCTCGTCATGGCTTCCGCGAGACTTTGGAGCCTCGGTCTGAATGATGATGTTCTTGCTGTCAGTCCCTGTGTATCTTCGTCACTAAATTCCGAGCAATAACGAACTCGAAGCTTTTTTGTTTTCGGGTCCTGGTTGGCTGACTGGTTCATCGGAATCTCCTCACGTTTTGATGACCTTACAGGGTCACCAATCACGAGATTTCGCCGTCCTTTTGATTTCCACCCATATTCTTATGTACAGTGCAGTCAGGATTATCACTGTTGCGATAAAAACAAGTAAAAGTAAGTAATAATATACTTTTGAAAACGACTTTTTCTTATATGACTCTTCAATGGAACAATCAAAGCCCTGTACTGTTTCCATCAGGTGTAGGTGTACGTGAAATTCCAAAGAGTACTAATGCTGGTATTGAGATCAACACAGCGATAATCCCTGCTGAAATGCACAGAGCTTTAATCTTGTACAATTCAATCATCATTAGTGGCCGGCAAATCTTGAAGTATCTGTCGAACGCGATCTGTACCAGTATAATGACGGAACCATACACTACTACGGTGTTAGTATATCTAAATATTTTGCAGACAGCTGAGTTGTAAAATGTGTATGAGAATCTAAGATCGTAAATCTCAGTTGGAAGTCCTATTAAGCAGGCGAGCAAGTCAAATACTGCCATGGAAACAATGAAGTAATTGGACGACGTCTTTCTAAAACGCTTACAGTAAACAAACAGAACCTAACACGTTTCCGACTGGTGCCCACGACCATTATGATGACCAGGAAAACAAAGACGGGGAAATATCTGAGAGCTTGGATATCACTGTAATGGTCTAAAGTATTCTCGAGGTCACTTGCTGATATTGTTGACGTCATAAGAGTGACATCATCTCCCGTTGCGTTGAAGCTCATTTTATTTCTTGTTTCTTCCTCCCTATTGAAAGAGAAAATCGAAACATAGACATACAAAATTAAAACCACACAATGATATTCGGTTTACCACTTCTAACAAATTATAATGTAGCATGAAAAGCTAGCTTTATTCAATTAAGGACAACTAAATCAACATTCCATTTCAATTTTTTTTTTCGTTTATCATTTATTTCCCATAGTGACTGCCAAAGTTTAAAAGTCACATTAAGAACATAATTATCTTTTTAAAAGTTTTTTTTTTTTATATTGAAACAGAACGTCGAATGAAAGAGGTATCTAAATTTTCTTTAACATCTTGTTAGACAGAAACATTTTTATCAGAAATCATTCATTAAGATAAAACAAATATGCCTGAATTTGCAATGAATAATCCTTTTGTATAGATATTTGCTAATGTATAAGTCGTTCTACAGTTTCAGTTGAATCTTAATTGACTACATGAGCGCAAACATTCTTAAAAAATAACCTTTATTGTTAATTACTTAATTGCATATCTTCAAAATTTTCCGCGACACTATTGTCCTATAATAAATTTTAATGGAAATTGTTTGTTGGTTTGAAAAATGAATTCGTAGATTGTATTTTAAAAGCAAATTTCAAAATCCATTCAAATTACCTAGTTGTAACAACCTGTGATTTTGCATCTTAAATGAAATGTACAATTTTCTGTCAAAAAAGTTTTAATATATTTTGATAAATACTCCACGATGTAATAAATCTAACGAATATTTTTTGCATCATTTGAAAACCTGTGTAACTTCCATGTAACAAGCTGTTACCTATTTATATACCTTCACTAGTCCAACATCCATAGAAATCTGAGTCATTGAAAAGTTAGCTGAATACACGGTCAATATTACGTGACTTGAATTACCAGAGTCATTTTGTAATTGCTAAACCACTCCTGTTAAATCTGCAATATCAGTTCGTCCATCAAACGTTTTATCAGAATGATCGGAAATCTGAGAGTTGTAAATGCGATATAATATTCCAATATCACGTGACATTAAATAGTGGCCTCGCTTTTAACCAATGAAACGATTTCTACTTCAATGATGCAATAACGGCGAAAGGTGTTTGGAAATATAGAATAAAAATGAGTAAATTTGATAACCTTACTATGAATAATTAATCAAATATTGAAAAAAAGTTTAATTCCTGGTATTGGAAGTAAAGAGATGTTTTATTGCTGTTAACATCTATTTCCGTAATTGCAAGCTGACGTCATCAGCTTCAGGTACTCAAAATAAGTCGCTTCCGGCCTGCCATTCAACTGACAACAATCTTCGATTTTCCAAAAAAAAAAAAAAAAAAAAAAAAAAGGCCTAAAACGTTAATATAAGAATTGATTATCGATATAATAACCTTGAAAATCTTATCAAAACTAACACTGGTGGTGCTGCTGCACGCTGGCAAAATGACCAAAACTTCTAGAAAAGCTCGAGTCTGACAAGCGGATTTCAGTTAAAACTTTTCTGTTTTTAGGTTTAAGAATAATTCTGTTTAATCAAACTAAATTCTCAAATCTAAACATTTTAGTTATATCAAAGTTCAAAATAAATTAAGCATGGCATTCAAGATAATTGCTGAAAACACAATGAATGTTAAAAACCATATAAATTAGAAATTAACAAACACATCTAATTAAGAAAAATATAGCTTACAGTATGCATGTAGTTGTAATTCAATTTATGGCCAATCATAGAAAATAACTTTTTTTAACTCAGTGGGAGTTGAACTTCTTTCTCAATGCATATTTTGTAAGTAAATCGATTTGTAATATTCGTTTTGCGATGTTACACAACGTTGAAATTTTTTAATATTTAGGGTTACTTTAATCAGACCAAGTCAATGCAGCTTTGAAGACAGAATGCGAGTTTTATCTATTTATTTACCCGAATTTTCAGTTGCAATACCTATATCAATATAAAAATATTGTTTAGCATGTATATTTCTACTTTATATACTGTTTTGACGGAGAAATATCGACATGGAAGCATTAGTGAATGTCACGTTCGCTATATGATCATGGCTTTTGTAAACAGTGATGACATTTAACAGACGTGCTGTATCAGATATTTCAATGAGATTCTAGAGATTTGGCGGAAATTAAAGGAACAGGAAGATTGTTGGATAAATTTTGTCCTATGATATTATAAACTGGAGGGAAACAGTCTGCAAAACATCTTGCAATTACAGAACCCCACCTATTCTGCAGAAAATAGTAGACAAAATAAGATAAGGGGATTGTAAAAGGAGATTACAGCAGCTCAGTTAGACCTACATGCAAAAATCATGATAACAAAGACTAGAATGTCCTTTTTGTAACTATATCTCTTTGTTACTTGTAGACTCACAGAATTGCTGAAACGTAAGGGATAAAAATGAAAATAAAAAAAGGCCTTTAAACTAAGAATGTATTGCGTTTATTATCGTGCTCAAATTTCTTAAATAACTTAGAGCAGTAGTAAAATGTCATGCAGTTCTTTTTGTTTTGACTTAGTTCATTCCTGTATTGTTTTATATTCAAATCTCTGTTGTAATTTAAAAGAACGTTCGTTCTTTTTTGTTCTGCTAAACATATTAGTTAACAAAAGCATATTTTCTGCAAGTTAAATTGTATAAATATGGTAGACACCTTCTAACAAAATAGTTGGTTTTAGTGTTGACTTTTTTTTCATTAAATTATTATCATCAGTGGTGGTACTGTTGTTGTTGTTGTTGTTGTTATTTATTACAAAATGTACTAAGAGTTGTCATTATTTTTAATATCATAATTTCAAATAATGATATTATTACTTATTTATTTATTTATCTATTATTTTTGTATCATTATTATTATATGCCGAACATGTTATTCCTTCATATCTGCAGCTTTTGATTCTACAAAATACTTTATATTTAATTTGGTACAAACCTTGTTCTTAAATATCCGCCATAGTAGAGGCCCCACAATATGGTCACCAAGTAATCAATTTTAAGGTTTACGATTACGATTATATACCTCTGATAACGTCCAGGAGAACAGAATCACGTCATTTGTTCATCAAAGTATTTTAAGACAAACTCAGTTCCACGGCGTATTCGCCTTTTCTTGAATGTCTGGGTATATAGATCACTCTATTGTCTGTGATGTTTAGATGCAACATATTTGCCCTAGGAAATATAACGGGTTGTTGTTGTTGTACTTTTTTTTCCAAACTGCACTTCGTCAACAAATCCAGATTTACATCGGGTCAAAATCATTTGTAACGTCAGTAACAGATGTGAAAACTCAATGACTACCCAGACATCGACAAAAAGGTTAGACCTACTCGATATTCATTCAAATTGTCATAATTTTCCATTTAGCTGTTAATGAAACAAAGCTAAAAGCAGTGTCGACAAGCACGAATGAAAAATGACTGTAATTTTGCTGAAAACATGGAAAGGTGGTCAACAAAAGAATCCATCAAAACGAGTTGTACTGCGTCCTAATTAGCCCATATTTGAATGCGCAGTGTGCGTTAGTAGATCAATAAATAATTATTATAACCAAAATTTCGGAAATGGTACTTCGCTATTTTGATACGATCTAGTCCTGTTCATCGATTCTTATTTGTTTGGACAGAATTATCAGATCATCAGTACAGATAACAACTAGGAAGTCCAGTTGACCATGTACACTCATATATATACATGTAAACAGAATGTTCAAACTCGCATAATATCTTTACCGAAAGAAAAAGCTTCGCAGTTTCTGATTCAACTGTTATAAAATAAGAAAGAAAGAAATACTGACGCGTAAAATGTTTCACATCTTGATAGCCCGGTTGTTTCCACGGCCTGTGAGGAAGCCACTCTGACCACATGGACAGGATAGAAAAGCTTGGCAAGAGGACCAAAGACAGCAGTGGAAAAAAGACCCGAACTCGCAAGAGTCAGTACATACACGAAAAAAAAATCTTGCTGTCATCAGGGATCACAAAAGATAGCCTCCCACATGTTGTAGGTAAAGAAAAAACGATTGTTCTTATCCTAACAGAGCAACATTGTCAAAACTTGGCATTCACATGTACTGATACTTTTTTGGAGCAGTTTACCTTTCTTTGCAGTTCTAGATAACATTGTTACACATGCGGTCGGTGGCTGACATATTCAACAGTAATATTGACAATAAATTGTATCATACTCTCTTATCCTTAGCAGATTTTCTAATAACAAGCTTTCCGGAAATATTTTACCGAGCTTTTTAGTTTTGTCTAGCAGAAATATCACCTTAATGATTTACAAATGAGACAAGACTACTCAAGGTATGCTTAGCCTTCTTGTAGTCAGCTCTTCGGACTTTTTAAAAAAAAAATAATAGTAAGCATTTGTCCATCATCGCTCTGTATTTGCAATGAGAGGAATTGTAGAAATCCAGCAAACACTTTTAGTTAGAGGCTTAACAGTATACCGGTTTCTGAAGGGATTCCGGAAACGGCCGAAGAGATTACGGAAAAGGCCGAAATGCACAATTGTCATTGCATTAGCAAATATTAACGAGACGTGCTGACAAAATTATCAAAAGAATTTCTAAAACGGGAAAACAAAAACAAAAAAAATATCTAAATGGTACAAAGAAACATTTCTCTATTTCAAGTCGAACATTTCGTAAATGTAAGTTTCAAAATACGTAAGGTTTGTATACAATAAATTTTGTTCTCATCATAATCATACTGCAGAAAAAAAACGTTTGTAAGTGTTTATTACTATTGCATATTATTTTTGACGATTATAAAAGTGGTAACTAAATCGTGTATATAGTGAAAGTGTATATATGTTTTACGCCCCCGACCCGCCACCCGTGAAACATTATAGGGTCCAGTATAAAAGAGTACTTATGTTTTACAGTCCTTACTAGGGAGAATATGCCAGCGCCAAAAATGCCGAAGTGAATTAGGACTTCCTGCAATACTATTTTTTTTTATCCAAAAAAGGTAAAATATTCAACCTGGTAAATTAAAAAAAAAGTATATTCCACTGGTGTAAACATACCCACACAAAACTTGCATGTTTTTACACGAAAACACTGCAGATACAAAGTTACATCTAGAACTGGAATTTACGATATAGCGTTACACTATCTTTTGTAGCCAGTAATAAACATAGTTCATTGTCCGGGGCTGAAGTTTTTTAATCACACTAGCATGACCGTTTTGCCTGCATTAGATGATGTTTGTGCTTTTAGGCAAATAACCATTTAATCTGTTTTAAGGTGTCCATTAACTAAATGTGACATGTGATTCCAAGGATATTAATTATGTTACATTTTTGTCACTCGTCTTTTTGGAACATACGGGTGATTGCGTATCTAATACAAACTACAGTTAACATGTGTTAATGAAATATATTGCTTTTCCTGGAGCTATTTACAGACGTAATTTGGACATATGAGATTGAAAATTAAAAACACATCATATTTTTAATTGAAAAATGGTAATATGATCAATGTTTAACTTTTCTTTTTCAAAAAAAGCCGTCATTGAATTGTGAGTTAACTGTTAATGTTTCAAATATCTATTTTAAAAATGATAGAGTTTTAGATTGGTTTCGTTTTCTATATTATCAGCTCTCATTGCTAACGGTTTTCCATGTCAAGTTTATTCAAACTGTAATGTACCAGTTACAGAGCAACTAGGTATCGTCATTGGTAGAACAGCACAGCCATGTCTTCAGTAACTCCAAAAACGTGCTTTTCTTCTTTATCTTTTTGTTTATTTGTTTGTTTTGTTTGTTGTTGTTGTTGTTTTTTGTTATGTACCGTACAGTTGGTTCTTGGTTTGCACTGTTAAGTCAGTAAATTCTTAATGAAAAATCACTATTTAACAATAAATGGTACTGTCTAGACTGAAAGACAGTTTGGTCTATTAAAAATTAGAGGTAAGGGTTCTTTTTTTAGAATTTCTGCACGACGATACCCTTGGGAAACCTATTAGAATGACGCACAGAAACTTGCAAGAACAAATGGTATTTCCACAAAGAGCATTTACAATCAGAGAGATCACACAATTATATGATTCAAAGCACTTAAAACATTTCTATTTACAAACATTCCGCAAGGAATCAGAGTTTCTGCCCTCTTAATGAAATGATTAAGGTGTATAACTGTATCTAATAGATATATCAAAATGAAACTGATCATGATTCTATGAAAAAGTCTAATATAGAAACCAACATGCTGACGTTAGTCATTAGTCACGTTTTTCACGCGTTTCCTTCTTCCCCAACCCCCTGCACTACAATCTCTGTCCTTTATGTTTCAAAATTAAACATATAATAGCATACTCTGTTCTCCTTTTTCTATATTAATTTATAAACTTGAACGTTAACTAACTTCTAAGATGATGACAGATGGTTAAATCTAGGAGAGGAATTTAATACACGCAATCATGATTTGGTGCTTCCATACGCCATATCTGACGACTGTTACATTGAAAATAAGCATTATCGTCACAAAACTTTTATTCCAGTTTGCGCAAGTCTGATGTAACGCTAGTTCCTTGAAAGGTTAAGGATTGGAGAATTTCATTTTTTAAGCTTTGGTCTAACACTACAATTAATTTAAACAGCAGTTTACAATTGCCTACTAGAGAAATATAGTGGTTTGTCCTGAATTCTCGCATAAAGGTCACGTGGGAACCGTCCTAGTATAATAATGGTCTAATGTACAGACGTGTACTTTTGTACTAGTAATGAATTGTAAAAGCGATATTTTCAGTACCGCTATTAAAGGCAGTAATATAACTTGTTCAAATACATAGATCGTGACACCAATAATTGTTTTTTAGACATAACGAATGGAAATGACAACATGATAAAAGATTGTAATTTGCTCGCCCACATTTTAGTGGATTTATTAACTTCCTGCTTAGTATAGCTCACAAGCCTTGTATAAAAATTAGAACAATTTATCATCAAAGGATGCTATAATAAATCATCGCTGAATTAATCTATTATTTAAACTTTACACGGTCTGGCTGTTTCAAGTGAAACTGTTAACAGTAAAACAGGTACTAACGTGATAGGCTTTAATATAAACTTTATATATATAAAGATAGGCAAAGAAATTCAAAGAGAAAACAGACTGTCAAACTTCAAATGTTAAATCCAACAGCATTCGTATTGCTTAAGACAAATGTGGACTCGTGTAAAAAAAGCTAAATCCCGAAACACATATATAAAAGACTTTATTATAATAATAAGTAATTTTACATAATAAAACTCTTGTCACGTGGATGCAATTTTGAGATGAAATCTCCGGGCATAAAGCAAGTAAACGGTATTGCTAATAAGACAGCTAACATTTTTAATTAGTTTACCCCCCTAGAAACATAAAGCATCCTTCTTAGTAATTTTATAGGTCGTTCATAAGTCATTTTTTATTTAAATTTACTCTCTAGATAGCTAACGTGAATCATCTCAATAAAACAGATATTTTTTTCTACTTCAATAGTTAAAATTGAATAGACTTAATTGTTGGTTGTGATAACTAAATGGCACTTGATTGTCTGGAAAATTCAGAATATTGTTGAAAGCTGCAAGTTTTTACTTCCTGAGATCATATTTTACTGACGTGCAGACTTTGTTTAAACAGTTAAATTACACAGTTATCAGTGTAACAATGCCACCGCATGAAATATTTAGTGGCAATGCACAAAGCAACTTTTAATCAATTAGTGCACAGTTTACAAAATGAATTTTTTCAAGGAGGAAATCTTTGTTCGCATCATTGTTTGTTTGTCGTATAATCCGCAGAGTAACAATTTGTAACATTGTCGTCTGGTATCTAGTATGCATCATTGTGCTGATGAAAATATAAAAAAAATAGTTTGTGTCTTTTGCGTCATTTAGTCAGCTTCCAAGGTCTTGGTGTCCTCGTGTGAGAGGGTGGGGGAACCCTGTAACAGTTTTCTGTAATTGTACAGCCTACCATCCAATTATCAATGAACAGTTACTACACTGCATTTTAAAATCAAGGACAAAATAAGAATGAGAACTTTGTTCGTCACATCTGAACCTATGTTCACGTGTATAAGACAGACCCAAGAGAGTTGGCGACATTGCTATTAAAATGTGTCTTCTTTCGTTCTGTGAAGACAATAAAACCTAAAATTTTAAAGACAATAAGAGCTGCTTCCTGTTAATAAGAATTTGTTTTTCATACACACTAATATTATAGAGTGAAACAAAGGCTTTCGAAATAAATAAAAAAAAATCCAAGGATTTAGAATCGTCACACAACATTGCTCTTTAAGAAAGAATCATGCTTTTATCTTATACATACTCAAGGTTTTTATATCTTGAAGTAGTGCTTGCCAATGACTTAATGGTAGAAATTCTAAAAATAGAATCTTGTATATGTCAGAAAAACATAGATATTCCATTAAATGATGACCTTGGGTCCTTCTTCAATCACGACATTTGATCATTGCTTCTATGGCAACGTGATCGAAAGACCGAGGTCGTATAATCGTTATCTCATTACCCAGTACTTATCCTGTTTCCAAATCAGTACATTCTTAACAATTGCTGCCTGCTTCATATTTAATCTTAATACTTAGATAAAGGTACATTTGATGTCAATATAGTTTTATTGATTTATTTTAAAGAATTGTCTTCTGGAAGGAAATCTAAATGGCTGTTCTAAACATTGTTAATTCTTAGGATAGATTTATCCTTGTTAAGTTTAATGAATGTTATTATCAATTAAGTGATCTTTCTTTTTGAAAGAAAGGAGAACATTGCACTACTGTATTACCTCACAGAACAAGAATGTCAAATATTTTTTGCTTTTTCTTCTTCATTTTCCGAGTAAATTATTTCAGTTAAGTCTCCATCGGGTAAATATCAGGTAATACACACCTCCATGTGATTGTTCAGCTGTTTTATTTGAAACAGACAGATTACTAAATGACCTATCTAAATGAAGGTATCTTTAGCTGAAAACAGGAGAAAAAGGTATATCATAGTGATATGTTGCGTGGTATTTCATTACCAGTAAATCTTTGTGATTTACAAAAGTTAACAAGCGGTGTGCTGCAATGTAAATATTTGTTAACAACAGTTCACTCTGTATTTCTTTACAAAGGTATCTACGTTCTAAAACTTATGGTGACGTCAAATGTAAATATTTGTTAACAACAGTTCACTCTGTATTTCTTTACAAAGGTATCTACGTTCTAAAACTTATGGTGACGTCAAATGTAAATATTTGTTAACAGCAGTTCACTCTGTATTTCTTTACAAAGGTATTGACGTTCTAAAACTTATGGTGACGTCAAATGTAAATTTCAATTCGTTCTAGAATTTCTGGATTAATACAGAGCTTTCCCTTAAAATATAATTATATATTTCCTCTGTACATAAACTGTACATAAACATTTCTTTTATTCTTTTTTTATATATGAACAATATTTCATGATTTTATATATATGTATGTAACGGTTCTAGTTACTACCAATTCAAATTTTATCTGATTAGTTCACGCAGTTTTCCTTTGTACTTTCACATAAAATGGCAGTTTTTTTTTTCAGTAAATATGAGAACAGTTATCCAGATTACCCCTCCCCTTTTTCATCAAATGAATTTTATCTCTACCAGTCTCCCTTATTACATGCAGAATATTTAAAATCTACTGGTGCATTTACTCCTTATAAAATTAATTGATAAATGAAACATAAAACATCTGTATTTGCTTAATATAAAATAAAATGCTGTGTATAATATTTCGGGATGAGTTATGACAACCACAAACACATTAATAGTGTCAAGTGTTTAGATAAGTACAGTAGTCATCGCTTTTTTCACTTTGTTCGAAAAGTACTCACTGAACCGTCCCCAAGTTGGCAAAATTTGTCTCCCTTTGAACGTTCGATGTAGCTAATTAAACGATAGAAACAATAAAGAATCTTTGAGCTGTGATGACTTTTGTGTTAAAAAATGTCACGATGTTTATCAGTTATTCAAGTAATCAGTTTCTTATTTTTGTAGTACTACATATTTGATATTTTGAAATTTTCTTGCTTTTAGCCCTCAATGTATTCTCTGTTACAACTAGTAAACAAATGAAAATTCTTTTATTTTTAGCTTCATCTAAATTTGAATACTTTTATTTACACACACTTTTAATCACTTATTAAAATAAAGACTAAGGAACATACATGTGTTATTATATAAAAGATGTTTTTGTCTTCTTGCTTCAAATTTTATTTATTAACATCCTATTTTATACTGCTTCGCCACGATTGTCCTATGTCTTGTGAGTAAGAGCAGTCCGAGTCCCACATAATGTATATAACGTTTATCTTAATTCATCTAATTTGCATTTTTTCCCTCCGTCTTCTAGCTTTAAAATGACCTTTTTTACCGCAACGGTACTTGTATACACATGTTCGAACATTATTTAGAATGGTCACCCAGATAACAAAGAAGTATTTCTATAGAGTTAATCTTAAAGTGAAATAGTTTCTCTAGTGGTCCGAGTGGGTTTGGATTTCTATTTTCAGTATTTTCGTATAAGTCGGTGTTTGATTACTATCACACTATGAACCAGAATCACAATAGCACCACACACATAAAGTATGTACACTCGTTATTTTTCTCAGTTAACGCTCAAAAGTCTCGCGAGAAGCTGTCTAGTCCTGTTGGACTATTTCCGGTTGACGTTGACAATACAGTTTCTGATTTTGTTATCAATGAGTTTAAATATAGATATTTCATCGCTTTTGTTTAAGAAATCAGTGCTACGAGATCGTGCCAGTGTTAATTGCTTTTTTTTATTAAAAAGCACAGAAATAATGCCATAGTTAAAACGATATCGCCTACTATCAGATATATACAATCATCTAGAAAGTACAGGTTCGATCAAAACTTTTTTTTCAGAAATAGATATGAATAAATATAGAATAAACTTTACCTTTAAATTAAAGCAAACCCTTGTTATATATAAACTAGAATCACAATATTTTAGAATTATTTGGTAAATTCTGGTGCATTTGGTTAACTCAAATGTCTTTCTGAAATTAATTTATCATCTAGAAGAGTTTTTAAGGTAATCCCAGATGTGAAAACAGGGAGAACAGGAGGAAGGAGTTGGCAAGGCATCTGACTTTTTATAAATATGGGGTGGCACTCCAAGATCTTATATTAATAATGTAAATACTTTGTAAAGAAAATAAGTTAAAGTACAACTTTGTCTTTTCAGTGCTTCACCGCAAAAAATATATTCCTGACAAAAACAGTGAAACTCAATAGCACATAAATGCAAGGTTGGCGTTCCTTACCAATAGCCAAATAGTACCTGAGGTGTGAAATGTTGCAAAAAGATTTAGTGTTGAAATGTTGCAAAAGGAAGAGGTGTGGAAATGTTGCAAAAAGATTTGGTCCAGAATGTTGCAAAAAGATCTGAAGTTGAAATGTTGCCAAAAGAAGAGGTGTAGAAATGTTGCAAAACGTTTTGGTGCAGAAATGTTGCAAAAAAGGATGTGTGAACTGTTGCAAAAGAAAAAAAGGTTGCATAAAGAAAGTGTGTAGAAATGTTGCAAAAAGGAAATAGTATATGCAAATGATTCAAAAAAGGGGTGTGGACTGTTGCAAAAGAAAGACGTATAAATGTTGCATAAAGAAAGGTGTACAAATGTTGCAGAAAGAAGAGGTGTAGCAATGTTGCATAAAGAAGAGGTGACGGAATGTTGCATTAAGAAAATGTGTGGAAATGTTGCAAAAAGAAAGGTGTAGAAATGGTGCAAAAAAGAAATAAAGTAGTGGTGTTGAAATGTTGCAAACAGAAGATAAACCTGTTTTTCTTCAAAGTGATAAAGATCCTGTTGAAACCTGTATTCTTATTTTTTTCTGAATTATTAAAATCACGATCGATTATTCTTGCTTTCTTCATGTAGACAAAGCATTTATGTGAATTCCTGTAAATTTACTCAGCTTTATAAAATACCAATTGTCATGACAGTGCCAATTTTACAATGATTTCCTTGAGTTCTGGTGAGTATTTGCGCTAAAGGGAGCGGTGTGGAATCTACTGCTAGAAGTGTGTATGAATGGGACGCTTCGTTCATACAAAGCCTCACCACAAGTAACATAAACATTTTAGTATTTGTTTAGTATTCTGCTATCCTTTTTCAACTGATATTACTCAATATTTTTGAATCATCACTCGTGAATTATATAAACTCATGGCCATTCACGTTAGAACTTTACATGAAAGTGCTTTTAACTGTCATAGCAAACAATGTAAACTATATAAATAAAATAAATGAGATATGTTTTCCTTAATAGCCTTTCTTTAAAAATCTTTTAACATAACTGATGATAGCGCAACATTCGTATGAATACGAACTTTCGCTTTATAATTCACGTATACTTTTTAACGTTGTAATGTATCTTAATCTAACGTCAATTGCGTCACAACACGTTCCTTTCACGTTTCCATTAATGAAGTCATAATGTGAAGATCAAAGAAACTGGCTGATATCATGCTTAATTATGAGTTTGAACTAAGTACATTGTTACAAAGTACATTTTTCAAAGAACATTTTTACAAAGTATAATTTTACAAAGTATGATTGCTATTTTGAAAACGGAATCTAATTAAAAAAGAATCCATTTAAAAATGACCTTGTAACCTTGAGTTACCATGACATTTGCCTACGTGTTTCCTCGTAAACTTGCTCTTCAGACTATGGCTTTCGTTAATCAGTTCTTGTATTTCTGTATTATTTGAATGATTAACATTTTATGTGATCTTTTGTTAATGAATTTATTGATCAAATGAAAAAATTAGACATCAACTTTGGCTTTTTAGTTAATGCTGAACTTGCCTGTCAAGGAACGCCGATGAAATATAAGAGTGCATTTGTACTCAATTTACTCATTTCATTCCCTTTCTTACAGATAAAATACATAACCCTTATTATTAAAGAGGCTGTACTCCAGTTTTGACAAAAAAAATTTTTTTCATAAATTATATATTTAGATGCCGTGAGATTATAACAACATAATGTTTTACTTCAAAACTGATTATAAAAGTCAAAATAGAATAAAAAAAAAAATATTTTCGCTCCAGCCTGATTTGAACTCTGGACCCTCATGTTAACAAAATATTTCCAACGCGTTTACTGTTTACCTGTGATATTACAGGTATTTACTTTAAAGGGGCTGTACTCCAGATGACAAAAAAAAGAACGTTTTCTTGTATTATAAATTTCTTGTAATATTTATTACTAATGCTTAAAAAATAACTTACTGACAAAAAATAAGTTAAATAATTACATTATAAATTGTTTTTCCCCTTTCAAAGTGCTATACCGTAACGCGACGGTATAATTATATCGTATAAGATTTAAAGTATATATCTGTAATATCACATGCGGCGATGATGGTGACAGTAAAAGCGTCAGAAATATTTTATTAACATGAGGGTCCAGAGTTCAAATCAGGCTTGAGCGAAGATATTTTTTTTATTCTATTTTGACTTTTATAATCAGTTTTGAAGTAAAATATTATGTTGTTATAATCTCACGGCATCTAAATATATAATTTATGAAGAAAAAAAAATTATGTCAAATCTGGAGTACAGCCTCTTTAACTCTTATACGATATAGTTATACCGTCGCGTTACGGTATAGAACTTTGAAAGGGAAAAAAATCAATTTATAATGTAATTATTTAACTTATTTTTGTCAGTAAGTTATTTTTTAAGCATTAGTCATAAATATTACAAGAAATTTATAATACAAGAAAACTTTCTTTTTTTTGTCATCTGGAGCACAGCCCCTTTAACAGTAAATTGTAGGATTGATAAATCACCACCGTCATATCTGGCCCGTTTTGTATTATACTTTATACTTACATTTACTGTGTTAGGCTATAAGCATTGTAAAATGTTTTATACTGAATAAACTGTATTGTATTGTATTAAAAAAATAGTATGTAACATTTCCTGGAGTTTACAGTGATTACATAAGCAGAGTTTAATTTTTATTAAGAGTGTAAAAGACTGCAAAGGTTGTTGCGCCAAGGTAATGGTTTAAACCGAAGATATAATAAAATCAAACGTGATTGTTTAAGCAGAACAGAACAGAACAGAACAGAACCACAGTTACATGTGAGCTTGATTCTTCTCTTAATTCGCTTTGAAAGTTATACGTTAATAATCACAGTATAGCTTTGAATATCTTGACCAGTAGATATATCGCTATGCTCTTTCGAAGATATAGGGACCTAATTCATTACGGTTTTGCATTATGAAGCTATAAGCAAAAGCTCGAAGCAGCCATTTAGCGTTGTTGTAACTTACTAATGCGTCGTGAAATCTGTTAGGTATTTATCATTTGATGAACAAACAGAACGATTTTATTATGTTTGTTCATTTATTGAAATATCACATCTGGTCTTCAATTAATTTGCACGTACCTATTAAACCAGGAACGTCGACGATTTGAAAAGGTCGCTTTAACTAAGAAAAAAGACAGAAATATATACAAAAATCTAACGGCTATATACGAGGCACTAAAACGGAACATTTAGCAGTGAAATTATCTATGGTGTTCATTTTCTGTTCCACATGAAAAAATAGTACTTAAAGTAGCACCTTGGCCTGTTTTAAATTGTTTGCAAACTAATAATAAAGATAATAAAAATAAACAATAGAAAATCAATAATGAAAATAAAAAAGTATTCTGTTTAGAAAAAAATTTCGTGTTTGTAGAATGCACCTATTCAACAAGAGTTTTACGGGTTTTCTGGAATGGATTTGGTTTAAACATATTTATTCAACATTACTGGAATGGATTTGAAAGAAAAGAGATAAAAATGCTTATATTAAGAGACGCGGGAGCATATTTGTCAACAAATACCACTCAAGCTTAAATTTAAATGGTATTTAAAAACTCACGCTGAAATAGGTGACAAAAACTTCAAAGTCAGCATCGTCATTGTTGTAACCTAATGCGTACACGGTTAGATTACATTGGGTTATTATTATTATATTTTTTAATTTATTTCTTTCATAAATAAATATATAAATAAATAAATAAATAAATAAAAATACATTTATTGCTGGGACAACTAATTTGTAAAACTAGCACATTACTATTAAACTGTATAGCTATAATTATAATAATTACCGTTGTTATGATGACTATTATTACTAACAAACAAGGTAAACGTTATAAGGTATGATGTCAAAGAAACGTTTTTCTAAAATATCAAAATATTTAACAAAATGTCTTACCTGTCAATTTCAAAAAGCATACTCAGTGACTCCATTGTCTTTTAGAGAAATATCCTTCCACTGGGAATAAAATATGAATGACTGTTTAATGTGTTCTCACATATGAGTGAGGGGTAACCATAAACTCAGTATGAATGAGGAGGGACTGTAATAATTCACGAGTTTTGCTGGTTAATATGTTGGCTTATTACCATAACTATCTGATTCACACGCCTTCATGAATAGTTTACATTGGAAGGCTTGTCGTATCATGGTATCAATCAAGATTTTGATGCAGTATAATTAAGCCCACAGGGACTTGCAGTAACGTTTATAAGAACTCCTATTTCTTATCAGCACTTTTCGGTTAATCCGTTCCTTGGAGGGGAAATATGCCATTACATTACGTTGATAAAGAGATTTGTCAAAGTTTTACCGATACATACGTTTCCTCACAAATACTATTGTAATTCCAACACAGAATTCGAAATAAAAGCAAGAACTTCTTGAAGTTCTTAGAAATCCATGGCTGGTAATTCTTGGAAACTTTAAAAGAAAACTAGAAGTTATTAAAGTATCTGTAGATATCAAGCTTTATTCCGACATTGAAAAGTTATAATGTTGTTGTATTCAAATAAAATTACATGTACTCTCTAAAATTTTAAAATACGAATACCTTTTATTTGTAAGTATACATGTCATACATATTTTTGTTTAGGTTACAATTTCTACACATATGCTTAATATAAAAAATATATATGATTTAAATGGTTGTCGGCTTTCCTATTAAGATCATCCGGAATGTACACATTGCACTGAAACAACCATCACAAAAGCTGACAGTTTACTCTTTTTTCGAATTCTAGCCTAATCAATTTAAGGTTTAGACCTTAAATAATGTTTTTTCAACCTTCAGTGAATTGAGCTTTCTTTTATAGAAACATTCTATCTTTTAACAAAATAGAGTATTTGACACTTTTCTCCGAAAATCTTTTCGAGATATTACAAACATAACTTAATACTTCGTCAGATTTAAAGGCTCTTTAAAGCAAAGAAAACACACTGGTCTTTCTTAGTCTGAACATTAAAACAGTAGCAAAGTAATATGTAATTATTCGCATTCTGATGATCTAAATTCTGATGGGAAAAAAACACACACACAAAAAACATAGACATTAATGAGAATTTACAAAATGTAAAAAAAAACAAACAAACATGGTACCAAATTGCCCCACCCACGTCATGATGAAGGGATTGTATCAAAGTAAACCTTAATATTTTCCTTGAGGCTTCAAATTAGCTGCTATTAGTTTTATTCATACACTTCTCTGAACAAGTGGGAAAAATATCAAGGATTTTTACTACGTGGTTTTGATCACTGATTTTCTTTAATGTACCATATTTAAAGCCTTTATAACAGTCGAACGCTGTGTATAATAAAATAAATAAAAGTAATCATTTAAAAACCAAAACGAAAAAAGCCAAAAGCTAATGAAAAAAATGGCTTATGTGGGGATTGAATCCATGTTCCTCAGCGGAGCGGTTTCAGAACTACACTTATCAATAGAATTGGGTACAATTCAGAGTGAATAGACTATGGATCTAATACCGTAACAATACCTCCTCGATTATGTCATTGATTTTAAATATTATTTGATATTTGTTCCTTATCCGTGAAAAGCCCAAGCATTTCTCCTTTTCCTTTGGTAACACGAGCAGTATGACCTTTACAGGTTCAAACCCAAGTTCATTTACATCGATTTGGAAACAAGTTCTTGCATTCTATTTTATCCCGATGACTGCATTCAAACCAGTACTCGAGCTAAAGTGTGAAATATGGAGACTCTCAACTCAAGTGAGATTCGTACCAGCGACCTCCGGATCGGGAGTCCGGCGCTCTTCCCCGGTCCACCCGATTCTCTTACCGAAGCTTTTGCAGAAAACTACCTCTCCCCTATGTACTTTCTTTAAGAATTCTCATTATTTTGGCATATTGGCACCCCAAAATATATTACAACACAGTACCAGGACAATATCAGAAAAATCCTGTTTTTCTTGGATTCTACAACGAGATAATAGGATACATCATTTAACTTGGTGCCGGAATCACGGCCAGCACATGTTATTGTTTTGCATCCTGTTAATTAACAAATGTTTACAGGTGGTTTGTCTCAATGTTAGTGTATACTTAACACCAGCAGTTCATTCAGTATTCCAAGTAAATATGAAATAAAGGTGGTTCGGTAAAGTATTTGGAGTAAGTTTATCTTTTAAACGGTCAGGTCATTCAGGACTTTAAAGCAGTCAATGGCGACTTGACTGTTAAGAAGGGATGATGTCTTTGTATTTTCAGGACTAAATAGACTTTTAGTATTCATATTTAAGACTAGAGACAACAAATGGATATGTTGTGGTTTTTAACGTGAACTCTCAATTTGTATAATTTATTACATTTGTGTATATTATCGCAATCTTTTCTCGTATTCATGTAAATGTTCTGTTTATTTTGAACATAATTGGAAAATGCATTTAGCTTGAGTGTTTTACACCCTAAATTAAAAAAACAAAATCGGCAACGCAATATATCATAACAAAAGCATGGACTATTTTTACATTATTGTTGTTGTTGTTTCATTTTCGTGACTAGAAAATGCAGCCATAATGTCGTGATAACAATATTTGAATGTTGCATCATCACGACAGCGTTCCTTTTACAGTAAATACGACATTGTATGTTCCAAAAACCTCTCCTTCGTAAACATCAATTGAATATTTATCTTTCCCAGTTTCCCATATCACATAAAAAACACTCACTTTCTACTTGAGCAATCACTTAGAAATTAATTTGGTTCACAAAAAAACTAAGCATCTGCATTTGCTAAATATGTAACACAATGCTCTATATAACAATATTTGGGAAGGAGTGAACATCAAAGTCAAGTGGGTTTTTTTCTGTAAAGTCGATATTTCTTTTCATTTTCATTCAAGTATTAAAGTACTTTTTAAAGGTTCGAACTGGGTGCTTGATAAAATGACTAAATAGATATGTTACTATTTACAGAGAGAAAAATGGTTTCAAGATTCAAACTACATATTTTGAATTTCATAGGACACAGATTAGCAAACATAAGAACAGCTGGATTCATTTTGTTTTGTTTAATGCTGTTTCTTCTGGGAAGGTTGATATTATTTACACTGTGGTCACCTCTCTGGTTCAAGGACATTTACTGTTAATAATATAAATATACAATAGCATCCGGTAAAAAATCTTACACGGGAGAAATTTCACGCTTGTATCAAAACAATTTCTGGAGGAGCAGTGGTCGACCGCACTCCCAATCTGGTGGTCGCTGGTTCGAATCCCACCAGGGGTGAGAGTATCCAGTGACTTTCTGCATTGCACGATTTCAGTGCGAGTACTGGTTTACACCCCGGAAGCAGTCATCGAGAGAGTAACATAAGTTGCGAAAATTTGCTTCCCAACTGATGTAAAATAAATAAGTTTAAACTCGGAGAAATGACGCCACATATTTGTACACCGCTCCGACGACACACAATCGTGCGCTACATCTCAAACATCTATATAAGCTAAATGATCAAATATGATGACTGTCGGTATGAGAAGTGTTGCTCTTATCACCAAGTACTGATTAAAAGATTGAAAACCTACTTTTGGTGTATTAGTAACATGAAGTACATAAATGCAATTACTTACGGTTCGTCAACGGTAATAGGTCTGTCTGTCTGTCTGTCTGTTTGTGTTTACAGTATTTATTTTCCGTCGGCACCGGTTACTAACATGACCAATGCCCCAAGCAGTTTAATTTTTTAGGCTGTTGACAATAGCGCAAGAAACAGAAAGCACCCCATTCCAGAGACGCCGCTGGTTATTTCCATGCTCACTGTATTGCAATGATACATGAGACCACGAGTGGAGATGCGGTGGATCGAACTCGCGACCCCTGGATTACTAGTCCTGGGCGTTACCTGATTGGTCCTTGCGCATCAACTGATTGATCCTAGCAAGAATCACTGACCCAGACGACGACAAAATATAAGTCGTCAAAAACTGGTAAATGTGTTTTTATTTAATTCACTACTAAAGTCATAAATGGTAGGTACATCTAATTATACTATTCTTAAACTCATACATAAATGTTTTTTTCTATTAAATTTTTAAGAAAGCTCTTTCGAAATAAAGCTCACGCTTAAGCTATTTTTCAAGCAAAGCTCACATGCAATTTAGAGACTAAAAACAGTTGTTCTCACATTTCATATTTGAATTATTTGGGAAAATGAGATATATGGCTTGAGACGACACGCATCATAATTATTCAATCTAATCAGTATATACATGTATTCAGAGGTGAATATTGAGTGCATTTGATGGCTCGCAGCAGCAGCTACAGAAACAACATTCGCCCTCTGTAACAAAACAAAAACTGCCACAGTAACTAAGGACTGCAGATGTGTAAACTGCTACACCCTCGATCGAGTTTTACAAACCTAATTAATCCTGATGTCGATCTCCCTGATAGGCGATAAATGTAGTATATCTTGTCAACAGAGTGATTACGTTGGAAAAATCACCGTAACAGGACTGTTTTATTGTGGGATATGTTTACAGCAAGACATTTGTGCGGGGACATTAAGTGCGTCTTGCGACATACCTGTACACATGTATCTATAAATTTTACAGACCGTAAGTTTTCATAGTCTTGTATGTTAAAACTGCTTTTAAGGGGTTTTAAAGCTAAACTTTGTTGTGGGTTTCAAAAAGCAATAAACGTTTCAGCATGATTGGTTTTATTTAATAACCTTGTTACGCTTGTCATGTTTTGCGTTCGAATAATCTATTATACAACTGAAGCTATAATTAAAAGTTAAGCTTTTTAAAAAGCTAACAGAACTTTTGCCGCAAGTCAATCTGCATCTATGAAAAGAGCTTTAATTGAAGAATAAAACGATAACGTAAAATATACGCAATGTTTTCAACCGTTTACCCCACATTTTCTGTAGATGACATGACGTTTGCTCAGTTTCAAACAAAACCTAGTGTATGATGTAATTAAGAGAAATATACAAGTAATAAAATCCATACACAGTAAAATATTACATTACGAACATGAAGGTCCGTAACAGAAAGATGAAATGCATCTTAGAATATACAACCCAGAGCGGGATTCGAACTCCGACCTTAGGGCATATTAGACCAACACTCTAACCACGGAGCCACGAGTCGATTCCCTGTCGCAGTTGTCGGGGGTTGTATATATACAATTATAGGAAGGTATGCACTAGACTGTAACACATCCCGTCTTGAGAAAGTCATCATTTATGATGACGAATGGTGTTGTGTATTTTTAGATCAGAACATCAGACAAAATCTTGACAGATTCTTTTTTATTTAATTTTTATAACTAAGTCCAGGAGAGGTCATCCCGGACGAGCTCCATCTTACGAGCATTAACATCCGTACTAGAAGGACGCAATGCATCTTAGAATACACAAGCCAGAGCGGGATTCGAACTCTGACCTTAGCGCATAGAAGACCAACACTCGATCATTCTAACAAATGAATGAACGATGAATCTTTACAAATTCCTAAGAAGAAGCAATATTTGTCTGGTTTTTTTTTCATTACAACAAAATAATGGCTTATATTAGACATTTATCCTAAGAATTTTTACGGACTGTCAATTGTACAAAATATTTCTATTCAATGCTAAATGGTGTTCAATACATGCAGGCTAGCTGGTTTCTCAAAACTCGTTTGACACAAGTCTCAAATTCTATTGTTGGTACCTACGAGATAACAGACAGACAGACAGACAGACAGCCAAAGTTCATATGAGTTATTTAAACTTAAAAGCCTAAGAAGACGTTACATAAGCATTTTTATATTGGTAGATAGTATTTGGTAATTTTATTTCAAAAATAAATATACATCGCTTCAAACATCATAAAATATTATGGATAATGAACCTTTCACATTCGGATACTGTCAATTCATTATTTTACTAATTACAATTTTTTCAAACTTTCTTTAAACAGTATTTAATAGTTTTTGTTTTCAATTCTACAATCCATTTTAATATAAATATTTATATAAGCCTGAACACAGGGCGAGATTACAGAAACATGTCAATTTCATGCCACCTACTAGATTGTCTTCAAGAACAAACTTGCCAAGTGTAGAGCAGGCATCAACGAAACTAAAGAGTTAAAAAGAAGTTTGCATTGTCATTGTGCTTGATGGGTGGAATCTATCTTTCGTTGCGTGGTGTTCTTGATTTGATTATACGTGGTGGCACTTCACATATGCAGTCAATGGGAGGTAAAAACAATGTACACAAAATTTATGTGCATACTACTTACTGATCTTGGAATTTTTACATCAGAGCATGGATCATAAAAAACTTGAATAAATGATATTTAGTATGTAATATCATCAAACCACCATGTTCACCAGTAAAACTCTGGAAATTCTTGATATTTGTATCGAGAATGCAACAGACTGGCAATGAAGATAAATGAAGATATGTGAATTTGAGTAATAATAAATCTTGAGAAATTTAACTGGTCAACAATATGTACAATAATTCTCGACCAGCCCTGGTCGTTGGCAAAATAAGCAACATTTCTCCCTTTTTTTACAAATTATTTTTGGCATGAACTTTTTGCAACAAATGTAATTTGTACGTAAAAAGCTGAATGTGTGAATTCTTTGAAATACAGTTGAATCGAGTCGAATCGATACATAGAAATGAATACCGATATCAGGGGAAGTCACTCTATCAATCTCTAACATGGGTTGTCATAGGCAGTTGAATATCCCTGACGGCACGTTTGTAATGAAAACTGCTGCCGGCATCACACTGTTACATTCAGACAAAGGAAAGATTATGTGTGTAAATCTGAGTGTACGAATCTTTCGATCTGGCGTCTTTTTCACCGATCACAAAAGAGTTTGAGCTTCGAACGCGATCAGCAGAATACACAACCAATAAAAATGACCCGCACCCTAGATTAACACACACTTATTGTATTCCTTTTATTTATATATTACGCTCATGAAAGCCTATTGATAAGTATACAAAAAGGGAGATAATTTCAGAATTGGGCAAGACCCAGAGATATGGCAATTACTCTTAATACCCTTAAGCATTGTGGACTGATTCCCTTCAAAAAAGTTGGAGTTATGTTCCGGACAGTTATGTTCCGGACAAAAATATCATAGACGGGCGCGCGGCAAAAGGATGGACGAACGGACGGAGACCATAACCATATCCCTCTCGCCTGCCTGCAGGGGATAATAAAAGGTTTGTACTTATGACTGTAGGTCGACGGGCCGGGAATTTAAAGTCTTCTTCAGCAAGTCATCATACGGAACCACGTCGTATTTCTGTCAGGCAGGTGTTTACGGAAAATTTCAAAGTTTCTCATGCTGTGCAAAATAACTTTCTTAAAACAGACGAACATTTCTAGCGTGGTTTCGTTTAAACATACCGCGTAGCACAATCTTGATTTGTATTTTACTGTAAGAGTTCGAAACGGCGATAGGTTCACGTTATTTTACGCACATTCCTTCAACTATTAAGAACCCGACTTCTGTTTAACGTTGGAATAATGAACACCTTGTGGATTAAATGCACTCTGAACAGAAAACGAAGACAAGACCAACACATTAAAAATGTACGTATTTATTTGTCGCTATGACACTATATAAGAAATTAACACCTCTTTCATTCATTTATATTACATATTTTGAAAGAATTAAAAACATGCAAAGCACGAGTCATCCTGAAAAAATGATTAAGACACTTTCAAAGCTATTAAGATGTCAACATTTAAACAATTAAACACCACAACCTGTTAAGAACATTACAAATCATTTAGCTGCATTTGTTAGTGGTGCAGTAAATTAGAGATAACGAAAACAAGCAATACTCGCACTTATTTCTAATGGTAAATAAATCATTCTTCAAGCATACCTTTCTGCAAATTTCACAATTTAAATTTATCATTTTACAACGCAAATCAGATATTTCTTCAGATTTTGTTTTCATTTCCAAGCTGAATACTATTTGATAAAATTCATCTTTGCAACGTTAAACATAACTATTCATACATACATGCATTTAATTATCAATGTTTGTAGGTCTCATGAAGTATCCAAAGGTTAGGTGGTTAAGAATAACGTAGATATCAGGTGCCGTAAAATCTGTGCAGAAATACAGGAAACCGAGTAATCTGGTACCCAGCTTCTATCATACAGAATAGCAACAAGGGGCAGGTAATCCCGATTATAACAGACGTTGCTCAATAAAATGTCCAAACAAAGATAGAGATGTAGAGATGAATTACTTCAGAACAAAAACATAATGATTGAATTAAAATAATACGGTTTTCAAGAGATACACAAGTATTTCAACAAGTAGACAGCATGGAATATCTTCTTGGAAATCCTTACGGATAAAGCAATTTGTCTTGACATACGCTAATGGAGGGATTGGTCTCGCAAATCGACGTCAGGACGAAGGGTTCAAAGTTGTGTGCTCTTTTAGGTACAATATAGATCTTGATTTCCGATTTATGCTCTGATGTCATCGTTCCTATAATTTGATAGTCCGGTTCATTATCAAACACGAGACTTCCGCCACGTTTATAGAACTGTTTACTCTCACTGTCAAGAAGAATGTTGTCACGACCAGAACGCATGTCGTCATAGAACGACTGTAAAAGCTCGTCACCATTCTGCGTTATACCAATCGCCAGGGTGTTCTTTGAATTTGTCGTAAACGATCCCGGAGCGTACCACATGACCACTAATCTTCTTCTGATGAGTCTTTGCTTTAAACGAGAACTGATCAACCAGGACACCATACCCGACGATGCGTTGATATCGTCCACAGATATCTGACCATTTTGCATGAATGTCATCAATTCCTTTGTTCCATTTAGAAGACCAATAGGCACTGGTGCCTTCTCGCAGACTCCATGTTTCACTATCCAGTCTGGATCTGTTAATGGTTGCTTCGACAAGTTATGAACCACTAATGCCACTTTCACTTTATACTGTTCGTTACTGTGAAGAAAATGACTTATACTTGATCCGACAAAACTCTGTCCAACAGCAAGACTGCCATCCACTGAAGACAACAGTATATTTGGATCAACTACGGCAGCCTCGGTAAGCATGGAAATAGTGAGAATGAATCCTAGAGAGCACAACGATTGCATCTTCATTGTAGGCAACTAGAACACTGTTGATCTGTTCGGCTAGACCTCGAGTTTTTATAAGGCTTTTTTCACGTGGGCATGTTACTTGATAATCGCTTTATTTCTGGAAATGCATTTTCCTATAATAAATAAAAAAGCCTCAGGCCATAAGGTACTGTTCTTCACCATAAAGTACAATGTACATGCATAAATTCATTGAAATGTCCCGTCTATTCACGGACGCACGAGGTGTACGAATTGTAATAAATTGCACCTATCAATGAAACGACAAGATTTGATATACGAAGGTTTTTTATACTTTACGTTTGGAAAAGAAAAATGAGTTGTTAGCTTGATTTGAGTGAAATGTTTCACCAGTGACTACTATTTCATCAACCCTTCCACTATTTCTATTGGTTATCGTCTATGAATGTAGGTTTCGTTTCGATATTGTTTTAATTAATTAATATCAGATTTCCTTCTTCTTTATAAAAAACTAAAATGAGCTTGTGACGGGGAACATATATAACTGGACTAATCAAGAAACTAAGAAAGGAAAAGGTTGGGAAATTGTAGAAGATCTGGGAAAGTGGAAATACATGTATTGTATTTAAATACGTTTTTCTACAAAAAATAAAACATTAAAACAAGCAGCCGCCTTTTGTTTTTAATCTTTTAATTCTGACCTACGCTGGACACTGTTTACTCGCCTATCATTGCAGTAGTCATTTTAGAGTTCTGGAAAGTGTTATCTTTCTTTGATACAGACGATGTCTCGTAACTGTTTCCAAATATGTGTAGGACACACATCAAAAAGTTGTCGTACTGTATTAGAATCTTGTCCTAATTTGGTATAACAACAAGTTCATTTATGTGGGCGTGCTTTCTCAAAATACGAATGAAACAAAGTGAATGCTTCTGTCATATGATTTAATTAGTCAGTATATAATATAACACAGTAATAGTATGTTGGACTTACAAGTTAATTAGCACAAGACAATCCATTAGTTAACTTTAAGATACCTAGAACGTGACGTCACTTCTGTTCTCGTCTCTGAGAAATTCTCAGGATGAGTGTGAAATGTAGAAAGGTAAACGAAGCCGGATACCAGCACTCCGGAAAACAGCTAACAGCCAATCAAATCGCATCAAAGGACTGAGAATGGCGCCATATTTTAGCCATATATGTTTCACTTTTCTTAAGACAGTGTAGGTTACGAGTATTCTTATATATTTACAATGAACTTAAACATTTCTAAGGAAATTATTTATCATCGGTAAAAAGAAAATGTCTAACTTGAAAAACCACTGTGGATTCCTCAGTATATAATCTAACTCACTTAATCCTACTGTAGCGTGTGTTACAGAAGTGTTATATCACAGATTCAGATTTGTAAATGTCACAAGATATAATTGGTCTTTAAAGTAAAGAGTGACACATTTTCATATTCTGACCATAAAATCAACATCAATGCAGTGTGTTATCATTCAGGACCTTATGACTGCTGGTAAAACACACATACAGTACAGCCAAAAGTAAGAAGTAAATGTTATTTCAAAACTGGTACTTATTTACCCCACCAACTTCATTTTCATTCATGTTACTAGTTCTGGACTATTAGGCTAAATATGAAAGAGGTTTACTTTGTTTAGTTTTGGAGAAATTATAAACTGGAATCACTGATACCCAATTATCATATACCATGCTTAAAGACTTTATAACAATTGAAATATGTTGAAAACGAAAGAAATTCAATTTAATTGCAATCAAATTTGATGTTTTAAAACAAAAACAAAAGGCAAAACTAAAAATTAAAATTTGGCTCGAGTGGGGTTTGAACTAATGTCCTTCAATGAAAAGGTCCAGAACCTACACACAAATTAATGAAACAGAATACTCATCTGAACTGAGTGAGGGTCCAATATCTTGACCAGCTGCCTTTAATGTTTGTAAGATCTAACATGTCTTTTAGGGTGCAGTGTCGGGTTTGATAACTCAAAATGTGTACCAATGGTCGTCTCAAGTCTTTTACTATGAAGTTGTAATATCATCTTAATCTTGTGAGCATAAATTACTCAGATATGTCTGAGTAATATATTGACAGATATGTTGACAACCTGCATGCCCCTTATTTTACCTTGTTTTACACCTATACCTGTAGTGAGAATATTTTCGCATAAGATCAAGAGGGATAAATCTGACAAGGCTTAAGGTATACCTGTAATGCGTATACATACTTTTCGTCGAATCTCTCTCTCTCTCTACCTTTTTTTTAGGTGGCAAACTTGTAGATTACGCCTTTAAGTACCTAATTATACAGTGTTTGCCATACACCCAAGCTTCCGTTGCAACCCGATCAAACTCGTATAAACCTGATATCATGCTGATGTAGATAAGGAATCTGGGATCTTTGGGTTCCTATAACGATAGTTCAGTAAGCTGTCTGTCTAAATGACCTAGCACCTGCTGAATTCGTAAGAAGCAAATAAAACAAGAAAATCAGGGCTTGCAATTTAGGTTGAAGCAACGTTAACAATTTCAAAAGAAGAAAACTTATGCACACATGATAACATTTTAATTAGAAAATACAGCAGTTTTCAACCTTAATGAGCAGCTATTTATGGTAGAGAGCCGATGGTATCTAATTCGACAAAAATGTTCCAGCAGAAAAAACAACTCTAAAATACACACACAAACAGGTGAAGCTGGTATGATCTAAAACGTACTTATCTCTCATCTGACATAGATACATTTTTTTTTTGATTTCGCCTACACTGACACCCTATAATGATCTTCCGTAGACGGCAACAAAACGTCACTGCTTATCATTATCATGTTTATGTTTACACTGTGCGCTCACTAAGTCATTTTGTGTAGTCTTTGCAATTCTGCATGTTGAAATTGCAATGTGTATCAGTAACGGACAAGTTCAAAATATACTAGTGCGTGTAGGCTAGTTCGTTCTATTATAATACTACCATTTCGTCAAAACTGGGAAACACAATTATCATAATATGTGTTTTAAGCCTCGGTTACCCGAAAAAAATTTCCTGCTAATTATGTTATTTTCATTCTATTCTTCTGGAAGTTCAATATCAAATATGCATACTTTTTCCAGCCATTTCTTCCCTTTCGGAACAAAACTACCGAACATGTGCTTCTTAGAATCCGTTGTCAATGCTGCTGGATACTGAAGATCTCGCTTCAGTGCATCCACGGCTTTGTATGCATGTCCGTCCATCGAAAATATTTCGATGAAATGTAGAGAACTACAGCAGAAGCATACATATTTGTCATTTATTGCGGCTAACCCATCCGGGTAACCTCGTTTCTTACACTTGAAAATCTTCCGGAGCTTACCATCACTGCCTAGTTGTATGATTTGACCTCTGCTGTAATCAGACACGTAAATATGTTTCAATTTCTCATCCACAGCAACATAAAGAGGTAAATCGAATATTCTCTTTCCGAAGAAGGAGTCGTTGAGCGTCTTTAACTCTTCTCCCTGAAGAGTCAAAATTTTTATCTCCCCTGGGAAGGCAACAAAGGTCACAAAAAGTTGGTCCCGCGCAAAGCAAATTCCTCTGCATTGTTTATCGAATTTCAACCGCCGTACTGGAGAAAGTTTGTTCCCGTGTAAGATCTGTACCGCCATTTCCTCTGGAATTGTTACCGCAAGTTCATGGTTTGGAAGCGTGGTTACATCGAAGGGAGGCGACTCTAGTTTAACTTCTGACACAACTGCGTTCTCGTGCAGGTCAACTACTTTAACTTTTTCGTTTCTGTTATCGACAACAGCAAGTCTGTCTTGTGACATAACTGTCAGTCCAGTAATGTGAGTCTCTTGTTCATCTTTGTCCGATTTGACCTTGACCTCTCCGGTATACTTAAGAACGGGTTTTGTATGGTGGTCCTCCTTAACATCTCTTCTGACAGTGTGTTTATGCTCATCCTCTGCATGGTCTGTGTGTTCTAAACTGGAAACTTTATCAACAGAAAATTGTTCAGCACTTTCCACAATTTTTCCTAGCTTCTTTACCGATCTTAATGCTTCTGTCACAGAATCGAAACGTTCAAATTTGTAGTCCACCTTCCAACTTTTCTCAAACGCTTTTTCAGCCTCTTCTTTCAATTCTTCAACCTTCTTCTCTGTTTTCTTCATCTCTACGAACAAAGCATTTAGGTGATCTGTTTGGCACAACCTTTTCAAAGCACCTTCAAGGTCAGCCATTTCGCTGGCGATGTGTAAACAGGCGTCTTTGCTGGATTCTAGATTTCCAATGTATGTTTGTGTAATTCTGTGCGCTTTTGACAAAGTTTTCTCCTCTAATTGGTCAAGATATGCATTCAGTTCGTGCCTAAATGACTTAATTTCTTGAATCACATCATGCTGGTCCTTTTTCGCTCTCTTGATATTTTCTTTCGCCGTAATGATATTCAGTTGACATTTGCTCTCCAAAGCGCGGATTTCAGAGAAAATTGTTCGGAGTTCTTCACTGTGGTGTACATTCTTGGCAACGTCAGGAATGAATTCAACTTTGCAATGCTTATGTTCCGAAGCTATACATGCCTTGCAGCCAAGAAAGCAATGCTGGATACAACAGTAATCAATCCTGCTCTCAGGGTGGTAATTACAGAATTCCGTCTTATCCGTGGGGCTGGGATGTACAGACTTGTGACCTTTTGGCATGGCATCATTATCAAGGAGAAAGTGATCCATAGTTGCAGCGGTTCGTCTGTGGTGATGGAAACAGGCTTCACACAGGTGAACCCTGCAGGCTTGACAATAGCCGTGTGCAGAGACCAGGGAACCATCACTGTTGCAAGGGATACAAAACAGTTCAATGTCATCATCCGATGTTAATCTGTGTAAATAGGTAGACTGGTCGGTATTTTTCTCTTTAGTTACATCCATCTGTTGTTTTTTCTTGTAACTCTGGTTCCCGGCTTTCTAAATGAACAGCGATGGAGAAACAAATAACCAGCCTCAGATTTGTCTCTTTTAAGTCTGAAATGTAAAGTGTAGAATCTATATGTGTAGAATCTACATGGTTTGGAAAACACAGAAATATGCCTAACATTAGTGTCCAACAAATCCTTTTGTTTCAAAACTAAAATCTAAACTAGATAACTTTAACTGGCGAATAACTCTCCCTTTTTTCACATTAGCTTTGTTTTTTTCGAATAAAACTTTTGAATAGCGCATTCTTATATTGATAATATCACTTGCTTTACGAAGAACCAAACATTATTTATTTACATTGCTTATTCAAGCCTGCATGAAGTTATTGCATTGGATTTGAATGAACTAAAATAAACAAAACGTCATATAGCATGATCAAAATACAGATCAGTTTAACATATAGTGTTACTTCCGTGGTGTAAACAATATGCCTTACTTGCAAGCATTTTATCCTATGTTAAAATTTAAAATATGTTTATAAAACAAAATCTTACATGTTTATTTTCATTTACAGTTGCTTTTATACTTGAAACATAAAAAGTTACTTGTAATCTACAGGCAATTATAATTTTATTTCTTATGATTCCTACCTGGCAAAAGTTTTAATGCATAAAACTATCCTATCTCCCGCATAGACAACAGAAATACCAGTAAAATGTTCAGGCACGTTTTATGTTTAAGCTGGGTAAGGCTATAAGCCGGTTTCTACGATCGATACGTTTAGATTTATGTATTTAGTTTACGTTCATAACGAAACCTGAACTTGTCATAGGTCAAAGACCTTCAGTGGTAAAATATTACCGACCAGTTATCGACGCAATTAACAGAACTATAAACAAGATATGAGAACAAAAGAACTAACAGTATTTCCTTAAATATAGTATTTGGCCATGAGGTGTTTACAGATGTTTTTACGAATATTTCTTTAAACAAGTCCTATATATAGGTTATTTTCCTGTATTGATTTTTAACGCCTCCTGGATTTGAAGTAAAAACTGACAAAATTAAATTACATAAAGGCTTAATGGAGACGAAAAAACGTAATAAATCACTATTAAAAGTACTGCTATCAATGGTTTTCTTTCCACAAACATATACATGCATTAGCTTCATGTATGAAAAAGAAGAAAGGAAATAATTAATTTCACTTGCATTTAAAATGCAATTCAAGTCTAAAAAATAATAAAATGTCAAAATCTTACTTCCCCTCTTGAGATGCTTTCATTCATTAAAAGTTTTCACGTTGAGCGATCGTGACATCATTTCCGTTTACCAGTACGACGTTATTTCGTGAAATTTTAACGGCGGATTGCATTTCAATTAACAGATTCATGGGGCAGTGCATTTATTCCTTTACCGAGGTACATCTAATAAATGTTTCTAATATCCCGTTCATGGCGTTAATTTAAATCATTTAGTTGTTCCAAATAGTAAACGTCATTTTTTCCCAGTAACACGTAAGTATAATATGATGTCAAAGTGCAGAAAGGTTGTGAGTGTTTTCCTTTACACATTACATTTACAGCATTTAACTACCTGGAATCGAATCAAATCCACAAACAAAACAATAGAGAACACTGTAATAATAAAGGCTAATTTACGGAAAGAAGTATATCACAGCAACATAGATTTTTATCTGGCTGGAAAGAAGAACCATTTACGCCAAAAGAAGTACAAATGGATGTTACAGATAGATGTTACACAAAGAGAAGTACAGATGGATGTTACAGATAGATGTTACACCAAGAGAAGTGCAGATGGATGTTTCAGATAGATGTTACACCATGGAAGTAAAGATGGATGTTACAGATAGATGTTACGCCAAAAAAAGTACAGATTGATGTTACAGATAGATGTTACACCAAGAGAAGTACAGATGGATGTTTCAGATAGATGTTACACCAAGAGAAGTACAGATGGATGTTTCAGATAGATGTTACACCAAAAGAAGTAAAGATGGATGTTTCAGATAGATGTTACACCAAGAGAAGTAAAGATGGATAATTCAGATAGATGTTACACCAAGAGAAGTACAGATGGATGTTTCAGATAGATGTTACACCAAGAGAAGAACAGATGTATGTTACACCAAGAGAAGAACAGATGAATCTTACCGATAGATGTTACACCAAGAGAAGTACAGATGGATGTTACAGATAAATGTTATACCAAACGAAGTCCAGATGAAAGAAATACAGATGGATGTTACTCCAAGAGAAGTATAGATGGATGTTTCAGATGTATGTTACTCCAAGAGAAGTACAGACGTATGTCTCTCCAAGAGAAGTAAAGATGGATATCGCAGATAAATGTTACTTCTAAAGAAATAAAGATGGATATTACTCCAAGAGAAGTATAGATGGATGTAACAGATAAATGTTACTGCAAGAGAAGAACAGACGTATTTTACCCCAACAGAAGTATAGATGGATGTTACCCAAAGAGAAGTATAGATGGGTGTTGCAGATAAATGTTACTCTAAGAGAAGTACAGATGGATGTTACAGATAGATGTTACACCAAGAGAAGTAAAGATGGATGTTACAGATAAATGTTACTCCAACAGAAGTAGAGATTGGTGTTGCAGATAAATGTTACCTCAAGAGAAGTACAGATGGGTGTTGCAGATAAATGTTACTCCTATAGAAGTACAGATGGATGTTGCAGATAAATGTTACTCCAAGAGAAGTACAGACGTATGTTACCCCAAAAGAAGTACAGATGGATGTTACCCAAAGAGAAGTATAGATGGGCGTTGCAGATAAATGTTACTCCAAGAGAAGTACAGACGTATTTTACCCCAACAGAAGTATAGATGGATGTTACCCAAAGAGTAGTATAGATGGATGTTGCAGATAAATGTTACTCCAAAAGAAGTACAGACGTATTTTACCCCAACAGAAGTATAGATGGATGTTACCCAAAGAAAAGTATAGATGGGTGTTTCAGATAAATGTTACTCTAAGAGAAGTACAGATGGATGTTACAGATAAATGTTACTCCAAGAGAAGTACAGATGGGTGTTGCAGATAAATGTTACTCCAACAGAAGTATAGATGGGTGTTGCAGATAAATGTTACTCCAAGAGAAGTACAGATGGATGATACAGATAAATGTTACTCCAACAGAAGTAGAGATTGGTGTTGCAGATAAATGTTACCCCAAGAGAAGTACAGATGAGTGTTGCAGATAAATGTTACTCCTATAGAAGTACAGATGGATGTTGCAGATAAATGTTACTCCAAGAGAAGTACAGACGTATTTTACCCCAAAAGAAGTACAGATGGATGTTGCAGATAAATGTTACTCCAAAAGAAGTAGAGATTGGTGTTGCAGATAAATGTTACCCCAAGAGAAGTACAGATGGGTGTTGCAGATAAATGTTACTCCTATAGAAGTACAGATGGATGTTGCAGATAAATGTTACTCCAAGAGAAGTACAGACGTATATTACCCCAAAAGAAGTACAGATGAATGTTACCCAAAGAGAAGTGTAGATGGGTGTTGCAGATAAATGTTACTCCAAGAGAAGTACAGACGTATTTTACCCCAACAGAAGTATAGATGGATGTTACCCAAAGAGAAGTATAGATGGATGTTGCAGATAAATGTTACTCCAAAAGAAGTACAGACGTATTTTACCCCAACAGAAGTATAGATGGATGTTACCCAAAGAGAAGTATAGATGGGTGCTTCAGATAAATGTTACTCTAAGAGAAGTACAGATGGATGTTACAGATAAATGTTACTCCAAGAGAAGTACAGATGGGTGTTGCAGATAATTGTTACTCCAACAGAAGTATAGATGGGTGTTGCAGATAAATGTTACTCCAAGAGAAGTACAGATGGATGATACAGATAAATGTTACTCCAACAGAAGTAGAGATTGGTGTTGCAGATAAATGTTACCCCAAGAGAAGTACAGATGAGTGTTGCAGATAAATGTTACTCCTATAGAAGTACAGATGGATGTTGCAGATAAATGTTACTCCAAGAGAAGTACAGACGTATTTTACCCCAAAAGAAGTACAGATGGATGTTGCAGATAAATGTTACTCCAAAAGAAATACAGTTGGATGTTACTCCAAGAGAAGTGTAGATGGGTGTTGCACATAAATGTTACTCTAAGAGAAGTACAGATGGATGTTGCAGATGTCACTACAAGAGAAATACAGACGGATGTGACTCTCAGAAAATTACAGATGAATGTTACAGATTGATTTTAGTCCTATATGTTACAAATAGATGGATCTTACTAGAAAGTACAGACGGATGTTACTTGCAGAAAAGTACAGATGGATGTTACTTGCAGAAGAGTATATATGGATGGTTCAATACTTGCAGAAGCATAAAGATGGATGTTTCTTGCAGGAAAGTGCATATGAATGGTACAATACTTGCACCGAAGTACTGATGGATGATACTTGCCGAAAAGTGCAGATGGATGTTTCTTGCAGGAAAGTGCATATGGATGGTACAATACTTGCACAAAAGTACAGATGGATGATACTTGCCGAAAAGTGCAGATGGATGTTTCTTGCAGGAAAGTGCATATGGATGGTACAATACTTGCAGAAAAGTACAGATGAAATATTACTTGCATACGGATATTACTTGCAGAAAAAATACATACCGGTATGGATGCTACTCACAGAAAAGTATGTATGGATCCATATCCCTTTCTGTGAGTTACATCCATTTGTAACATCTATCTTTACTTCTCTAAGAGTAACATCTGTTTGCAAGATTCATCTGTACTCAATCCATAAATTTACAGATTGCTGTTACTCCCAGAGTAATACAGATGGATGTTTTCCCAGTGAAGTACAGATAGACACTGAACATTGCAAAACCCCTGAAGTCATCTTCAGACCATTGAACTGAAATGAACTCATTCATGCTTAGTGTCATAGTGCCAATTTTTAATTAGTTTTATCTTTAATGTTTTCTGGCAAATTTCTTATTCAGATATTCTACTGGATTGAGTTTATATATGTTTAGTGTGCTTATGTCAAGTGGTGCAAGAGTAGCTAGCATATGGCACACTGTTTGTGGATGACATTTTTCATTTAGTCTGTGATCTTGTTGCCAACAAAACAAGGTATTTACAGGTTAATTTCTTTCGATTTAAAACTTCTAGTTGACCACATGTATTAGGTAATTGGTTTAATAACTATTTTTATGTACTAAAATTAATCTCACTTCTGAAATATTAAAAATACACAACAAAACACTGTTACATATAAATCACTAACAATTTATTTACTTCTCATCAAATCAACTCTTTTCAAAATGCATTTATAAGTAACATACAATACAAAAAGTATTATAATTTTTTCTTGTACTTCGAGATCATAAATCCTTTATTCATCCATATAACAGGTGTTTTTTTCTGTAAATTTCCATCACATTATGTTCTTGTATATTCAATAAAGCTGACAACAATGTTAGAGTATATTAGCACTGAAGCTGATTACCGGTCCTTTTCACATAACTGCGACTGTCATTGTGTCTCAGTTTTTGTTCCTAGAAAATGTACTGTAGACAGCAAACACTGTTTTCTTGATACTCTGTAATTTCTTCTATTGCGATTTGTTTGATCATATTTGTTTGATCATATTTGTAAGCAATGTTAGACTGCAGTCAGTGTCATTTCAGTCTAGCACAAGAAAACACAATTAATATTGTAGCAATACCCTGTTAGGTGAGGAGTATTGAGTCAACAAATGCACAGTATCCTTCACTTCCTAAAACCCCTAGGCAACTCTGTCAACATTCTTGTTACCCCCCCCCCCCCCCCCCCCCCCCCCCCCCCTAGCTTTTACATCTGTTTCATATGAAATCGTCCGTTTAACCATCCTATTTTCAACCAATGGATGGTCAGATATTTCACCAGACAAATGGTGATCTTTCCCGCAACATCCTCACATCAAATTGTTGCCATTCCTTCTGTTTTATCCACAATTCTTGTGTTGTATCAAGACAAGCTAATATGGCAGCTCCTTTCCAAGCTACTATCTGTGGATCCATTTCCTTAAAGCAAACAACAGAGAAAAGTATGAGATATACAAAACTATCAAAGATACATTTTCTGGTAAACCTAGGCTGAAGTCTTATCTGGTGACAGAAGGTGGATGTGATCAGCCAACACCAGATTGTTCCTTATCTTACATAATATGATCACAGATGCTTGATTTATACAAAACACATAAATTAAAACAGTTTTACAATGCATAACCAAGCTTAGAATTTACCACACCACTGAATCTTACCCATTACCATGAAACTGATTGAACTGTATATATATATATTTTTTTATTTGGAAATACAAAATGTAGTAATAAGTCATTTATAAACAATAGTCATCATTAGTGTCAAAAGTAACATGTATATAAATAAGAAGCAAATCTGAGAAACTGATATTCCTATAAGGAACTTTGATTACAATATAATCTCAGTAAGGCCTTTTTAATTGACTACAATGTCAGATTTAATGAAAATTAAGTAGCTTAATACTGTAATACTGCCTGTATCTATAGAATGAAACAAAAACTGTCACTGCAAGATGACAATGCTTTGACCTTTGAGCTGAGGACCAGATGAAGATAAATAGTAAATCCTTCAAAAGAAGTAGGTTTTTTTGACAATTTATCTTCAAGGTCAAGGTCATATAGGGGTCGAGGTCAAGAAAGCAAATGCATTTGGAAAATTTCTCCCAAAGGGTTGTTGTCTGCAAACATGAACTAAATCTGTTTAGTAACAAGGGACTTAATATGGCCAATATTTAGCATTTTTGACAACTGGACCTTCAAGGTCAAGGTCATTTAAATATATGTCAGTGGGAAGGTCTTGTCCAAAGGAGTCTTGTTCAAGTATGAAGTAAATCCATTTACTAATAATGAAGTTATGAGCAATATTTAAGTTTTCTGACAATTAGACCTTTGAGGTCAAGGTCATTCAGGGGTCAAGGTCAAATAAATATAGGTCAGTGAGAAGATATTGTCCATAGAGGTGTTGTGTTCAAGTATGAAGTAAATCAATTTACTATTAAGGAAATTATTGGCAATGTTAGAGTTTTCTGACATCTGGGCTTTTGAGGTCAAAATCATTCAGTCATTCAGGCAGTAGGTATCTATTTGCTGTCAACTTTGACAATGCCAAAACAAAGATCCCTCTGCTGAAACCTCTGGCAGAGGACAGTAACACTACTTTTGCATGTAGCCAGTGGCTATTACAACTTATGAAATTATTTTAAAATGACACCTTTTTTCACAATCTCTGGAAAAATATGACCCGATTTTTTTAGTAAATGGAAAACTGTTTATCAATGCCAACCTCGTAACATCCAGGTCAGTCTTACAAAACATACTGACAGAGTCATCTGATGAAAGAACTCCAATGGAAAAAGAGAATATATAAAGATATAATCAAGCGATCCTACAAGAACAGAAAAAATATAATAAACACAAACCTTTGGATTTGTTATAACATCCATTGTTTCTAGTAAAGGTCTGAAGTAAGCGGGCATATTTTTCCAGACACAATACTGTAACCATGGCTGTATACTCTCGACATTCAAACCCCCTCCTACAACCACTATACAGCTATACATCTTCTTCTTTACTTCATCTGACTCTGACAAAAAAAGAAAAATCTTACATGACACTGACTAGATAAACCAGAGGGACTAAATTTCATTTAACTATATAAACACTTTGACAAACAGATACTTCTATGAATGTATAAGACAGACTTTGTAAGACACAGTTTCATATGTTCTTCAGTTGATTTACTTGTCAAAATAGTTTTGTTTGGTTTGTGTCCAATTTTTTCAACATCCTTCAGTTGTACTAACCAAGAAGTAGTGTTATCAGTAAATGACCTCCATTTTCAGTAAGGAAGAACATGTAACCTAAAACACACAAGATCATAAATGGTAACACTACTTCCAATCACTGATCACTACAACAGTAAACAAAAGCTCAGCACCGATACTTACAAGCTCAGTACCACTACTTACAATCACTGAGAGCACTACTTACAATAAACCATAGACAAAACTAAGTACCACTACTTACAATCACTGAGATCTAAAACAGTCAACAAATGCCCAGTACCACTACTTACAACACTAAAATCTAAAACAGACAACAAAAGCCCAGTACCATTTCTTACAATCACTGAGATCTAAAACAGTAAACAAAAGCCCAGTACCACTACTTACAATCACTGAGATCTAAAACAGTAAACAAAAGCCCAGTACCACTACTTACTATCATGAGCTACAACAGTAAACAAAAGCCCAGAACCACTACTTACAATCACTGAGATCTAAAACAGTAAACAAAAGCCCAGTACCACTACTTACTATCACTGAGATCTAAAACAGTAAACACAAGCCCAGAACCACTACTTACAATCACTGAGATCTAAAACAGTAAACAAAAGGCCTGTACCACTACTTACTATCACTGAGATCTACAACAGTAAACAAAAGCCCAGAACCAGTACTTACAATCACTGAGATCTAAAACAGTAAACAAAAGCCCAGTACCACTACTTACTATCACTGAGATCTAAAACAGTAAACAAAAGCCCAGTACCACTACTTACAATCACTGAAATCTACAACAGTAAACAAAAGCCCAGAACCAGTACTTACAATCACTGAGATCTACAACAGTAAACAAAAGCCCAGAACCAGTACTTACTATCACTGAGATCTAAAACAGTAAACAAAAGCCCAGAACCAGTACTTACAATCACTGAGATCTAAAACAGTAAACAAAAGCCCAGAACCAGTACTTACAATCACTGAAATCTACAACAGTAAACAAAAGCCCAGATCTACTACTTACAATCACTGAGATCTAAAACAGTAAACAAAAGCCCAGTACCACTACTTACTATCACTGAGATCTAAAACAGTAAACAAAAGCCCAGATCTACTACTTACAATCACTGAGATCTAAAACAGTAAACAAAAGCCCAGTACCACTACTTACAATCACTGAGCTACAACAGTAAACAAAAGCCCAGATCTACTACTTACAATCACTGAGAGCTACAACAGTAAACAAAAGCCCAGAACTACTACTTACAATCACTGAGCTACAACAGTAAACAAAAGCCCAGAACTTCTACTTTCAATCACTGAGCTACAACAGTAAACAAAAGCCCAGAACCAGTACTTACAATCACTGAGCTACAACAGTAAACAAAAGTCCAGAACTACTACTTACAATCACTGATATCTTCAACAGTAAACAAAAGCTCAGAACTACTACTTACAATCACTGATATCTACAACAGTAAACAAAAGCCCAGAACCACTACTTACAATCACTGATATCTACAACAGTAAACAAAAGTCCAGAACTACTACTTACAATCACTGATATCTTCAACAGTAAACAAAAGTCCAGAACTACTACTTACAATCACTGATATCTTCAACAGTAAACAAAAGCCCAGAACCACTACTTACAATCACTGATATCTACAACAGTAAACAAAAGCCCAGAACTACTACTTACAATCACTGATATCTACAACAGTAAACAAAAGCCCAGAACTACTACTTACAATCACTGATATCTTCAACAGTAAACAAAAGCCCAGAACCACTACTTACAATCACTGATATCTACAACAGTAAACAAAAGCCCAGAACTACTACTTACAATCACTGAGATCTACAACAGTAAACAAAAGCCCAGAACTACTACTTACAATCACTGAGATCTACAACAGTAAACAAAAGCCCAGAACTACTACTTACAATCACTGAGATCTACAACAGTAAACAAAAGCCCAGAACTTCTACTTACAATCACTGAGCTACAACAGTAAACAAAAGCCCAGAACTTCTACTTACAATCACTGAGCTACAACAGTAAACAAAAGTCCAGAACTACTACTTACAATCACTGATATCTTCAACAGTAAACAAAAGCCCAGAACTACTACTTACAATCACTGATATCTACAACAGTAAACAAAAGTCCAGAACTACTACTTACAATCACTGATATCTACAACAGTAAACAAAAGCCCAGAACTACTACTTACAATCACTGATATCTACAACAGTAAACAAAAGTCCAGAACTACTACTTACAATCACTGATATCTTCAACAGTAAACAAAAGCCCAGAACTACTACTTACAATCACTGATATCTTCAACAGTAAACAAAAGCCCAGAACTACTACTTACAATCACTGATATCTACAACAGTAAACAAAAGCCCAGAACTACTACTTACAATCACTGATATCTACAACAGTTAACAAAAGCCCAGAACTACTACTTACAATCACTGATATCTACAACAGTAAACAAAAGCTCAATCTTAAAAGATGCTCAATTGTGACTGAATGTATGATCACTTCTATAAATCCATTAGACAATTTCATTAAATGCTGAAAAAAGGTGGATCCAATCTCATTTAAATATTTGACTGAAGGTAAAAGTCTGAGTAATTGTGCGCTGCTGAGCAGAATATCTAAGCCAGTATTTTCTTTGGTAATCAAGTTAACCCCTGCACTAAACAGAATATCTAAGCTTATCTATTCCTTCATAAACAAGATAAACGCTGTACTTGACCTACCACATTTATCTATGCTGTAAAGAATGGCCTCATCCAATCCCATCAATGGTGGAGCAACTTCTTCACAAGTCGTCTCTTCCTCCATTTCTTCCTCTGCATCACCTCGGCGGGATTTATTGGCATCACTCATTGCCATGGATTCTGGCACATCATTGGAATCATCGTCTTGTAAAACATTCAGTCCTGATTCATCCATAGTCAGATCAGGACCATCTCTCGTGGTATCTTGGTTGTCCTTCTTCTTTGAGCCTTTAGTAGCCTAAGAAAATCGGAGAACATGCTTCTATTCTAAGTTTAAGAAATGAGATCTGACTATAAAAGCTGAAAGGAAACATACAGACTTAAGTAATGAACCTGTTGATATTTTACTGATTTGATGACAAGTACTTTTTGCTTAATGTCTATTTTGAAGCTAGGCAGAAACTTCTCTTAACCGAGAAAATTAAAATCACAGGCTGACCCTATGTGGTCTTATCTTGTGAGGAAATTAAGATATAGGACATATTTATCTCAAAGTGCCTTGTCTAGAGTGGAAATTTAAATTTGAAATAAATTTAAGTCAGAGTGTCTTTTCTAGTTTGGAAACCTAACTTACACCATCTTGTCTGGTGTGAACCTGTTTGAGGTAGAAATCATCATGGGGGTCTGAAGGGTCTCCCTCATTCCTTTTCTGTATCCTTGTAAGATTATCACCTGTATAAATAATTGAATAAACAAAGACCTAAAATACCACAGTGGTACTAAAGGTGTTTGACTTAAACTAGATAAAGGTTATACACATTAAACTATCATATATAATGACTCTTTAAAACATCTGTTCCTGACTGGAATCTGTACATCTGCATTATCAGACTGACAAATCTGTACATCTGCATTATCAGACTGCCAAATCTGTACATCTGCATTACTGGACTGCCAAATTTTGGGAAAATAACATCACGGTTACAAGAAATATTACTGTAATGGTCATATATATATTTCAAGCATTTCAGGCCCTTAAAATGCAAATCTGTGTAACTCAAGCACACTGGGTGTAAATAATGTTATCCTTAATGAGGAAAGAATGTACAGTCTTTACAATGTCTGAACAATGTCTGAATTACTGAAACCTTCCTGGTAATTAAGCATGAGAGGTTTTCCAAGTGTAAAACCTTGAAAGGCATGTACACTGGCCCATCAATGAGTCATATAAATGAAGCATATCTAGTTTTTAAATTGTCATATCCAGATTAAACACGTTCTTTCAAATGTGATACCTTGTAAAACAAAATCATCAGGTCTTTCCTATATCTTAACTTGCAAGGCAAACTTATCAGGTTTTAATAATGTCATTCCTTCTACCATTAGCGTATCAAGTCTTAACAATGTCAAACCTATTAAGGCAAGCTCGGTCTTAACAATATCCTGCCTTGTAAGACAAGCCTATGATGTCTTAACATCTTAAGGCAAGTATATCAGATCTTTACCAAAAAAAAAAAAATACATGTATTAAGACTTATAATTATAAGGCAAGCATAATTATCCGAATTTTTACAGTCTCACACTTTTTAAGGCAAGCATTATGGAACATTACAAGGTAAAGCTTTATACAGAAAGCATTTGAGGTTTTTACCTTGTAAGGCAAGCATGTCTGGAAAGAACATGCTGAGAGGTGCAAGGACTAGCTCATCACCTATCTGTATCAAGTACTTTGTGATATATTCTCCAGGCCGCTTAATCTGTACTGACTCTTCCAAGTACCCATACCTATTCTATAAATAGTTAAAAAAAATCAAAATCTCCAAACTCAGAACAAAACAATGTATGTCTTGCCTCAGCTGCTAGATAATAAACTTACTGTATATGTGCACTACTGCTAGATAATAACCTTACTGTATATGTGCACTACCTGCTAGATAAAAACCTTATTGTATATGTGCACTACCTGCTAGATAATAACCTTACTGAATATGTGCACTACCTGCTAGATAATAACATTACTGTATATGTGCACTGCCTGCTAGATAATAACCTTACTGTATATGTGCACCACCTGCTAGATAATAACCTTACTGTATTTAACCTTACTGTATATGAGCACTACATGCTAGATAATATCCTTACTGTATATTTGCACTACCTGCGGATAATAACCTTACTGTATATGTGCACTACCTGCTAGATAATATCCTTACTGTATATGTGCACTACCTGCGGATAATAACCTTACTGTATATGTGCACAACCTTGTAGATAATAACCTTACTGTATATGTGCACAACCTGCTTGATAATAACCTTACTGTATATGTGCACTACCTGCTAGATAATAACCTTACTGTATACGTGTGCACTACCAGCTAGATAATAACCTTACTGTATATGATACTGATGAGTCTGAACCAAGCTTTCTTCAAGATTTATCTAATTATAACTTATGAGGTAGACACAACATCTGACATTTTAAGCATTAGAGAAAAAAACATCATTAAAGACAGATGCATTTTAGATGGAAGTGTCTCTAAAGCAATGCATGATCTAGATGGAACAGTCCCTAAACCACTTGCATGATCTAGACAAACAGTCTCTCAAGCATTTAAGTGATCTAGATGAAACAATCTCTCAAGAGCTTACATGATCTATATAAAACAGTCTCTCAAGTATTTACATGTATGTGATCTAGATAAAACAGTCTCTCAAGCATTAACATGATCTAGATGAAACAGTTTCTCAAGCATTTACATGATCTAAATAATATAAATAACTTACATGATCTAAATGAAACAAGTTGCTCAAGCATTTATGTGATCCAGATAAAATGGTCTCTCAAGTACTTACATGATCTAGATGACAAAGTCTCTCTTTCAACTCCTGTACAAGAAGAGCATCAGGGTATAGTCTGAGATCTATGGCTGGGTTAAACCCTAATGTGTTGAGCAGTTCCAAGAATATCCTGGATATGTCACTCCCACCTATTTCCATTGTTAACCTGTGAAAGTATAAGTATTGTAAAAGTGTTCTTCAAATTTTTATCTGCATCTACAAGCACACAAAACTCCAAACAATCAATTTAGATTATGACTCGGAGGCGCTTTGTCTGGAATGGAATATTAAAAGACAAGCAAGCTCATTAGGTGCAAAAGTCAAAAAGAACTACATATAACTTAGGATAAAAACTGAGGCGCAATTTAGAAAGTTACTGTTGCCAGCCATTCAGTGAATAGATTCAAGCTGGGGCTGGACTGTATATACTGGAGGAGGGCATTCCAGGAACATATAGTTCTACGGTAGAATGAATTTGTATAATACTGGGCGTGAGCCTGTGAGATGTGTATTTAAACAATACATATCAGGAAGTAAAATAAGTAACGATTCATTCATTGTAATTGTAAATGGAAAGAAAATTAAATTATCATGAATTATAATAAGACCTTACCTTGTATTTTTATCTGAGATTCCATCCTCTACACAACAAATGCTTGTTTTCTGGTCTCCAACATCCACTACACAGCCACTAGGTATGCCAGCACCAAATGCTCCACACACTGACTCCTTACATATATTAAGTTAATCAACGTTTATAAAAAGCAGCTCAATTTTGTGAAAGCCAGTATGTGTGTGTAACTTTACAACATGATTAACAAAAAGGTTCCTCTGAATACAATCTTCCTAATAACCTTGATTTCCAGTGTCTAATTATATCCCAATTAAACTGCATCTTTTTTCATGTCTTGGTGGTTTACCTGTACATATGGCGTGTTAACTGAGCATGTAAACTTCTATAGCATGTCAATGATTAAAACATCAGAGACGGATGATCTTAGATATTTTGAAAATATCTTACATATTCAATGAATTCTCCTTAGATACATATAACTTTAATTAAGTTTTGGTTTATATTTTTATGGAATGAATGCTGCTCAAGGTATGAGCATCATGATGAAAATTTTCATGAAAACAGCCCTGCTCTATTTTGATCTACATGTAGTATCTATCAAATGTTAAAACTGTTGGAAAGATTTCTGCACATACAATCATCTCAGTATTTTACAAGTTCATGTGAAATTTTACTTTATTTGCTTATTTATTTACTTTATTTTATGTGACTGCCATATTTGGGATCTCAGCTACAGTAAATATAGATATTCACAAGCTGTACCTACAGCTCTGTTGCTCTGGCTAATGGAAAGGTGATGAGAACATGACCTTATAAAGTCCTCTTAAGATTCTCACTGCATGGATGAGAACATGAGTTTATCAGATTGGCACCCTATACAAGTCTTGATCAGCCTTCACATCAATCATGTTTCCTATAAAAAATCCCTATTCTTTAATATACTGCTACTTCTTCTTCTGGTACTGCCCAGATTAAGACTAGAGAATCCATTTCAGAAATTAATGGCAGGGTCACGGTGGGGGGGGTGGGGATCAGGGCCAAACATACCTGATGGATTATAGCTGCACCAAAACCAAGTCTGTTCAACAACACATTCACCATTTCTCGCACATGCATATGTGTATACACATCTGGTATCAACAGTAAGGCTTTATAATACTGAAAATAAAATGGTTTATTTCTTTGTTCTACAGTTTCATTGTACAACATATCTCATAATAAACACAGGTAGTCAAAAAATACTATTCAGAATAAAGATGTATCACTTAAATAGTTTAGAATATAATAATCTCACATTATACACTGAATCCTGAAGAAAGTTGGGAGATTTCTGAATCAGACTTGGAGAAAAATTTTACCTTTTCCAAATTCCCTTCTTACAGGAAAGGTACCATTAAACAGGATCAAACACAGAAGGAATGAAACAAAACAGTACTGTACAATATCCTAAGAGTATATATAGCTTAACATTTCCTATTAAGTATGACATAAAGTGTAGATTAACAAACCTTCAGATCCTTCAAAGGTATATCTAGGTATGTCTCAAGAGCCTTTCCCCAAATTGTTTCAATATCTGCCATTACAGCACTAAGTGTACCACCAGGTCCATCGTGAATGTTGAGACGACCCCTTCTCATTGGCCAATGTGTACTGTAACCTGAACCTGGCTTTATGTATAGTGCCTGGAGTGTAAGAAATACTTATAGTACCTACTGTGTAGAGACTAAGGTACACATTTCCTAATATGGGCTGCCTCAGGACCTAGTAGGAGCCTGGATAAGAGAGGATTTCAGATTAGGGATTTTAACATTATGGGCATTCCTGCAGGAAAAGTGACTTTGTATTTTAAACTTGATATTTGATACAGTTGTACAGTACACTATTTAGATTAAAGAAAACATACATTTTCAGGAAAGAGATAAAACAAAATATAAAGTCACATATATTCATTACCTAAATTAGGTAACTCTTCTGCATTTGTAAAAATATAATGCTAATCCAATGCACTGAAAACAATGCATATTGCATAAACAATCTTAGCTTAAGTTTTTGAAGTTTTATCAGCTGTAGTAAAAAGACATTTCAAAATGATCATTTAGCATAAACTCTTGGAGTAAATAATGCTGTAAAATTCATTACACTGTTGATCCTGTTTGTAATATCCAAAAGATGATAAGAAAAGAATGTCTAGATTATAGATTCATATATATGTTCAAAAATAAGATTTTTGCCAAAAAATTGTCTTGATTCCTGAGTATGGAGTTTCCGGACTGGAGAGTTCTTTTTCATATGAAACAAAGAAGAACTGGATTGGGATTTGCAAAACAGTCTAAGGAGAAAAGGAAGAAGTAAGAATATTGTTATTGTAATGTAGACTTTGTACCTACAGTGTACAACAGAATGATATTTTAAGGTAATTCTTCAAACTGGTTTCAATGTAATCATGTTATCAGTATGAATTAAACATTACCTCATCTCCAATGATAAAGGCTGGCTGTTTGTCAGTGTTGGTCCATTTGTGTGGACAGGGAACATCAGTTCTCTGCCCTCTTACTCGGATATTATTACTGTGAAGCTGTAACAGAACTTCCTTGTTATAACATAGATAATATAAATGTGCTAAGTAGTCTGGCTTAAGAGAATAACTCAAGTAAAGAATCATCAAAGCACATGTATTATCTGATTTGCATATGCAAATGCTCTCCAAACAAATTCTTATACTGCCTGCTAAAACTTTCTACCCAACTAAATGCTACAAAACTGGGTTTCTTTTATTTTACATATAATAAGTAAGAAATAAAATCTATTCAAGAAATAAATTTCAAAGGGTCAATCAAGTTAAGAGCATATACCTGTTTCACTGAAGAGGGTGGTCTATATTCACCAGAATCCATTGGTTTTACTTCAAGAGCGTCATTTGCAGCCTTGATGCCTTGCTCCTTCTGTTTTCTTGCACCCGGATGCTATCACATTAAAAATCTCAAACATAAATTTCTCAATATACATAATCATATTGATATTAATTTGAAGAAACAAATCTTAAATTCATGATACATATCTTCAAGGGTGCATTAAAATCTGCATTAAATTGTGCATGTTACATGCTCTTGTCTTAAGTGATTGGGTCTATCTAGGGTGTTGTCTCAGCAGAAATTTCAGTAAGCTTGGATAGCTTTCATCACAATCAAGTCAAAATTAATTAGAACAAGTTATTAATTACAAGTATCTTACTGAACCTAGAAATCAAAATTTTACAGTGAAATCTGAATTATGAAAACTAGTATTTTCATAAATTATTAAACTCAACTCTCCTTGTTCTTTCAACCAGCAACAAAAATCATGAACATATACCTCTTTCTCTTTTCTCACCATCCATGCTGATTTATATTCTGGAATTGTATTGTCCTTTCTTTTTCTTGCAATGCAGTGTGGAATTGTTACTGGGAATGTGTCAGATGCACGGCCTATACGTAAATTTAGTGACCCAGGATGAATCACTACCACTGTATTCACTTGCACTGGCTTTATAAAAAAGGCATATTGTAAGTTCAGGTATTGGTTATAAAAGAATAGGGAACTTTATTTTCTACTAAATGATATAATATCATATTTTTAAGTAATGACTTTGGTGAAATCATATATTGTATTTTGTTCACAAATGTCAATGTGAAGTGTAAACATCACTGATTTGAAGTTTCCTTACACTTAAGATGATGAAGTGTCTGAACTACAGTTAAACAAAACAAAGATCACAATACTCTTAAGGTCTTTTCAGACAGCAAACTTTCACTTTTGCCCTGCCTTTAATTTATCATAACTGCTGCTATCAGTAAGAGGATTTTTCAATGAATGCAAAAAAATCAATACACAACTTTTTATGCAAGTGCAAGTGCAACTCTTCTCAAAACAGTGTCATAATTGTGTTGTACAGTGAGACTACTAGTAGCACTAGCCACTACAAGTCATGTTTTCTATCTTTCTCTTTTGCTATTCAAACAATAATGACAGCTTACAGCAGTTAACTTACAGACAACAATATCTACTTTTCCATAGACTGCAATGATAGGTATTAGCCCACTAAATGATAGGTATTAACCTACTAAAGCTTATCACAACTTTCATAAGGCAAATTGCACTAATCTTAAACACACAGAATTACCATGCCATAGTGATACCTTAAGTACAGTTATGTCAAGAAGATATCCATTCCATGATGTGCTTCGAGTAAGTGGCAATTTCCTAACAGATTGTGCACATGTTTCTCAACCAATGACTCTCACCAACTGATAAATGACTTACAATTTAGAAACTGCTGATGAAAACACCGTAATATTCAACTGCAGAAGTCCTTACAGCTTTGCTGTTGGGCTAGCTCTTTAGCTACATGGTTAGTCAAAATAATTCAAGTGACGTCTTGAGCATATCCTGAGATATAGTTGGGTCAGAATCTTGCTATATTGAGATTCTGAATGTAGGCGAGATATTGACCCATACAAAAAATTACACAATGTCTCGACTTGCGTACAATTAGTTGGACTAAAGACATGCTGAGAATGTCTGTCACCCGGAAGACCTGGGTTCAATATTCACTGAAGACTATTAAAGTAAATTTCTACATTGGAGACAAGGACAATTCAGGGTACAGATTCAAGCCACCAGTTCAGAGTGCAGGCAGAGCTGTCTGGCAAGGGGTGGAGATAAGGGCTATACTTTGTAGGAAACTGTACAGTTGATGCCCTGCTCTAAAAGGTTGGTATACGGACATCTCAGACCAGCAGACATCCCGGACCAGACATTCTGGACCATATTTTAGGACATCCCGGACCAGACATTCCGGACCATATTTCGGGACATCCCGGACCACATTTAGAGACAACCCGGACCATATTGTTTGACAAATAAGACCATGTTATTTGTACAAATTGCAGTGGTTGGACAAACATTTTAGGGGAATAATTAATAAATAATTTGTTTATCATTGTAAATATTAGAATAAAATAAGAGAATACTGTGTTCCAAGCATGCCATTGAATTTCCCTTTATCGTCATTAAGATGCAAAACATTAGCATGGTCCGGTATATTAGAATAACCATGATCTGAGATGAATTTTTTATCTTAAATTTGGGCATATTTAAAATAAAAACAGTTTTTGAAGTAAAATACTTTATATTACTTTTTTAGAAGATTTTAGCGAGTGTTCATTAATGCTTTAATGCTGACATAACAGAAAACATATTAATATGTTTATATTTCATTATTCAACATTTAAATTAAAACTTAATTACATATTAGATCCTGGTAATACCTAATTAGTATGTTTCCTGTCGGCATTAAAGCATTAATGAACACTCGTTAAAGACTAAAATAAAACAACAACAAGAACAACAAGAACACCAACACTATGCTTTGTTTAGAAAGATAATTTCAATAATTATCTTGTGGTCTGGTATGTCCATACATGTGAACTCTCCCGATTCTGGCGGTAGACTACCGATTTTGGGCAATCAAAATCCCCCTCCCGCTCGGGGCTTACATTCTACTGACTTCTTTCATAACATCCAAAAAAAAAATTAAATTACAAACACCTGAGTGATGTTGATGAATGTAAACAATATTTTGACTGGTTTACCGATAATGCTACGTGTACCACGCTGCTGTACTGGAAATTGAGACCCAGTCTAATTACACCTTGACCTTAGTATTGGAAAGTTCTGTTGTTTGTATATTGTCAGTTTGACACTTCAAGCACTTGCTAATTATGAAGCTGTTAATTGCCAGGCAGATAAGGCACACATCAAAAAACAAGGGAGACTAGAAACTGGTAATTACTGTACTTCCACTGCCATAAAGCAATACAGACCTCCAAAGATTGTACTGTACTGTTATATCAAAACTGTCAAAAGTCAAACGAACCATAGCCTGTCGAATAGGACTCTGAATGTATTGTTGTGCATGAAATTCTGTTGCCAACTGTTATGACTTCCATGTGACCAAGGAACTGTGTGGTGTAGCGAAAAAGGCATGTGTCAAAAGGGAGAGTTTGAAGAGTAAAGAGAAAAGGTACCAATGTTCAACTTGAGTGTAAATAAGACAAATTTGACTGTTAACTGATAAAGGTAGAGTGACTATTCAGTGTAAATAACGAATGTTTACTGTTTATTTTTGATACATATTAAATCGATAACAGTTTTTTTCTGTTATCAATACATTTTTTAGCATCTGTACTTAGACCATGCCTGAAATAATGTTGTGTCGGTAAATCTCCCACTTGACAGACCCAATCTCCCTACTTTCTGAGCCAGATCTCCCTACTTGGCACCGGGAAAAGTTCACATGTATGTAATGTCTCTTATGTAGTCCGGGATGTCCTTAAATTTGGTCTGGTCTGTCCAGTCCGGGATGTATGCTGGTCCGGGATGTCCCTAATTCAAAAGATTAAATGGCGGAGGTGTGTAGTGATCGAGTGATGTGAGGCCACTACCAACAGCAGCATGGCTAGACTGTCTGACTAGTGAGACCTAGGTTCAATCCAAACTGGAGACTGTACAACATTTTACAGAACTGACAAGCTCTGATGTATGAAAATTAGCTATTCAGATTTCTGCCTGATCGAATGGATGCGCAACTTCTCTACATAAAACTGATTACCTTGTGCCCGAGTGGGAAACTAATGAAGTATTTCAGTCTTACTTAAAAACATCAAGGAAACTCTAAAACTTCTTGTCGCGAAAACACATGTTAAACTAATTCAGGTATTGTATGCAGTACGTTTTTTACGTGTTTGAGATAAGCAAATAATGGAAGAATATACCTCATGGATACACTCTGATGCAGCTTGAGTATATAACCGTTTTGATGCATTTACAGGCATAATTTTACTTTACTCTAATACCGGAAGTTGAAAAAAATGACATAGTAAGTGTAATACGTCATCAGAACTTGTGTAAATTTTGTAATTTCCGAATTAATATTTATGTCATCATAGAACTGAATTTTGACGATGATTTTGATGAAAATCTTGAAGTAAGAACAATGATAACTGCTACTTCAGAAGCTTACAAAATTTAAAATAGAAACTAACTAACTACTTTCTTATCCACATGAGAAACTTTATATATCTATTTTCTTGTTGTACCTTGCATATTCCGAGGCCCAAAACAGGAAGATACGGCAAAATGTTAATCTGTTAAGCAGCAACCAGGTTCAGGCAAACGGTCGGACAGTGCTCCTCGCAGTGTTGGTTCCAGGCACTGCTTGATAACTGGGTTGGTCCAGATTATCTCGTCAGTGTTCGTAGGTTAAGAGGAAGATATACTGCTCTGTGTATGCAGGGCCTCAATTAAAGCCCTGGTATATATGCGAAGGAGATTACTATTAACTGTTCAAAAATGCACAACTAGGGTAAACGTGCCCCAACCCTTTCTCTGAATCCATGGGATCTATGTTAATTCACATACCAACTTTATGACCGTTTAAAATGACATTGTTTGATATCAAGTTTAAAGGCTCATTTAATGTTAATTAGAGCTTATGACACATTCTTAGAATTTTAATTAGGCCTATAATAGAAAATATCGTCAGATTGATTGAAAAAGTTAAATGTCAATCCTAAACTTTGTTACTAAAATAATTATAAACCTTTGTATACCCAAATAAGAGAAATGTTCCACTGGCAGTAAATAGAGTCCATGACATAGGTTTCTTATTTTAAATGGTCTGCAATGGTCTACTCAATGGCCAGCGTTGTTTCAAAGAAAATTTTTAAGTTTTAAGAAACATTTTGGTAAATATTTTATTCGGTTATTGAACATTTGTCTCTTTCAAGATAAACATGCAGTCGGTTGAAAAAAATGTACATTTCTTTGGCGTTTTTTAGCCAAACACGAGCTCAGTGCACTCAGGCCAAACAGCTTTAGCCAAACACGAGCTCGGTGCACTGGCCAAACAGCTTTAGCCAAACACGAGCTCAGTGCACTGGCCAAACAGCTTTAGCCAAACACGAGCTCAGTGCACTGGCCAAACAGCTTTAGCTAGCACTTCAAAATCTTATTTTACAAATCATTTTCTTTTCAATTATGCATTTAGTGTGCAATTTATGCCTGTGTATGTTCTACAAATGTAATATCTTTTGAAATAACATCATGATTAATGTAAAAAAGAAAGACTTATCTAACGTTATTGTTCGTGTTTCCTGACCAGCGCCTGCCAAACACAATCAGAATCCATTGCTAAGTTGGCTGTATCATGTGGAGTTTAATGTTTAAAAAGAAAAGTTCAGTTGAAATTCTGATTTCCAGTTTATCACCGTGCAAACGTATTAAGTGATTATATTATGTATTCTTTGCGTAGACGGCCAGACAAAGTCCTTGAAATAATTACTAACAAATCTTGGGAATGTCTTTGAGACATTTGCATGTTCGCCTGGCTTTGTTATTTATTAATTCATTTATTTTATTTATTTATACACTTATTTATTTTTGACATTTGATACGAAGTGAACGTCCAAGTTCCGTTTGAGGCTGTAAATTACAATACAAAAAATCTTATCACAGGTACAGGAAATACATTTGCTCGGCCTTTCTTTACAACATATATATAGTGTCCGTTATAAGAAAACTGGACGATTAGACTTGAAATGCAAATGTCTAAAATACACCAAGGCATAAAAAAGTGTGTGCAGTCAACGATTTTTTTGACTGTGAGAACCTAGTTTGAAAGTGTGAGCCAAATTATTACGAGGTATTCCACGTTTTTGTTTTCAGTTTGGAATTCGCCGTGGTGTAGCTACTTATGCTCATATCATGTCCGCTACATGTTCGTTATTTTTAAATATATTTTAAGAGTGCGTCATAAAACCATTCTTCCTTGCTTTACAAAACATTTAATCATCGAAATATAAAATAAGAAAAATTTAAAGCTTTTCATTAATCAATAGCGACATACTCAATTGAAAAAGACCGCGAAATGCCTATGTTTATTCGCGCCCTCTATCGGTGAAATGTGTCCTTCATTTTTCTATTAAGTACTTCCGGTAAAACATGTCGTACTAAACAACTGATTCTTTCCAAGCAGTATTTTCCCATATCTACACGGAAATGAAACACTTACTGACTGGTTCAAGTTTATATATGTGCGTTGCTCTACTTGGACTGAAACTATAAAAGATATTTGCTTTAATCGGCAAAATGCAGCGGTCACTGGAGTTAACAGTGTCAGTGTTGAGTTTTGATCGGTAGTTGGATATTAATTTAGCTTCTAGTTTTATAATATATTATTGAAACATGAGTGCGGATGAAGAAGAAACTCGAATAATAAATGAAAAACTTAAACCATTTGAGAAATGGAGGGATAAATTTAAAGGTAAGAACAAACTTAAACTGAATATTTATATCATGACGTGAACTGTAGCCCTGCCAGTTGACAGATCAATAAAAATGCAGTTAGAACTACTTGAGAGAACATAGTTGGTTTTTTAATACAAATAAACCCATTACGTGTTCAAAAACAACAAACAAAACACATGCTAATAGTTAAGCATGATTAATCCTTTTGTAAACCTATCATTGATAAGACCTGTTGTTCTCACAAAAACATAAACCTGAAATACATGACAAATCAGTGTCTGAAAACGAGTCAGGTAGAAGGCTTAAATTGTTTGCCTATAAGACCTTACACATTACTTAAATCGTGTTTAAAAGGCATTCCATTTTTTAACACATAAAACTGTACATTTAAACAGACTAAGAACATCTTTTAAAATAATATGCATACCGTTTGTGTACACTTTAAGGTCAACGGTTTAATGGTCAAGTGTGAATTTTGACATTTGTAGACAAGTACATAACGGTATTGTATATTGCCCGAGGAGCCCAGACATTCCATTGTGTGTAAAATATGACATACGATACACGTTTTAAGATATAAGTAGGAATACATATGAAATTTCAAGGGCATGTGTAAATAAACATACATGTGTAATCATTTATACAATATTCTGTAGGATAATGTTACGAATAAATAGCGCGTACAAGATCTCAACAGGGCCTCAATTAACTGAAACTTTTAGAAGCTGTAGAACGTGAATGTCGTAGACCAAATCAGCGAAATCTGGCTTTACTCGAGAAGCCTCATTACTCCATGTTATCAGTTACTCAACAAAAAGTATTATAACCGTTAATGTTATCTGAAATTATTGATATCTCTGATTGAAGTGTTTGCACTGTTTCCCGTTTTCATATGCCAATGATAAAGAGTTTTTAGTGCACACTGTTTGTTATCCATTGACATTTTTATTTCGTAACGTCAGTGTGCGGATGATTTGTGTAAAAGTCAGAATGCTTTTTCTTTCAAGCATGGCTGAGCAACAGTTTTAATTGAGGGTATTTTAACCCCTGGCCATCTCTGTTCAAATTTTAGAGACTGTGTAGTCCTGCAAATACTTCACGTTGGAGTTCTCTTTTATCTGAGTTATGCAGGCTGGGATGGATATCGCTGTAATTGATACTTAATCGTTAAAATCTCTGGTTTAACAAAAGGTAGCAGAACTGAATGGATCAATACAATGCTAAAATAACGATACTGTCATCACAAAACTATTTACCATGTTTTCATTTACAAATCCTCGTTGTACACTTACGCTAAAATAAAACATAATACCGGAACGCGTACTGACCAGAAATCGTTTCAGATCATCACTGGCTTAACCCTACTCTTTTCGTTCATAAAATCATTTGATTTAACAGTAGTCTTAACTATACCAATAAAGATTAGAGCTGGTAAGGTAAAAGGAGAGATGTAACACTGGGGACAAAGTGATTTGATCATCAGCCACTTGTAACAAAGTGATTTGATCATCAGCCACTTGTAACAAAGTGATTTGATCATCAGCCACTTGTAACAAAGTGATTTGATCATCAGCCTCTTGTAACAAAGTGATTTGATCATCAGCCTCTTGTAACAAAGTGATTTGATCATCAGCCTCTTTCAAACTAGCTGAACCAAAATAACGACATAGAAGGGCAAAATGAAGGCTGCAACTCTGACAATCTTCAAGTTTCGCTTTCGACGCATAATATTTTTTAGACCTACGCATTTGTCGCATAAATTCTCAATGAGTTAATGTTTAGTGTTATAACGAAAATGAAGTTCAATAAATTTTCTTGGTATCTTGATTCATGTCACTGTTACTCCCCAAACGGAAGATAAAGTTGTAGTTAGCTTATACTTCGAACGTTTCTTTCTCTCTTACGTTTTTTTCCTGTAAACAACCGACAACTTTCCTTATGTTTAACTTAAATATTGAAGCGTATTTAACTGGTCGTTTGAGCTAGCCCCTCATAGAGTAAAAAACGAATGTTGAAGAATTTTACTCGCATTAAACTTGTACCTTTAAGCGAACGTTTAAACCTCTTTGTCATTTGGAAGTTATCTCAGTCATTACACATTGAGTAGTTCTTAGCATTTTTAGACTGTTTGTAGCCAATGACGTATTTTCAGTTTGTTAATTTTTTCAAAGAGATGTTTGGTGCCTTTTGAGTTAAGAATCTTAAGTTGATTGAGAAAAAGGTAGGTAAATGGTGATTACGTCGACATAAAGGCTTACTCACGTTTTCCCTTTTTGCCGATAAATCTACACTGTGACGTCCTGTCACTATGGTGATGGTGGCACCAAAGTTATTGATCTAAAGATAACACGGACTATTACATACTGACATGTGTTTCTTCTTACCCCACTCTGTGCAGAAATGTTCATTTTTTAGACCGATTATGTTTATCTTACAGGACGTTCCTTTGTTCTTTAAGGTTCTAAAATTAAAAATTAAAACCTCTGTCCATTTACATGACATGTACTTGAAATAATAGTTCCAAATAACGTCATATCATTGACAGGATTTTCAATACGCTTAAATTTATGCGCTCCAGTGCACTGAGATGTTGAAACAATACCAATATAATATTTTGGAGTTAAAATTAAGACACGAAGGATATTTACAAGTTTCCTGCTCAGATGGTTGAAAAACAACAACAAATACAACACATATAGTTGGGATAATTCAAATGAATGGCTTTACGTCACTCTGGTTTTTCCTTGCATTGTTTTGTGCCTAACCACCTAATGTATTAGTGTTTAAATGACTATCATACCGTAGACATAGAGTGTTTCCTAGCAGACTTAAGACAGTTTGGACTGCGCATTACAGTTTGATAACAAAAGGTGAAAAAGAAAAGGGGTAGCCCGGAAAGTCGCACAGTCACGTGGTCTTTCAAGGTCTTTATCTACAACTCCTCAGCTTATAACTAAATAATACTTCCTATTCAAATTCCTAATTTAGATTTGATTTCAGCTAAATTATTTAACATACTTCGAAAACCAATACGGTCGAAGGTTTTTAATCACAAAAATGATGTTGCCAAGCGATATCTGTTATTTACAATTTGGAAAAGGCAACCAGCTCAGCAGAGACTGGTTTCAATAACCAAATAGCACAGTCACTGTGTCATATGTTTTTCGTCCAAATTAGGTAATTAAACAAAAATAAGTTGTATACAGTTCTATACTTGAGCATATGCTTTCATGCTAATTAGTTTTTCATCCATTAGCAGACTTTTCTTTATGAAATTGGTATCTCCAGACACGCAGGTTTTACGTTGTTTCAAAGACATAAGACTATTTTATCGTCTGTACTGGTTGCCCATATGACCGATACTCCCTGCAGAGATTAGTTATTTTATGTTGTGGCGGGTAGTTCAAGATACAGAAAGCAACCCATTCCAGAGACACCCCTGGTTCTTTAGCATGCTCTGTGTACAAGCACTGATACATGGGACCTCGGTTTAACGTCTCATCTGAAAGACAATTAGTAATGTCAGTGGAGGAGCGGGGGATCGATCTCAGGACCCCTGGGTTACCAGTCCAGCGCGTTACCACTGGATCACTGATCCGCTCCGGATATAAGACTATTTGTCTTCCCTGATAATTTGATTCAGGTTTCCTTTGCACGACCTGGAGCTAACTTACTCATCACCAGTAACATATTTCTCACATTTTACATTTTAAGCGATAAAGTGTATTATAAATTTCTGAAGTTGAAAAAAATGTTCAGTGGTCAATGTCCATACAACAGAAAGTAACCATCGTGTTTAATAATTTCGTTTTTACACTTCAGTATCATCTGTCACGATGCAAATTTCTTTAACCTATGATTAACAACTTTTTATTTATAAAAATAATTTCTAAGTCTATTTCAACGTGTAAAAGGCTTAGTGCAAAAATTTCTCAGAAGGAAAACGCTAGTCTGCTCACCAGAGATAGCCGTCAAAAATTAATTCACTGCATACGGAACTGGTGATCATAATTTGAATTTTGAGTTTACCTTATAGAAGCGATTCATAGAGATCAGGGATCTGGGCCGATCACGGAAGGCATTTGATGTAAGATTCATAGTATTATGATGCTTTGACTATTCGCTGTTCTGACATGGTTTTCACGTGTGAAGGTAGAGAAATATTGATGTTGAAAAATATGTTTATCATTGATATTATTACAAGTTCCCTCATTAAGAGTTTAGGATGCTTATAAGGTAAACAGAACCAGTGAAATAAATACATATGGAGTAACAGGCTTGTGACTGCATGCATTATTTTGATACACTTCCGATTAGGACTCCACAACTATTTAGTGTCCACAAGTATTCGCCCACGTTCTTTCAAAATAGAACAATTTACTTAAAGCTGCACCAGGATAGCCTCTTTCCCCACATATCCTTGACGTCATATGTTCCAACTACGATAATGGCTTTCCGAATTTATAATCGTTATTATCACAAGATGGCCATGTAAACTTTCTCAGGAGAGTTTCTTTAATGATTTACCAGTGATGACATAGTTATTCCTGTGTCTGTGGCATTGATCTTTCTCTACAACATCTTTTATAGCAATCGTCTGACTGGAACTCTAGACTTTAATGATAAGATTCTACATATACCGGTTCTTACAGTGGACAGCTTTCCGCAACATATTTCAGCAGAACAGATATTTGTCCATTGTTATTTTTCAGCGTGTCTCAATAGTTTGAACACTTTGTTCCTTAATTAAACAGCATTAAAGTACCAGTTTTCATGTCTTGCTATATCTTTGTTGTATTAACAAATCCTTTAATCTGCAATGGTACTCGAGTATATATGACCTTAACATAACATAATAAGGCTGTATAACAGATGTTACTATGACGATCAAGTAGGAACGCTTTTCAGCGAATAGTGGTATTCTTTTGCCAGTCTCTACAAAACGTATTCTATACTGCCACTGTTATAAAACATATATGATTCTCTTATAGTTTTATCGTGAATATGATTTTATCATGAATATCCCTCTCGCACTTTCGACTGTCCCACTTTCCACTTTCGACGATACTCACGAAATAGTGTATAGTTATTTTGAAACACTCAGTTTAACTCAAGTCACTCCTAACCAAAGCTTATTGGTGTTACTAAATATTCTATATGATTTTGTAATCCACTGACATAAATTAGCTTGTAATACTGTATAAGTGGTCTCTTCCGACCGGACTCTGCACATTATCCCTGAAGTGAATACTTTTGTTAGTAATGAAACTGAGTAACATTCACCAAACCATTCAGCAACTGGTCATGAACACCCTTACCTCTTGCAGTTCACTGAGTACAGTTTGCAACTACAGGTCAGTGTTATTGGAAGGGGTCTGTTATGGTAATATCGCCCATTATAGCCCTACTTCAAGTAATTTATTTTCAAGCAGACGAGGACTACAGTTTGTAGCCCATCTGTTTTGGAAGTCATTGTCGTCGTCGTGCAAAAGCTAGAGTCTAGCTGATTAGTCATTAACCATATAAGGCTAAGAGTTTAGATATATGATGTGTAGCATTGTCTAGTAGACCTCTACCAAGTTGGTTCAGATCATGACCCCTAAAATAATCATTCAGCTGGATGTTTTACATCCCTGTTATTTATAGCTTCTTCATGTTTTTTGGCAGTTCCCCGATATATAACAATACTCTATTCAGTTCAGACTTAAAATCTATTAATGTGCGCCCCGTTTCCGACAAATAAAACAGACGAGCGTTGGCGCCGCTCCGCGATTCTGTTCTTTGTATTTCTTCTGCTACCCGTTTTCAGCTCCTAAGAAGTAATAGTCTATTCTAGATTTTTTTTAGAAACTTTACACATTGTTTGAATTCAGTAAAGAAATTGATTCAGATACTTTATTATTCTATTGTATAGATACTTAATGATTTAATTTGCATACTTAACAGAGGACTGGAACTACAAGAAAAAACTGGTCGTGTTTGAAGATGCCAATGGTAACCGCGTTACGCCGACGACGACAACAACAACTACCACGACCTCAAAGCCAAATATAACATCCCCACGACAAAATACCACTAAATATACCCATCCAACCTGAGTTCACTCCCGTGGTTGTAATTACGACAACAGGTATGTGCCCATGCAAGTTTTGTAATATTTACTTTCAGTCTGATTAGTGTCTGTTCCCGCCAGTTTTTATCGCCAGAACTAGCTTTTCTACTCAGCAGTTTCAAAGATGCAGATATTAACATATTAAGATCAGCTTAATATGTGTCAACTATTTAAGAATAAAGCCTATACAATTTGAAAAAAAGGTTATTTTAAAAGTAAAATATCTTTTTGTACATCAAACAGTGCTTTTACTTTTAACAAAAATGCTGATAATAAAATACTGATAATAAAAATGTTAACACGCAAGAAGTGTTTCGCTGGTGTTATAACTGAATTTAGAAAACCTATGGCATTAAATTGTTCTATCTGATGGGAGGGCAGTTTACCTCTCCGAGTGAACGAGTAAGATGACGTATACTGGAAGTAAAAGCACCTAGGAATTAGTGAGTAGATTGGAATACAAAACTTTAAAATACATGTATCACAGCTACCAGTCAGCCTAAAAAATGTTTAACCCACATCCCTTGATAAACTAGAGAGCTCTGTCTGTTTATTTTTTTACAGAATATTTCAGTTTCTTTTCTCTGTACTTTTGAACCATTATATATACATTTGTATCTATTATGATAAATTTCCGGTTATTGTTTATACTAAACTGTGAGATGTGTTATGTTGTATGTATTGTTTACAGTCAGAAGTAGTTTTTTTATTATGAATCCAAATATCGCAGCGTCCGAAAACTAACACATTCATTGCTATCTTAACCCTTGTCTTGTTATTTTCCCTCAGATCCGCATACTGGTGAAGTGTCGTCGGCAGATACTACAGAACTTATCAAAATCGTCGGCATCACATGTGCATCTCTCATAGGTCTTATATTACTTATACTATGCGTAATACGGTTGTGTAGAATATCTACTTCAAAGAGGAAAGAAAGGTTAGTTATCGTATAAGTCAGTTTATATATGTAAATAGCAGACTTTGTATCTGAACACGTGTTGTCTACTCATTTCATCAGCAGTTTTTTTTATTAAAAGTCTTTTTTGGAATTATGATTGAAAGAGTGTAGGCCTGTCCTTTTTGGGCGAGAAAATGGCGAATGCTTAGCGAGTGTCTCATGGATAGGAAACCTGAAGTGGCCCAGAAACGTTCGAAATGCTATAGAAGGGATTCCATCTCTATAAAAGCATTTTCACGGAGAGTATTGCCATTGAGGCAACACTGATCAGCGTAAAGTCTGATTGGGAAACCAAAAAGAAAGACATACAAAACTAGATGAATAGAACATATATGCCCTCACATTCTGCTGTATTGTCACAAAAAACCCTGTACAATTACAGGTGCGTATAAAGTCTAAAATTGCTTCTTTTTAGCTCTATCAGGGGGCATAACTATGCCGATCTCCAATAAATTTGCGTCAAGATACCAAGGTGCGTAACTTCACATGATGACAACTTTTCTAAGAAAGTTTCATGGCTCTAGCAGTTATAGGTTTGGAGTTACACGTGACTCAAACCGGTCTACTTACGGACAACGTGACAACCGGACGGACAGACAAGGGCAAATTAAAGACGTGGAGGTATAAAAAAACTGAAAAAAAAATCTGAGATTGGCAAATCTTCTGAGACAAATTTTGGTGCACTTGCTTTCAAGATGGCGGTGACAATCATTTTCAGAAGTTCACCGGATACAACTGAAAACATCAAGGTTGTTTATGGAAATATTGCTTGATTTTAATTTGTAGTTATACATGTTTTATGAAATACTTCTTTTCACTGTTTAGAGTAACAGTCAGACGTCCATTAACAGAACCGGAGCGTGAGGACCACATATATGCTGAAATAGAACCTCTGCAGGTCAGTAGGATTCTTTCCTATTTATGTGTATACAGAAATAGAAAAAAATGCATGTCTTTCTGCCGTGATATATGCAGTAAAGGTGTGTTAGTTATATAATAAACACGGTAATTAACTTGCGTACTTATTAGCGTTCGCAAAAAGTTTGACTTTAAGATAAATATCTTAAAACAAATAATCGCCCTCCTAGTGCCTAAAAATGTCCTTTGGTAAACTTCTCCAAAAGTTCTGTGTTGTAACTAGTAAGTGGTTACTGCGAAAAACTTCGTATTGCCAGTTATTTGACATTCGGGAGATTCTGGATGGTTTCATACGCTGTATAATTATATTTATTGACAATTTTATTAAATAACAAATACTTATACTAAATTATGCGCAATTCTCTCGACATATCCCCTGATCTTCGCCAGACGACATTTGTAATTGATCATAGTCAGAAAATGCTTGTTTGTGTTTATGTAAAATCAACACGTTGTAAACTTAAAATATTGTCGGTTAAACACTACCAATTCATGCCGTGAATGTTTGAAATTACATTAATTTATGCAACTTGTCGGCGTCCACAGATAGAACAAAATGGCTGCCATTTTCAGAAGCTTTTTGCTGAAATCTATATCAGTTTTGGCCCTGCATTATTAGCCAATCAAATTACTTCAAATGCGGGCTTTATATCTATATCACTTTTCGGCCCGGGGCCGAAAAGTGATATAGATATTGGCACTGTTATAAAGCAGGCCGTCGTGTTATTGAACGTGGCAGGTGCCTTTTTATAGGACTAATAACTTTTAAGTTATTTAATAAAAGGGGCTTATTAACTGGCAGTGCAGATCATAACTAGTTAGCTCATTAGCAATACAAATATTAATATCTTATTTACCACTTATTCATTTAATTAGTGGTAACGCGAACTTACTCTTTTAACAAAAGAAAACAAATAATAATGAAAATTAAAGCTAACCGTAGGCAGTTCTGGTAGCTAGTGTGTACTATCAATTCTATAACTGTTTTCGGATATTCATCTTACGGTAAAAAGATTTGTGAACATTAACTAGTTATACGCTAGTTCCTTATCACGAATATTAGGTAACTAAGACGAAAGGATTTGCGAATCTTAACTGGTTATTTACGGCAGAATATGCCACAATAAATTTGATAGATATGCATGCCTTAACTAGAATAAAAACAACTATTGCATAGTAGAGGACAAAAGCAATAAATTAGAAATTAATTGGTAAATTCTTAAATCTCATTAATGAACACAACACTGCATATTTCTGTTTGTTACTTAGTATCTCAAATTCATAGCAATGTTTACCATAAATTACTGATCTTTGTAACGTTTTGCTATATTTTGATAGGCTATGCGGAGCGCAAGTCCAGGCGGGGCCTCCGGTAGCTCAGGTGATGTCCAGTTACCAAGAAAGAAACATAAGAAACGGCGAGGTGGTGTGTCAAGTTTTCGCGCGCTTTCAACGCGTATCTATAGATTTTTTAATGTTGAAACTGACAACCAGTCTGTATTCTATAATCGCACCACACAAGAAGCAACTGTAGAACCTGTTCCCCCGGAACCACCAGAAAGAAATACAGCAAACGGCAAGAAAACAAAACGTGTAAACCGATTCGAATCTACCGCTTCGCGTAGACCACTTCTCGATGGTGATTCTCGCACGGATATCTCGCGAGATTCCACGTCCTCTGCTGCAGAATTGAGAGGGAATATTTATAATCCATTATTAAAGCAGGCTGAAGGCCGAGCTCCTTCAGGACCTTACGACCACCTGACATTGAGTAAAACTCAGTCAGGAAACATAAGAGACAGTGATGCCACCCCTCCGTCACCACATGATTATTTCACCCTTGAAAAATCTTTAAGGGAGGGCACTTTAGAAGAAAATAGTGATCAGAAAGATAGTGGATATTTAACTGAATCTAATTCAGCAACACGAGACTCAGTTGTTCATTGAAAATGAATTACATGGCGGTATAAGTACCATTGAAGAAGAATCCGAAGTTTCGGAAACTCCTAAAAATCATGAATACTTTATTCTAGAGCCTCATCAGAGGTCTGTTAAAAAAACAGATGAAAAAAGTAGTGAAAAGTCAGCTGAATCACCTAGTAAGTCTAGAGATTCTTCTAGAACAGTGTCACCTGTAAAAGAAACTAAATCTAAACCTGAAGTAACACCGCGAGTTACAAAGAACTCCGAGGACAAATCACCCTCAGAATCAAAACCTCTTTTGCCATCTAATGAATCGTCTAGTCCTTATGAAGTTGCTGTTGACATCGGTGAAGCTGACGAAATAAAAGGAAGTGAATCTAAAGAGGAAACGTATGTTTTGTCAAAGTTTGGCGATGCCCCCAAACCACCTGAAGCAGTGAATGACGATGAATATTTGAGTCCTCTTCAAGTTGATAAAAAGCCTGAGTATGTTGATGTTTTCCCAAATCCACCACCGCGTTCAAGTTCCCTTCAATCTCATGAAGTAACAAGTACGGAGGCCAAGAAGGAGCAAAAGTCTCCAGTTCATAGTAAAGCTTCGCCGAAGCATGAAAGTAAATTGCCAGGTCATATGCATGAAAGTGAATTGCCAGCTCATAAGGCTGGTAGTGGTTCTCCAAAGCACAAGGCTTCTCAAAAACATTCAAACAAGTCACCCACGCATAAGGCTGCCCCAACACATTCACACAAACCTGTGTCACCAACACGTAGCAAAGTTGAAACAGATATTTGAATTTATTAATAATGTGTCCGAGAACTGCTGGTGAAGAGTGCATAAGAATTTTAACAAATTGAATGAGCTTGCAATTTTATTGATTCTTTTATATCTTGCTATTTGTCATTAAAGAAATCAGTTTTTAGCGCTGTGAATTTTTAGTTCAAAAGTAACAGTATCTCCTAAGTATGGATACCTGCTCTCTTAGACATAATGCTTCCAGTAATAACAGTTATGAATATGATGATGAGTTATTTTTTCACTTTAACCAAAATGGCAGTCTACATAATTCTACTGTATATACAGAATGGTTGTTTGTCATGTCAAGAACTGCTTTATGCAGTACGACTATTTGGCAGTTTTCTCATTTGCAGTAGTGCCTGCTATATGGAAATATGCAAAATGTTCAAAGATAAGAAAACAGATTAACATAGTATGCATGTATTATACATGTACTGACAGTAATTTGTATGATTGGTTTAGGGCTGTTTGCATTTAGACATTTTATAGTGTTAACATAAATATTGATAAGAAACACAAATACATGTATTTTAACATATTGGTGTTTAAGTGCTACTGTGAGTTAATATTGTCCTTGTTTTGTAATCTAATCTAAGAAAAATCTTTTCTTAACGGGTATGATTTCTGTCATTTGAATATGCATAAGCTATACTTATTTACATGCACATGGGAGTTGTTTTTGGACTTATAAGTAAATGAAACAGAGCGAAATAAATTAATACATGAATAAATAAAGTATATGAGTACAATATAATTCATATTAGTATATGTACATACGAGTGATACATGATCTTTAGTAATACACAAGTTACGCCTAAATTATAATCATATGCGTATAGATTATACTTGGTACACATTTTCCATATACAGAAGATGTATAGAATTTATATGAAGATATAAATTATGCATATTCATATGAAGTTTAAGTTATGCATATTCATATGTATATATAAGATTTGCATATTCATGATGAAAATGATAACAAAATGCCTTCTATCCTCGACACTAAATGTAAACAGACCGTCCACACCTATTCAGCATATTATTAACATGTTCACTACAGTTGATATATTTAAGTTACTAAGTTATTTTTAGTCTCAGGACATATTTTTTTCTACTACTTTCAAGGTAAGGCGGTACGTGGCATGACAATGTTGTACAAATTCTTGAGGAAAAATAAAAGAAACAAAAATGCGATTTACGAGGTCCTTACAAGTGACCCTTGAAGAAAATTTTATATATAGTAGATTTTTTTCTAAGTATGAAACTGATCTGTTTCATTGTTTTATTGTTCCATCCTGTTTTGCCTTATTTGGACCTAATCAGTATTTCTTCTTTATTTGGGACCAAAATTCATCCATGAATACAGATTACATTCCTTTCGTCTTTCATCTTGTATATATATTCAAGAAATGTCGATTTTTCTTCCTTGCTGAATGGCATTTTAATCTTATTATTTAATTGTGTTCAAGCGTGCATTTCAGTGACACAAAAGTGATATGTTTCTTTAATCTATTTTTCTAATCCAGAAATATATGTCGATATTTATATTATAACATTGCTTTCCGGCCTTATAACAAAAAAAACTTCCGTTGAGACGTTTTTGAAAGTTTATTATCATTGACTCACATAATGGCCTTTCTAATTGTTCTAGTTGTTTAAAGTTTCCTTGTTTTTATTGTACGTGGCTGTGCAGTTTGGCAAACGGTAATGACAAGACACTTATCTCGTCCTGCTTGTAGTTCAAAGTGCCTTTAGTCACTTGCTCGATAATTAAAAGATCGTACATGTAAAACATCTCTTTTCACATTGACGACATTTTTTTTATAAGACTACGAAGGCAGTCTTTGAAGAGACCCGATTGAAAAACCAGTCATAGAGGGTGCTCTGAGTCACTTTATTTAATGTGCCTTTGAATATAACACATGCTGTTTGAAGTGCTTTCAGTCAACAGTAATTGCTCTAATTAGTGACTAAGCGTCTTGAAAGCTTGTATTGTATAAGATGAAGGTCTATTTGCTTTGTATGTAGATCAAGAACTGTCTTTGCTTTTTACATGAATAAACATAGTCACACTGTGCTTTTACATCAATATAAATACAAAACATCGTGTCTGTTATTTTTCATTTGATTTTTGTTTTAATCATTAGTCTTAAGATTTGGAATTTACAGATTTTAATAGCTGTAAAATAAAACACACGATTTTAAGCAGATTTTATAACTTATAGACAGGCAAACTTTATTCATTATTATTAGTACTTAAACGTTAGGTCATAGAGCACTATAATGCACTGTAACCTTGGATACTAAAGCAAAATAAGACAACTGAAAGACAGATGAAAGATGCAATTCGTGTTAAATTTATTATGAAAAATGTTTCTTTTTAAATGTTGTATTTTTATACTTAAGTTCAGCTTGTAGTGACAATAATTGTACATCATATGCACGTGGACTGCTATTAGTTTTAAGTTACAAGTATACAACAAGTAACCATTATTGAAATCATGAATATTTTAATTGTTGTAATTCAGTCTACTAGTGTTTAACCTACATATATAAAGTTGCCTTTTAAACATGTTTTTCGTACCAATTAAATAACATACTTTAAAAGTTGGTATAGGAAAGGTATATTTTTAAAGACAGTTGCATATTTGTACTTTTATTTTAAATAGATGTTTTGTAATATTTCTGTATTGTATTTAGAAAATATGCTTTTTGCAAAAAGTGAATCTGATATTTCACTTTTAAACATTTCTCATTTGTTTTTCCTTAGCTCTTGGAGCCTGTATGACAGTTTTTGCTAGCTAAACTTTTCGGGGAAAGACAGTTATGTCTTTGGTAAAATGTAGTTGCTCAGATGATTTAACTTAATTAGATAAATCTTAAATAATTGTAAGAGACGACAACTTATAGAAGGTTAATGACATCACATTTTCAGTGTGAAAATTTCTAGTTGGATCTGTAATTGAAATACTAAAATTATCTGACTTTAGAAATATTCTAACAAAGGATCAATGAATATGGTGGAAGTATTGCAACTTCTTCGTTTACTTATTTGCTCACTAAAATCATGCTGCTTTGAATTATTTTTATCTTTGCTTCCATGTCAACAGATTTATATTTCCAATTTTGCTCAGAATCTTTCCTCCATTAAAATGGACAGGAATATAGTTTCCTCCATTAAAATGGACAGGGATATAGTTTCCTCCATTAAAATGGACAGGAATATAGTTCCTACATTTGTCTTTCTGTTACAAACTACTTCATGGATGGCAATGTTTATTCTGAGTATATTCTTATCTTTTCTTTTTAATTTTTACATTTTGCAAATGCATGTATGTCAGCTACATTTTTTATTCAGATTGTATATTTTTTTATCAATGGTCTACTATTAGAGCGATGTCGAAAAAAATCTAGAGATATATTTTTAGAAAGTTAAAGACCCTATAATCATTAGGTTAACATTATTCAGACCAAGAGATGTTGCTAGCAGCATTTTCATATTAAACGTATGTATAAATAACAGTTAGTCCACTTAAAACATATTGTTTATTATTCAAGAGTACATGTTTACTAAATGCGGAAAATACTTATGATAATATCCGTTGTCAGATAACCAGTCTTGTTCAAACTAGAAAACAAAGTTCTGTTTATATAAACTTTTTGTTTCTGCCGCTTGGTGTATTAGCTTAAGAGAATGTGTTCAATCTCAGAAAATTCATGTATTTTTTAAAAATAATTTCTGATAAGAAAAGAGAAAGGAGAAAGAAATTAAAAAGAAAACCAGAGACGAAGTTAGTAAGGAATCCTTATGATATAAAGTCCTCCAACCCCAAATTAGATCTACAACTGTCTTTTAGGGTACCATACCTGTCGTACCATTATGGTCTGATTCATACATATCTGATAGTATTCCGTTTTCTTGCGAGGTAAGACAGTAATTTTGAATTACGTTTGCAGAGTTTTATGTAACTATGTAAATTTTATTAACAGGTGATAAAATGCCTTATCCATTTCTACCATACATTTTAACCTGAAAAGGTAGCAATCATTGCCATGCATATGTTTGTCATTAATTTCCTTGAATTTTTAATAAAGGTAGAGAAATATATCTTGTTAATTTCAGAATAGAGTTTTAAAGTGTAATGTTTTCATTTTATTTAAGATATGTTTTATAACATAAACTGTATGTGGTAGTTTTCTCTAATACAATAAAACATGGTGTAACAGTGGTTAATATGTAGTGTAAACATGAACAATGGATTGTACAAGTGAAAACATATTTTAAGTGCATGCATTTATGAAAGCAATGTGTTTTAGTGTTCAAAGGTAAAAAGGGAACAGAATTGTATAGGAAATGTAAATTGTTTACTATATGCCTGTTGTATGTGTGTGTACACCTGTTGTATGTGTGTGTACACCTGTGTATGTGTGTGTACAGCTGTGTATGTGTGTGTACACCTGTGTATGTGTGTGTACACCTGTGTATGTGTGTGTACACCTGTGTATGTGTGTGTACACCTGTGTATGTGTGTGTACACCTGTGTATGTGTGTGTACAGCTGTGTATGTGTGTGTGTACACCTGTGTATGTGTGTGTACACCTGTGTATGTGTGTGTACACATGTGTAGTTAATGTGTCAGCTTACAGCAATTCTGTTGCATATACTTTTTTATTTTATTATGTGCAATAAATGTTACGTGTTTGTAAAGTATGAAAAATATAGAAGTATTCAGTACATATATTTTGTTGTTATGACCTGACATTGCCTGTCTCTACAACTTTGGTAAAGCATGAAAGTTGTTGGTGTCGTGAGATCTCCTTACGCTGGTACATCTTCACTTCAGCTTGTTTTTATATCGACATACTTCAGTTCAGGACATCCATTGCTTACAGCTTCACTTGGGACGTTGTGTAAAAACGGCAAAGTAATATTGTTTCCGCATGCGGACACGCTCCCATTTCATCGAGAAATAACTTGCAAACAGCTGTAGTTTAACGCCCTCAAGCAGACAAAGTCATACCGGGTGGGTAGTATACCAAGTCCTCCCAGTTGTCCTGCGAAGGACCAGTACCATTAGACCAGAAACTGTCAAATTTCTGATATATTATGATGATGGTGGTAGCTAGACTCGAACCCATTACTGATCATATTCATTTATGATGGTAAAGTGTCGCTGTCCTACAGATTTGCATTTCATTTCAGAACTTTCTACAAGGACGTAAAAGATGTTCATAAAGACAGGATTTGCAGCTACTTAGGTCCAAAAACAATAATAAAAAGTCGTTGGACTCGATGGATGTTCCACGAAACACATGCTGGTCTATGGCATGGCAAGATAAAGAAGAGAAGGATTGTTTAAACTTTTTAAGTTTCTTCAAATTGTCATCCAATCTCATTTTAAGTTTCATGGAAATCCCCGCAATGCATGTCAACGACCTCAAATTATGACACTACACGAATGGTACTATAGTATACTGTATATGGTAAAATACGTACCACTTTAAAAATATTAACCAATCCCTACCATGCTGATAATAGGCGCCTCTCCTTATAGTGCTGAAGATCCTCTAAAACAATTCATTTAATTCAAAGTAGTGGTTGGCCAGTCGTGAAGAGTGTTATACTATAGTTAGCAAATCAAAGGGCCCAGACCTAATCAATCCGAATCATGATTGTAATATGCGCATATCCTCTTAATGCTGAACATCCCTAAAAATCATTAAATTCTACTGAAAACTTGCTCAATTACGGGCTGTCGAAAAATCAAAGGGCTCAAAGCTCTGTGTGAAATAATCAGTCTGGTTTGTGCTGACAATATGCGCATCACCTTGTTAATTGTCTTTTAATTCCACAAAAAGTTGCTGTGAAATAGACCGGGAACGAACATCGTCATACAGTTATTTCATGTGTGTTTTAGGGGAACAGTCCAAAACTATTGTCTCTCGGCCGAGGGCAACAGTTCGAAATGTCTTCCCTGACACCGAGGGACAATGGTTTTGACTGTTCCCCTAAAACACACATGAAATAACTGTTTCATTACCTAATGCTCTATATAACTGTTTAAATATCTAATATTCTATACAATTTGACTAATTCAGGATCTTTTTTCACCAGCTGTCAGGCTGATGACTGATCATCGTATGTAAACGCATAGGTTTGTTTGGGCTAAAAGCCGGTACAGATCCGACACCAAGCTCGGGTACAATAAAAAATACGAAATGGAATTAAATGAACGTAAAGCGCCGTCAGGGTCCTTGAAAAATGTACATGTATTCAATTTTAGTAACTTTCACTTTATAACATCCTATTGCGCTTCCTATTGCGCACAATGAAAGCATATGATTGGTTCAAAAGTCAACTATGAAACAGTTCAAACTATTGCCCGGTCAACAGTTTGAACTGTTGCCCGGACCTGAATACATTGTTGCTGGCATACTTGAAAGATGGAAAAATGCCAGGAAACAGGCAAAAATAATGAATTACAAGTTATATAGAGCATTAGGTAATAATAAACTATATATGTATATGTAGCTAATCAAAGGGATAGCTGGCGATTCCCAATAAGCTCACTTTATGTATAGCTCAAGTCAGCTATAATCAACTTTAAAAAGATTAATATTTTATTACTTGCAACCATTATCACGTAAAATGCGTGACGTAAATCGGTGTGCAAGTTTTGGTAGCTTTTTTCAGGTAAAATAAGAGATTTTTTGCAGAAAAATAAAACTTTACCAAAGTTTTATTCCACATAGCCGAGGTAAAAAGTAAATGAAGAGAGCGCGCTGTCTGAAACATTTTATTCAAAGTTAAGATAAAATATATTTATGTTTGTACAATGTAAATGCATTAGTTGAAATAAGTTAACACAGAAATATGTTCCTATTTTTTGAAGTTTCCATCGAAAAACAGCAAGTATAAAAACAAAAAAAAGACATGTTAATATATACAAATGTTAAAACTACGTCACGGCTTTCAGTGCACACCAGGGCCTTAATTAAGGCCCTGTGCACACTAAACATTGTGCTAACAGGTTGAACATGACTGTTGGAGGATACAAGGCACTTTGCACATAAGAGAGATTTTTTCCTTGTACAACTGTAACAAGCAAACGAATTCATATGATAACAAATCACTCTGCCATCAATTCACTATCACACTTTTTGGAGTTATCTGTGTAAGTTTGTTCAAACAATTATACGTTATGAGTATATATAAATACGAATATGTATAAAAATAAAATTCATGCAGTAAATTAACAAATACAGTAAGACAATAAAAGGCATAGCACATTTCTCCGTCAGAACACTAAATATTCATTTGTAAAAAAAACAAAAACAAAAGCGGCATTCTTTTGTTGAAACGTCTTCGCGATTTCTTGAACCATCCAAGGACAGTCAACATTTTGTCACGTGTTTTGTGTCACATATGGGCATACTGTTCGGAATGACTTTAAAAAATCTTAACAATATATTTAGCAAACAATGCCGGTAACGTCAGCGACAAAGAAAGTGTAGTTAAGTTTATAAAACAATATCATTTCTTAATTAAAATCCATATTTGACAACTGTGGAAGATCATAACAATTAAATTAATATTGTAGCGACATTAAACGTAGACAACATTTTTGTAATCTACTAGTAGTTTTGCTTTAACTACAGGTTAACCTACGTGGAGTACCACCTGTACTCAGCGGTCACAAAATGAAATTCTATCCATCTTAGAGCAATCATGCAACAAATATATATTTCCCTGTTATTTGTTACTACTTATTTAAAAAACATACACACACACACACACACAAACGCCAAAGACAATAAATCCGTAATAAAAGATGCATTAATTTGTCATGTAGATATCTGTGTAAAAGACTATCTTTTCATGGTTCCCCTTTCTTTTAATCTTAATATCTAATATCAACCTTGATTGTGAACATATATCGGAAAGATCGAGACTGACTTAGCACTTTCTGTGTTTCTTAACAATTAGGTATACAAGTGTTTGATCTGTTGTCATTAAAGGTTTTCCCTTGAAACACTGCGACAACCTTCTTTATTAATCTACGTAACCAAGTTTCTAAATTGACAAAAGGTTCATTAGGATAAACTTTTTGATACAGCTCATTAAGTTTCAACTTATAGGACTGGTGATTTAGATTTTGGCCCTACGTCACATGTTGAAATCATTACGGCAATCATTCTGACAAAGCCTCATGATAACTTGCTCAAGACGACCTCCTACAGTGTGTTTACAGGTTTTTCTTTGACCTTAACACCTGTTAGTTTTTTTATCCTGGGCGATTTACTTCCGAACTAGGTATTATTAAGAGAAAAAAACGACCCGACTAAATTTCATGAAGACCCTATCAAAATTGTGGACTCTTTCAAAACTTTCTTTCATCATTCTTTCATGACGTATAATCTAACCCTACATTACCCCGTTTCTAACTTGGCCTAGATATTACCAAGGCCATAATTCTAAGCAAGTTTCATAAACAGCAATATTGATTCAAATGATTCCTTTTGTTGTTCCGTTGACCTAAGCTGTTCGCCTAGTGTTTGGATTGCACACACCCATTTTGTGTATCAACATTTGGATGATTTCAATGAAGGCATGTAACATCAAGATCATTCGCCATCTAAATGTTGGAGAGAGACAATGGAGAGCCACAAATCCTTACCATGAGCATTTACGTTCAGCCTCGTGATATAAGCATAACGAAGATGTTCTAAGTCATAGGGGTGTTGCACAGAAATATTATTTCCACTATGCAGAACATGCACATGTATAAGGCACTTCATCCTGAACATCAGAATACAACTTAACAGCAAACTCCTGCATGCTAAAAACAAACTTTTCATGAGTTTTGTCCATAAAATGTTCCGTTCATTAATTTTGGTAACATTTCAATTTCTGAAAAGGTAGGAAATAATAAACCTGTAGAAGGTACCATGAAACGCCGATGGTTAAAAAACAATGTACATCAAACGATCATATCTGGAACAGATCTTAACAAGAAATATTTTGAAGAAAAGAAAAAAAAAATGAAAAAGTCTGAATACCTACATTGTAAATATATAGATGGCTAGAGCGAAACGGTTTTATTTGCTTATTTAAAAGCACTATGAACCTGTTCGTTTTTATCGCTTGACATTTACACTGTTTACGTCAGATCATTACTTCCGGTTTGATCAAAATTACAAATGGCGGAAAACGATTGTGTCAAATATTAGAGAACAGATACATTATGATTTTTTATAATGTCTTCTCTTACAGAAGTAGGAAGACGATTCGCCCGGACAAGTAATGTTTATACGATGCATTTCATTATCCAAAAAAAATCTATTACTATATCCATTTAAAGTAACAGCCCTTTCGCGCTAATTTGATAAAAGTTACACAAGTTTGGACACAGATATGGAGATCTAAATGTCACCAGTTCGACTGCTTTGAAAGTAAAAGTTGTGTACTGGCAATGAAGCGAACATCTTATCACAAAGAAATACACATACCCGCATATATACATATTAAATTACGGTTCAGTCGGGTTCACATTCAAGTAAGCCTCATGTTACTACAAAGCACCCTTGATGAACATTTGAGCGTATTACAAAACAAAATAACATCTGCATCAAATTTCTATAGGATAAATAAATAGCTGCTTTTGTACCTAGCATATGATGAAAGGGTGATCACACCTTCTTCCTCGTACAGATATTCAGTATGTGTGGATCTTTTTAAAAATCCTTTTTTCTTGTTTTTTGTTGATGTCGTTTTATTTATTTATCATGATATCAAGGTCACTTGGACAGCTCAGTTTATTTCCCTTGTTCTTATTTGTTCTTCAGATATCCCTACTTTGATATCGAATATTTGGTTCTGAAAAATATCATTTTACTTCAGATTATGTTCTACACTATGGATGGTCTCAAGCGCGGGGTTGTTCTGTACCAATGATCACACAAGTAAAAGGCATTGACACCCTTCCATCGAGAAGTATCCGTTACGCCCCTGGTCGAAGCGGTGAAAGTGTAAAGAACAGTGTCAGTGCCAGTACCCACGTTATAATGCCCGTAATTACACCACATATCACAAATATTTTTGCTCTCTTTGCTTGCTTCCTGCACTCGACCTCGTCTCCAAGCTGCCATGCATAGTTGGCTTTCACTGAAACAGATCAGCAAGTCCATTTTTAATAAAGAGAGTTTCTGGTATATATTTTCAATTTTATTTTATTTAGGGAAGAAAGTCTGTGCAAATAGTGAAGACCCTGATATGCGGCGTCTGATCTGGGTTTGCACTGTTCTGCCGATGTCTACTTTTGTAGACGCTACGCGTTAATGGGTTAAAGTAACACAGTATACATTTACACTTAGGATTTTCTATGGTACAAAAATACGATATAAAACCTTTAATCCAGAGGTTGCAGGTTCGTATGTTGTTTCGCTGAAACTGACCGTGTTTTCTACATGCAACCCTTTAAGAAAACCTTGTCAGAAGATGATGCAAAAAAATCTCTGCTAAACAACATTAAAATCAAGCATAATGGACATTGTCATACACCGACAATGTTATACATGTGTGGTAAGTAACAAGAATAGGTCAGGTTTCAGTAGATTACTTCCTCGAATTACACAAGGGCCAATGTTCAGTGACTGACTTTAGAGATCTTACAGAGGATATAAAACAACTGTTACTTGAAGGCCATTTTCAATTAGCAACGCATTTTCATCAGAATTCATTTTCACAATCACAAAAAAGTATGAATACAAGTTAACATATGGAAGCGCTTCAGCTGTCTTTTGTTAATGGCAATCAATTTATGCGTTCAAATGTCTTAATGTTGGGTCTCATAAGAAGAAGCAGAGTCTGTGAACAAACAGTTTTCTAAAGATAAAAAAAAAACAAAAACAAACAAACGCATGTTCTTTTTTTGGTGCATGACAAACAAAATAAGAGCAAGGTAGTAAAAGAGTGGGTGTTGTGGAACCCCGAGCTACTGTTCTCTTAAACACTGGCATCATTACGATTCGACAACTTAATGGAAAGCTATTCTACCTCCTTATTATTCTGTATGTAGTTACAAAAGTTTTGCATTAAACCTTCGAAGCATTCTTTAAATGGGACGTGTATATAAAGCGTTCCATACGTCTACTATTGTCACATTCCTGTCGTATATGGCAATCAATCAAAGCAGTACTGTATTGTCAAATAAATCAGTTTTCATCAATTAAGGACAGGATGGTACAAAAATCACAGTTCAAGTTTTACTTTTTGTACTATCAAGTATGAAAATATTTCGGATTCTGTAAAACAACTGTCGCAAGGTGTAACTCATAAACACAATGTTTTAATTAATAACATTTATCTTTGCTAATAGGGTTTTGTACAGAAATGCACTAGGTGATCTTTTTGAATCATTCTAAACTGTGAGACTGGTAACTGACTAAAGATTTAGCAAGATCTCTTTTTTCATATTAACTAGAAACCAAACAATATTTGTTTTTTGTTTTTAAAAAAAAGAAATAGAAAAAAAAAACAGCCAGGTATACTTACGACCGTAGTGCCAGCCCGCAATGCCCCAGCAAAAATTACATAGCATTATCACAAAACAAGAAGTCACCACAAAGTCTTTTGGCTTATCAGCAGGGTCGGGTTTCGTCTGTACTACTACTGTCGTCTGTCCTGTCTCGTTTGTTGTGTACTGAAGCAAGACAGAATATAAGGTGATCAGCTTTAATTCACAAATCTAAGGATCAGTTTGAACAAATCTTCAAAGGAATGTATTTTGAACAGAACTTTTCAGAGGAGTAAACTCAAGTGAAAAGTACTGTTTCTATACAACTGATTTATTTTTTTCTCTTTTCGGTATTTCTAAGAAACAGTCCGTATTCTTACACATACACTGCTTAATCGAAGAGCTGAAATCCCGGAAACATCAACAGAAATTAACCTCGGTGTATTGTGAGGCGTGCTCTTAAAGATGCTTCGTTCTGCAGACTTTGCCAGTTTATCTGATAGAGACCGACAAAAATATACTAAACAACTAACGCTGTAAAGTGGTTGGTAGGCCTAAATTCTTAGTCAAAGATTGTGAACTATTTTAAAGGAGCTGAAAAGCAGCAATACAACACACCGGGCGCTTACATGTGGCGTCAAATGTGACTTATTTATTCATGTAAGGTTTCACGATTTTCTCCATTTCAACGTACTGTTTCTCTTGTTTCTGCAGAGGTCTTATCTTTGTTGTTCATCTTAGATAAGAGACTGAAATTATGTCAAAATCAAGTTAAACGTTTAAGAAAAAGAAAGAGAAAGTATAACTAGTATCATGTATCATACCTTGACGCCCGGTGCGTCGTTCTTCCCTGTCGTGATAACAGGATCATTGTGATGGTGCTTTGTGACGTCCACGTGTATTTCTGTGTGCTCTATAGTGGCAGCACTACTTCTCTTTTCTCCTTCTAACCCTGCTTCTACGTCAGGCTGGGCAGTATTTTCATTCATCATACTGTACAATTATAGACATAGGTAAGAAAATTCTAAAGACCTTGACATCTGACTTACAACTTACTTTAACAATTTTAATTGTCTTCTTTTTTCATACGCAATGAGTCAAACTATGAAATCTCAAAGTTTTGCTAATTTTCTTTTTTTATGGAACATTTTTCGGAATAACACGAAATAAAAGAATCTTAGTCACTGTGTCATATTAATCATTTTCTTAGAAACAACTAACAATTTTCATAAGGTTTACCGCTTTCTTGTTTTGCACCTAAAATGCACAACATTTCAGGAATGTCAATTCTCTCATTTCGATTTTAAACAAACTGGCACACTGTCTGTCATTGCCTGCATACGTTCTGTTACGTATGTCACAATCAAGTAACGTCAAAATTATGCATAAAACTCTAAACTGTCAGGAAAAATACTTCCTGTTTTGTCATCATGCTAACACAGAAGTCTCACGGCCCCTTTCTAAAAAGATGGTGATCATTAAAGTTACTTTAAGTAATTACAGCAATAGGTTTAGCAACGCCGAACCGCACGAGAAAACTTTAATTTTATTTGCGGATTTTAATAATGATGGTAGTAAAATTGTCAACGTGTACTTAAGAAAAAGTTTTTTTTAAACAGTTCTAAGCGGGTTTTTTTAGACGCAAGCATACTCTAGGGGTGGGGTATGGGGAGGGAGTGGCTGTATGGGGAGGGAGGGGATGGGGATTAACTGAAAGAAATGACAGCAGAAGCAACACAGCTGATGTCTACACAATGTCTGTTTCCGAGACCGCCTGGTATAGAATACGTATATATGGGTAGCTCGACCTTTGCTTTGAAGGACAAATTCAAAATTTTTATTAAGATATTTGATCAAGTATAAAAGACATACAAAGATGAAGAGATAAATTCTTGTACGCCAAGAAATTATATAGGTCACTTACCGATTACTGCTATGCACCGAATGGCTTTTATGTAAATTATCTATGATTGATAGAAAAAAAAAAGAGAGAACCAAAAGTAAAATATATTAAAGCCTATCCCATAAATACAATAATTCTATGTTGGTAACATATGAGTTTAGCAGTTCGTCAATTAAATACAATGTAAGTTAAAAATCAAACATTTTATATCTGTACGAGGCCTACCTGATACGTTTTGTATTTTCCTTATCACATTAGCGATTCTTATATGTATAATTCCGTTTGAAATTTAACTATAACTTAAGTTTTATAGGGTTAACACCCACAATCATACGAAGACTCATGTATTTATGTGTGTTTACATCTGTGAAATTGACCTTTACCTTGCCTTCAAATGTCACACCTGAGTGACGTCACTGAACAGTTTACCTGTGTAACTGTTAAAGGAGATATTTATAAAACGCATGTGTAGATAAAATATTTTATTTGTCATGGCTGATGACATATTTAGATAACGAGCAATGACTTTTTTTTGGCACTGAACTTATTTTTAGTCAGACTTGCCAAATATTTTGTTATTCAATTGTTGATGTCGCAGCGTTTAAACTATAGCCTGAATTCACCTTTGTAATTGACCACACTGGACGGCAATGACCGGACCTAATTTAATGGCATTTTTGTAAACTATTCGTTTAAAAGAGTGTTTGGAGATTTGTATGGTGCCGCATGTAGTAGAAATGAATTCTCATTTTTTTAAGGCAAGTGTGTACGTGAGTAGGCAAACAGGTACTTAAGTTCATGTAAGGCTGGGTTTCATTTAGTTCAGAAGTAAGGGTTAAGAACTAAGGAAATGTTTCCTTCATTTCAGAATGGTGGATCGGTTTCTTTTAGTTCAGAAACAGCATAGTTCAAACTATAGTATATCCTTATGCAGGGTCCTTTAAACACTGTTGTCTGTCTGTCACTGATCGCATTTCATACTCTGTAGGCAATGAGATGAAAGCAGTTGGTTCGGTAATCTCATAATTCCTTCAAAGTTTTGCTGAAAATCTGCCTGTAGGCTTCGCTTACATAGTTTTGTAAGAGGTGTAAAAGCCGGAGTTACAAGGAAACAAAGACCTAAAAGTTTTATAGTTCTTTTAGCTTGGTGCATAAAAAACGTTACCTTGTTCCTGGTACGAAGCAACACTTAGGGATAAATGGTGTTGAGCGACGTCTTTTATTATTCCTTTTCTCTTTTTTTGCCACACTAGTGAGACATTTGTAGATGTTTCTATGTAGAAATGAAACTGTGGACGCCACATTATGCATGAACTCAACACAACCTAGAACCACACTTGAATTCTATCTCTGAATACTGCTCACCTATTTTCGAGTGTTAGAGGCAGAAATACGAGGCACGTATGAACTCTTGGTGCGAAGGCTATCTGACAACCAGCATTGTCACGGTTATCCGATAACCAATATTGTCACGGTGATCTGACAACCAACCTATTCATGAACAGTGATCATTGAATGTTAAATTTTCTGTCTAGTTAGCGAGAGTTGTGTCAACGGTAAACGCTCATATTATCACAATCTGTCAATGATTCTTTATTTACGAGTGCTGAGATCTAATCAGAAAAATAAAAACGCAAGGTGGTACCGAGATAGAATGCCGAATTAACTGATATGTATCATTTTCAAAAGTATCTTCTTTTCGGGTGGCTGAATTGGTGAACGTATCATCTTTGTAAAACGTTTTGACTGTTCAAATTCTCAAAGCTACAAGTGTTACTAATGTCTAATTAGCACAGTAAATCTGTATTTAAGTAGTGACAAAAAAACCCCTCCCCAGAACGTTTCCAGTGACATTCATATGAACATGTACTTGTCTTATCTGTATCAGTACTGATATTTCCACTCAAGTAACAAGTTTTGAACATCTTTTGATTGCATGGCCACGGAATTGCTTTTAGTAAATAAAGTAAGTTAAATTACATCGACTTTGGAATAAAGAATCAGGGGTTTCAGAATAATGATTGAGAATATACATCAAATATGTAAGCACTGACCAGTAGATTTCTGTGACCTTGACATTAAACTACTGGTACATATATCTCTTTCAAAGGATTTCGTGTTTTATGACATTTGAAGAAGTAAGAACAAAAACCAAAACAAACATGACAAAAGCTATCATGTACTAAAAAGGCAGTAACAACAGAAAACTGTTTTTTTTTAAATATTTTTATTTTCCATAAAATATTCTTGATATAAGGAAAAAAGCAATTAGCTCTTCTAAAGTCTTACATAGTAACATAGATATTTAAAAAACAAACTTCTTTAAAAAGGCAAGTACATATTGTACTGAAAGTTAACTTAAAATGCACCAAAAACATTGAACAAGTCATACAAGATTTGATGAAGGGTACAGTCCATGGTAAATGATGAATCACTTTGAGAATAGCTTTAAGAAAAGAAATGATATCTGGAAATATGAAAAGTTAAAATCTGCAAAACATGAGTATTTCAAACCATTTTTTTCTTTTCCTTGTTCAAAATGTTACACTAACAATTAAAGGGGAATAACTGGAGTTTTCATTGCTGTCTGTAACACAATGGACAAAAGTTATGACAGGTGACACTTCTAAAAATAAAAACAGCAATTGAAAAATGACAGTCAGTCTTCAATAAAATAACTATATAATCCAAACCTTACTTTAACACTTTTAAACAGAAGAATGACAGTATACAATCCAAACAACCTCCTAGTAAAGTGACATGAATACCCTTTATCATATCTTGTTAAACATAATTATATATATAAAGATATAAATCATAAAACACATTGAACACATTAGTGGCACTGCTGCCGTTCAGTAGAGAACACATTGCTTGCTGCCTGTTGTTTAACTGCTGAGATCTGACAAGTAACATGATGAGGGGCACACCTACATGTTACATGATGATGGACACACCTTGTACATGTAGCATGATATTAGACACACCTTCTACATGTGATGATGGACACACCTTCTACATGTAACATGATGATAGACACTCATTCTACAAGTAACAATGATGGACACATCTTCTATATGTAACATGATGATGGAGACAACTTATACATATTACATGATAACCAACACTCATTCTACATGTAACAAGATGATGGACACACCTTCTACATGCAACATGATGGACACTTATTCTACATTTAACATGATAATGGACACTACTTCTACATGTGACATGATGATGGACACACCTACATGTAAAATGATGATGGACACACCTTCTACACGTAACATGATGATGGACTTACATTCTACATGTAACATGATGATGGACACTTATTCTACATGTAAAATGATGATGGTCAGTCATACTACACGTAACATGACGAGGGACACACCTTCTGCATGTAACATGATGATGGACACACCTTCTGCATGTAACATGATGATGGACACACCTTCTGCATGTAACATGATGAGGGACACACATTTTACATGTAACATTTTAGGGTAAGCCCCATTAAAACTTATGACCTAACAATAACTACAAGTTGCATGATGATTGAAGTGCTTTAAATAAACAAATACTTGAAAATTTGTTCCCTCTTCCTGACTTATCCATCTGATACAACTGACATATAAGACAATACATTTGCATAACTTAATGGGGTTTTCATAAATATATAAAGATGGTGAAATAATGTCAAAATATTCACTAGGAATGTAAATGCTGTACACATTACAGTTATATTCTGTTTATTAAGCTGGTTAAATATTTTATATCAAATTTATCCAAGTCTTTTTCTATATAATTCTGAGTAACTTTTTGCATTTTCTCTTAGTAAATACATGACCATATTTTTTCTGACTACACTTGATAACGTAAACATCCTGATAAACGTCTATATTTATATTTTAAGTGATTGGTTTGATTAGGATTAATCTCAATAAGACAGCACTTAAGAGCACATAAATACTCCACAGGGATGGGCTTGATGGAAAGATTAAGAAGAAATGACTTTGTTTTAAACCAACAAATTATTGCGCAAGAAAATATCACTTTCAATCATGTTAAAGAAGAAAAAACTGAAATGTATTTTTTTTCAATGATTTGTGTAAATTTAAAAATAATACATCTTGAGATTTATGTCTGGTAAAAACACAAAGCTACAAAGTAACATATTAACTGAAATACAGGGAGTTTAAATGCTTATGAAGCAAAATTGGAGAATTCTCCTTAAAAAAAAAACAAAGCAGCACTATATCAGAGCACTTATGATAATCTAAATGAATCTCACAAAAAATAATCAGACTTAATTTCCAAATAGTTGATTTTCAGTGAAGAACTTAATTTTTTCCAAGACTTTGTGACATGTACACAATAAATAATTAACATGTTTCAATTCTAAAGATGACTGTCAAATACTACAATTAACTGAATTCCATATCCATATTCATGAGGAAATATCCTAGATAATTCAAATTTACATGTACAAATATACGTGTACAAATATACATGTACAAATACATGTGTACAAATATACATGTACAAATATATGTGTACAAATATATGTGTACAAATACATGTGTACAAATATATGTGTACAAATATACATGTACAAATATATGTGAACAAATATACATGTACAAATATACATGTACAAATATATGTGTACAAATATACATGTACAAATATATGTGTACAAATATACATGTACAAATATATGTGTACAAATATACATGTACAAATATATGTGAACAAATATACATGTACAAATATACATGTACAAATATATGTGTACAAATATACATGCACAAATATACATGTACAAATCATCAAACCACATTACATAATATGTGACAGACACAAGCATTTATTAGAAAAAACAAAAATAAAAACAAACAACAGCTAAGTAGATTTTGTTTTTGAGATGAATAGAAAAATGAAGGCTGAGTTATCAAATATTTAGAAATCTTCCAAAATGTTGTGTAACAAAAGACTTAATAGTCTAGTGAGAATGGCTGTTTACAAAAATATTTAGAAATCTCAAAAATGGGTTGTATAATCAAATAATAATGAACCCTGCATATCTGATTATTCTGAAACTTTAACTAAAAATTATATTAAGATATAAACCTTGTCATATGGTTTAATTATCAAATACTCAGACACTGTAAAAAGTTGTTAAAAAAAGGTTAACATGTAAAAATTCTAAAGAAATGAAACAATATGTCATCACAATGGTAATATATTCATTCTGATATGGGAATGATTTAAATGAAATACAGTCACCACTGCTCATGTCTTTCCAAGCTTTCTTAAAAGCCAACACAAAAACATACAAAAAGATTAAATAAATAAGAGAATCATTCACTCAGTTTTAAAGTCAAAATGACTTTAGTACAGTCTGTAACACCCTTACTTGTAGTAACCAGAGAAGGATGTTCAGAAAACTACTAATGGTCAGGACTCCTGTAAAGTATGTACATTACATGCTCATACAATCTCCTGTTTTTCTTTGTATACTTGTTTTGTTTTAAATGTAGACTCCACTCCCTCTACAACAATATGAATGCATGATTGTGAAGTTAAGGTGAGTACTGCACAAAAACGTGCAAATGTTAATTCAGGATATGCAGAGATGGCCTCTGTAATTAGCAAAATGAATTTCTAACCACCTACTTGAGTTGTCCAAACAATATGAACATTGCGAATACTGGGAAGACACATATAATAACCTTATAAGAATGTAAGGGCAATATGAAATAGTTTTATGGTGACTGTGATTTGGGATTAACAGTATCACTAAAATGTCCTTAAAAAATGTATTTAAGATAGCATGAGGTCTAATATAAGGAACATTTTAAAACATCTAAATGTTTTTAAATTGTTTTCTACTCCAAATAGTGCATACTGATATGAAACATTTACTAGTATCTACAAGAAATAAAAACAATAAAATGATCCGTTTTCAACTGACTTGTAGTATGACAAACAAAACTGTAACAAAATTTAATTGCATTCCTCTTACTTACAGTGGTAAAGTATTCTATAACAAAAACATACATATATATGTCAAATAACACAACAATACTGACATGAGATCAAACAGAATGCTGCAAATTAAGTGTATAAAACCAAACAGGCAAATGGTGTTAGTCAACAGATTTTCTGTTTAAAAGTTAATCAATAAACTCATCCAAAAATTCTCTTTTAGGAATATTGTCAAATTTACTGGCATTTACGCAAATAGAATGGCTAAAAAAGGCTTTTCGAAAAATTATCTTTACTAACATTAGAAGAATAAATTATAGAAATTACTGAAATATTACTACCGCTTGCAAAACTGATTAGAGTTTGACATTACGATGTTTATTTCAGTAGCTTAAACTGTCACTTTACTAACCATCCAATCACAGCCAGGCAGTTTTCTCAGGTATTCCTGTCAATTAAACTACGTCTTTCAATCTACCCAGAGCCAGAAAAACGTGCTTGGGTGGCGCTAAAGTTGATGTGTCATAATTGTCACTGTGTTGCTACCGGAAATCTTCCCTCAATATTTTTTTTCCTTACTGCTTTTCCATTTCATACACAGAATGACACTAGTATGCCACTACTGACAGGTAAAAGGTGGAGTTTAAAGGAAACACAATGGGTGGCGCTTTAATTGATTTTTGACAGGTGTACCGATGAGTCTCGTTTTTTACCTAACAGTGTAAACTCTAATCAGTTTTGCAAGCTGTAGTATAAATCATTAATAAAAAATTAACAAAATATTGCCACAGCAATCTAAACAGTAATGCCTATATTTGAGACTTAAAAATAAAGAGTCACTCAACATGCCTGAACCTAAAAGTGCTTCGATCTTAAAATAACAAGAAAAAAAGTATCTGAATCTTTTTCATAAACTCTTTTCTTACATCCACCTGATGCTTTTTTGGTATAGCTGTATTAAAAATGATTTTGACCTACATCTGTAACATAATAAAAGTGTTAGATACAAACTCTTCAGCTGAAGAAGAAAGTTTGCAATTGGTTAAAAGTGTTGCTGTCCTGAAATTTTATGGCAGAATCTTTAACTGTTAATTTAATTGCCTCTGACAATAATGCAATAATAATAACATTAATACAGCTGTAAATTAATTATCAAAAAGTTTTAACCATGGAAAGTTATACTAAATTAAATAAATATATAATCAATATGACTAAATATTTTATTTATTTTACTGAAAATGATCTTGACACTTTTTATCATTTAACTCTACACATATTGTTATAGCCTAAACTGTTATCGAATTAGGATATTTGATTACTACGCTCATTCAATATTTGCCAATATCCGAAAACTATATATTTATGGGGCATTAATCTTGTACTGAATCTAAGCCTATCATCTTTTTAAAAGATATTTCAAGTTTACTTTTATCAGCTTCCAGATCTCAGCTTACATATTAATCAAGGGAGATAACCAAGTAAAACTATCATCTAATGAAATATCTCGCATTAAAAAAAGCGTTCATTTCAGAAAGATTGCACAACTCTGTAAAGAATATTGAGAAATTATGATTCATGTAACATATCCCTGTAAGAAAACATATGACTTAAAAATTTATGGAAAAAGCTTTGAAAGCTTGCTAGTATTAAATGAATTAGAAAACAGGCTATAGGAAATACTGGGACAACATGATATAAACCAGCATGTTCCACTGACACAAAGAGATGTAGAGAACCTTAATGAAAAGCCTCCATGTTAAAAAAGTTTACAAATCTTCATAAGTACTGGTAAACAAGTAGTAATAAAAAAGAATAAATTATACAATAAATATTCAGTAAAATGAGATCATACAAAATTTCAAACAAATATCTCAAAACAAAATGCCTTAACACCATATAAAAAGTACCTTACAGGTATAAAATGTTTCATGCAACTCTACAAAACAAAAATAGCACTATCCTGCCTGTGAAATGTCTCCTCCTAACTTCTTGACATCTTCAGAGCTGGAGATAAGAAATTTAAATCTTAAACAAGTGGATGAAGGTCAGTATTTTTTTTTAATTCCTCCACAAAGCCAGCGAAAATATAAATTTGTTTATAATTATTATCATAATTAACTTATTATTTATTTATTTTCTACAGAAAAAAAGTTCCTCTAACAAAGATTAGTCACATTTAATGTCTGCGTTCTACGTTCAAACCAATATTTGCAGCAAAAGTGTGGAATGCAAAGTCACAGGGGAAACACATTTCTTTGATAATTGTAGAACTAGACAAGAAGTTGTCATCTGAATGTATACTTCTTTCATTCTACTCCCAATAAACAAACAAGAGGGCCATGATGGCCCTGGATCGCTCACCTGAGTACTTTGGCTGTATTTGCTGTTAAGAAGTATTTCATTTTTTAATTGAAAATATGTAAGTGCCTACAAACCAAATCTGTAAAATATCAGTCAATAAATAAAGGCTCTATGACAGAAAGTAGAAATATCTATCATAAGCTATGGTGACCTTGACCTTGACCCAGTGACCTCAAACCCTACCCATGGGTAGAGGTCCATGCAAGGAACCTATATACTAAATATCAAAGATATTGGTCTATAAATGAAGGCTCTATGAGGTACAGTAGATAAATCTATTTTTAGCCTCCGTGACCTTTGACCTAATCTAATAATTTCAAAAAGCTTGATAAAGCTTGCTTCATGCCAAATTTTAAAATTCTAGGCCTTCTGGTTTCAGACAAGAAGATTTATAAAGATTTTCTTCTATACTGCTATTTAAAACTTGTGACCCCACGGGCAGGGCCAATGGTGACCCCGGGGACATTTTTCAAACAAACTATACCAGTAGAGGTTCACTAGACAATGCTGCATACCAAATATCTAAGCTGTAGGCATTGAGGTTTCCAGTAAGAAGATTTTTAAAGATTGCCTTTTTTTACATATTAAGGGCCCCTGGGGCGGGGCCAATTTTGACCCCGGGGCCGACATATAAACAATACTGGTAAAGGTTCTCAACACAATACTCCACACCAAATATCTAAGGTCTAGTCCTATTAGTTTGGAAGAAAAATGATTTTTCATGTTTCTCCTATATAACTATATTTAAACCAAGAGAACCCTGGGGCGTGGCTAATTTTGACCCAGGGGACATAATTTGAACAAACTTGACAGAGGTCTACTAGACAATGCTACATACCAAATATCTAAGCTGTAAGCATTGAGGTTTCCAGTAAGAAGATTTTTAAAGATTGCCTCTTTTACATATTAAGGGCCCCCGGGGTGGGGCCAATTTTGACCCCAGGGCCAACATATAAACAGTACTGGTAAAGGTTCTCAACACAATACTCCACACCAAATATCTAAGGTCTAGTCCTATTAGTTACAGAGAAAAATGATTTTAAAATCAAGAGAACCCTGGGGCGTGGCCAATTTTAGACCAGGGGACATAATTTGAACAAACTTGATAGAGGTCTACTAGACAATGCTACATACCAAATATCTAAACTCTAGGCCTTGCGGTTTCTGACAAGAAGATTTTTTAAAGTTTTCCTATATAACTCTATATAAAACATTTGACACCAGGGCCGGGGCCATTTTTGACCCAGGAGCCATGATTTGAACAAACTTAGTAGAGGTCCACTGGACAATGCTGCACACAAAATATCTAAACTCTAGGCCTTTCAGTTTCTGACAAGAAGATTTTTTAAAGTTTTTCCTATATAACTCTATGTAAAATATGTGACCCCTGGGGCTGGGCCATTTTTGACCCAGGAGCCATGATTTGAACAAACTTGGTAGAGGTCCACTGGACAATGCTGCACACCAAATATCTAAACTCTAGGCCTTGTGGTTCCTGACAAGAAGATTTTTTTAAGTTTTCCCTATATAACTCTATGTTAAATGGGCAACCCCTGGGGCGGGGCCGTTTTTGACCCAAGGGCCATAATTTGAACAATCTTGGTAGAGGACCACTAGGTGATGCTACATACCAAATATCAAAGCTCTAGGCCTTATGGTTTTAGACAAGAAGATTTTTAAAGATTTTCCTTTTGGTTGCCATGGCAACCAGAGTTCTGCATGGAATCAAATTCTTTGAACAATTTTGGTAGAGCTTCATGCAAGGAACATTTCTGTGAAGTTTTGTTGAAATTGGCCCAGTGGTTTAGGAGGAGATGTTCTTTAAAACAAAAGTTACGCACGGACGGACGCACGCACGGACGGACGCACGCACCGACGACGGACATTGACTGATCACAATACCTCACCTTGTGCACTACGTGCACAGGTGAGCTAAAAATATATCTCCAGATGACATTCTCATACTGTTAAATTCTACTTGTACAAACAATACCACAACAAAATCAAAGAAAGCATGTATTACACATTTTTTCAGTAATACAAATTTAACACTTCTCCAATCGGCAAAAAGACTGGTGAACATAAAGAAACATTGAGATTTATTTTCATACCCTATGGTTGTTTCTTTCTTTTCCAACAATCGGGATATTCTTTCTTCTGTTTCTCAGCCAACCATCGTGCCTTCTCCTCATACACACGTTTCTTGTCCACAGACAAAGTCTGCCATTGCTCGCCTAACATCACGCTGATAGCTCTGTATTCAAACAGTTTTACCATTCATTATTTTGTTCAATTCATTTCATTTTCAAAAGCTTTATGCATATTTCAGTTACCTAGTAAGGTAGTAAGCCATGCTTACACTTCCTGGGACAGAGTGAAAGATGAAAATGTTTCAATTGCTTTTGAAAACTTTATCTTCTTTGAGATTACCAGTTTTTCTGTATGACAAAAAGGGCCAAATTCAGTGAATTTACTAGAATATTTTGGAAATTTATTAAGTTTAACCCTTATCCTGATGGTGGCAATTGTGTTTGCCTTTGTGACTAGGGCAAGGCAAGATCAGCCTGCACATCTATGCAGTCTGATCATTGTCTGCACTATTAACTATTCAGTCAGTAAATTTTGATAAGCACCCCCGTAAACTATTAATGGATCTGTCCAAATTGAAAGATGGACAAGTCCATTTTAGATATTTAGCAGACTAAGGGTTTAGTGTGTATTAATTAGTAAACATATAAGAAACTGACCTAGTCAGACAGTGCATGGCAGATGAATAATTTAATTTCATCACTGAATACCCATACACTTACTACACTTACTGGCTTAGTGGTTGAAATTATAGTTTGTCTATAGACTGAAATCAATCATTTAACTCAACTATTGTGAATGATGACAAACCCAAATTAACTGTTAACAAATTTGACCTTAACTGCAATGTAACTGGGCAATATATAACTTCAACCACTAAACAACAACAAACGTTCTCAAATTCAGATTGAAATTAGCAGCAGTAATTAAAAACATGTGTCTAAATCAATGAAAGTGTAACAAGTTTAACAAGAGAACATCCTGTCAAATTAGGTCGTAACTACTTAATCTGAAACATTTCAACATAATATCTGTAAACTAACCCCATTTCAAGCACTACTTTAATTCAGCTGGAAAAAAAACAAACCAACAAATTATGTGCATGACTTGTACTTTCAAATTAAAACTGCGACCAAATTTAAAAAAAACCAGACTGTGCCTCACCAAATACATTCCATTGCGACAGTCGAACCATTCTAAAACAGACTCTTCAAACCAGCAATAAACATCTACATTTTATTGCTAGCACAACCTTCCATTGGCTGGTTAATGAACTATGACAAGCTATCAACTTATCCTACTTCTGTGCTTTTGTGTAGTATGTGTTTTTCATATAACATAAGCATTAATGTACCATATCCATCAGATAAGTCCCTTCTTTCATTATTTTTAACTTCAGTAATGATAAGTCACAAATCATTTCCCTGTGATAAAACATCATAAGGTATGGAATTTTGTATTGCCTCTATCAGACTCAACACAGTGAGACAGTATCATAAAATCCAAGTATAAAACTTGTCACTTTTTACTGTTTTATTTTTCAATTACAGGTACCATACACATGATATCTCGATGGAAATTCAACAAATCCCGATATTCAGCATTGATTCCAGCTGTCCTTATTTTCATTTAAAATTCCCCAAATCCTTATCAAGAAAAACTTGCCCCATCATAAAGACAATACATTTTCCAGATAATACCTGGATAATACCTTGCAATGAATAAAGAATTAACAACACTTGAATGGCACTGCTATGTTAGCATGCACACAACAAATATCACATACTGTAAGAAGCATTAAAGCTGTACATGTTAAATTAATGTTACAATATTCATGTTTTGTTAAAGTGGAATTTCTGATGTTTGTATAACATGTATGACCACATTACCTCATGAACTTCAACATGGGCATCTGTGAGTTTGACTTTTGACCAAATGGGTCCAAAATCATTCATCTACACACCATGCTTAACCATTATGTAAAATATGAAGAAGCTTGTTTTAGTGTTTCTTCAATTGGAAAGCTTTTTCATAGTGCATGGCCCTGTGACCCTGACCTTTAACCAAGTGAGCCAAAAAAACAGAAGGTTTCATTTATCTCAACTTCCAACCTACCTGCCAAGTGTAAAGTTCCCAAATGATTGATTGGAAACCTTTGGTCTACAGATCAACCACCTGACATGTGCAGAGCTATGTATCCCCCTTCTTTGAAGAGGAAGTGGGAAATATCTCCGAAGTGGGAGTGAGGGCATAATAACTACAGTCCAATCGCGCTGCTACAAATCACGATATAACGAAATAACGGTGTACTAGGGAAAAAGTGATAAGTCCCGTCATTTTTTGTTCTTTGTTCAATTAAGAAAAAATGCGATTTAATGAAATGCGATTTAATGAAAAATGAGATTGAGCAAACAATTTTCACAGTCCCATAATGTAATTAACAGTGAAATAAAGATGCAATATAGTGAATTGCCATCAGACAGGTGTTTTCACACCTCTTTGAATGATACCTACTGCTCACGCAGATCACCTTTTGTTTACTATTATTTAGCAATTATCACCCCAAGTGATAGTGGGACGATATTCTGTGAACATCCATTCTAAAGGTCACCAAAAACGCTATCATTGAGTCTTTATCTGATCAGTGTCGTTCTTCCTAACGAATATAGATAAAAAACTTAGTAAACAATGGTTCTGTACTCATTCACAATTGTGTTAAATGTGTGATACAAAACTACTATAGACTTAAAACAGTGTAAACTTAAGACCAGCGGCTGTGTACTCATTCAATGTGTAACATTAGTGCATGTGTATCTATTCAGTGCTACCTTTCTATGACATTATGTCAATGTACATTTGTATATTGTTTTATATATGCATTTATGTTGTATTGATTGATAACCCGTAAATATGCAATAAAAATGACATCAAATGTTCCATTCTTCTTATTTATTTAAGTCTTAGTATAAAAATGCAATTCTATGAAAAATGCGATACTTTGAAAATTCTACAGGGTCAGATGCATATTCGTGGCATTGCGAATGGACTGTATTTCAATAATGATGTATGTTTTACTTAATATTTTATCTTTTTTTCAAAAAGCTTTAAAAGTAACATTACTATTACAAGTATTTCCTGTAAGATGATTTATAGATTAATGACTCTCTTTCCACGCACTCTGATATCTGTAGAAGTGCAAACCCACAGTATTTTCATCTTATCGTTTTGAATATTCAAAGAATAAAAGAAGCAAACTCAGTGAAAAAATTGTTTGAGGAACATGAAAAAACAAACTTCTCTGTGCGTTACAGAACATGTTGCCACAACACCCACAATAACATCACAACATCACATCAAACGTTCATACCTAGCCTATAGCAATACTGCAGACTGAAATTAGTAGGCTCTTTAGTTACAGAGAATGATTTTTACTAGTTTATTTTTCTGTTTTAGTTCATTCAACATCATTTAAAACTTAAAACCATGAGAACAGAATCTAACATAATCAATTATCAATATTGCATGTAAATTAATAAACATCCTTGTACAATGATTACAACATGCACATATAACCTGGTTAATTTGTACATGTATAAATACTGAGTATCATTTTCATAGCACAAGGCAGAAAGGTATTGGCATTTAGATCCTGTTGCTTCAGATCATTTGCACTATGGCTGAAGGTTTGAATCCCATCAGACAATGATTTCTATATTGCCATGTTTACATCCAGCACAGAAGAAGATGCAGAAACTATTGAGTATTCATTCCCAGAACATGTAGAGATACATGCTTTCAATGTATCACATTTGAAGTGACTTAAAGTTGTATTAAAACTATATTTTAGGTATATCAATTGTTTAAGCTAGATCTCCAATGAACTTTCAACTTAAAAATACATATAGCTCTCTTAACACAACATATATACATGAAAAGGGAACAATTTGTTTTGAAGGAAAACCTTTGTTCTCATTTACAGCATAACTAATTTGTTACGACTACTTTCCTACAACATGAACAAGCTAGGATATTTTGTTATACCTGTTATCTCTCTTTGGATATTTCTGTGTAAAGACAAGCCTGAAATCTTTGGCAAACAGTAAGAAGGCATTCGTTGGTCGTTTGGCCTTATTTAGTGTCTGATCCTTAGAGATCCCTGGAGAAGCCCCTGAACCTGCTGGTGGACTGGAATCTGAATCCTTCCTATGTTGCTGAAATTAAAGAAGCTTTTATCTTGATTAAGGTAGATATCTAGTGCTTGTTAATTAAATGAATTTTCTAAACTTTGCAGTAATATAATGCTCCTAACATACATCGTCGGAACCCACGGGTCGCTGAACTACATTCGAAGTGTATACGAGTACGCATGGGTTACCGAGGATGCTAACATATAGACCGTTCCATAAATTAGTAACTCCCTGATTACCTCCCTTGCATCCACCCTTTAAGGGACTGCAGATTGAAGCAGTTTTATAATGCAGGACATAAAAAAATCCCATTTTTATAGATGTAATGTGATTGTGACATTGTATGTTAGAAAAACAGATTCATATAAAATACATGATGCATTTATTATCAGCAAAGATCTATCCCATGGTCTCCTAACTGAAAAAAGTACATTTGTGAAAGAATTTTGCTGACATCTAAATTTGTTGAACTGTTAAATAAAGGTATCTTTTTATTTTTTTTTATTATTTTATGAAAAACTGCCTTAAATAAGGTACATGTATCTTTTTTTTTTTAAATCTGACTAAAATGGTACAGTTATATAGATGTCATAATAATTTTGTTTCCCGTATTACAAGAAATATCAACAACAATAATGTAAAAAATAAGAAGGAAAGCAAACGTATTATTGTAAGATCAATATCTTAAAAACATGTGTCTTGCAGCTATTTTTTTCTTTCTGCATACACAAACTCACGTTTTTGCAAAAGCAGATTTCCGAAATGCAAGAAAGAAAGAATAGAAAAAAGGTTCATACAGCAATAGATGGCTAAATTTCATATTAAACGTCTTGAATATCTTGCTTGTATATATATTCTTAAATTTCATATAACAATCAGGAACAAATGAAGACCACGTTTTACAGCCATCAGGCATTTTCTAAAGAGCTTATCTCATTATTAATGTGTTTTACTTTGACTAATCAAGCAAGACCTACATGACAATTAACCCTGAACATGCTGAAATTTTGTAATGGATTTGCCCGGCTTTGAATTTGGAACAGTCCATTCAAGTTTAAGGGATTTCAATATCTAAATACAAAAATTGAGCTACCAACAGTATAGAGCCTGGTCAGACTGCACGGATGTGCAGGCTGGCCTGGCTCTATACTGGCGGCAAAGGCTAATCACTTCCAGTTCCAGCAGGTTAAGGGTTAACGGCATCATATCAAAACAAAGACAGAATGTCACACCACATTCCTTCACCATAGAACATCAAGAAAGACAAAAGACAGTGCAATAATTAAAGAAGCTCTGAATAATGCACCTTTATTCATGTTTTTGTCAAGTATTCTTTGAAACTGCATAAAAGAATAAAACAAGTTTTAGTCAAGTTAGAGTGAACATGCGGTTGATGTGCGATATGTTTAATTTTGTCCATTTTGTAAGCCTTCAGAGTTGTTCAAAAAATTGGAAACATAGTTTCGACTTTCCACTTTCAAAAAGGAGAACGGTGCTGTCAATATTATATGTGTTTTACACGACTGTAGCTTTCATTTTGAACAGTCCATGGTCTTTTTACACAGTCTTTCATGCATTTAATATTTCAAGTTAATAATATGTTTAAGTCAGGAACAAAACATACAAAATAGTAATAATATTACAACAAAGTGATGTTTATTCTGCAACAAAATTCATGTGATTTAAGGCAGTATGACACCTTGAAATATGCTACAGTTATACAAAGCTATACAGAACTTAAGCATCATAGGCAGGTTTAGCAGTCCTTTAATAGCGGAGGGTCACATGACTTTTATAATGGCGGCGGTCTATTCCGTGCATAAGTGTGAAAAATGTTACCTTCATACTGCTTAATGTGAACACTGCAGAAGTGTCTTCTGGTGTGAAGTCAAACCTGAAATTTAGTACCGGTACATATCACGTGTTAGTCTCATTTATAGTCCCTATGTGATATATTCATAGTTAACTATTTCGACTTTTCTGTCTAATTAATGCATCATTCTAAAGTATTTCACTGATAAATTAATATTATTGTAAGAATAGAACAATTATCGCTGTGCAAAATTCTAGTCTATTCCAGCAGGGTTGTTATGCGACTGTGCATAAAGTAAGATAGATAACTATTCAAATGATTCTAAAAAGTTTGTAAAAAAAAAAATCAAAAACAAAAAATCTGGACACTAAATTTGTTCTAAATACAGGTAAATAAATAAATAATTTTGCTCTCACTGTCATTCTGACACACCTGCCCTTCTGATTATTCAAAACCAATTAAAGAAATATGAAAGAGGATATATAAAAACAAGAAAACAACAAATAATCCTACTCTTCGAAACTTCTGAAAATTTCTTCCGAAAAGGTTGCCTCTGGGTGTGATGGAGGCAGACAAATATCCCCAACAGAAAGATCACAGCAAGGTATCCCATAATGCACCACAGTCTCACAGGGGTTGCGAGATGACCAACCTAAGTAGAAATCATTCAGTAAAATGCAAGAAGTATGATAGAAGTGAAGCTTAGAAAGACTAACACTACAAACCTGAATATGTAAAACACAGCACTGATTAAAGACAGCTAAATATCTATGGCATATGCATTTACTATCATTCTAACACGATATGAAACATTTCCTATATGATCATATAGGAAACCAGCTATACTTTATAAAACATGCATCGCAATCTTTGCTTGTTAATTAAATAAAAATAACAATATTACATTGAATACCAAAAAATGCAAAAAGTGCGCCAAGCGTTATAACAACGTAATATATGTCACATCAGTAAAATGACGTCATGAGCTATCTCCCGTGGTCATTCTTTGTATATATGTTTAATTTAATAGCGTTTTTGATGCAACATATTGATCTTAGTTGTGATTTCAAAGAGTAGGAGTCTAGAAAACTGTTATCGATGCAGTTGAAACTGTGATGCTAAACTAAAGAAAAATGGAAACCGCATTATAAGTCAAGTTCCCTCGCTTTTGCTAGTGGAGTGTAAATTGCAACGGCAAGGATCCGAATGTCCACAACTGAAGATTGATGAACACAAAATATAGTTCAAATTTCTTTCTTGATTAGAATCGAAGTAATAAATATGTTTCTATATTTTATCGGTGAATAAGATATGGGACGTCGTTCCGATGCTGAAGATTAAATCACTCGTGCTTCGCACTCGTGATTTAATTAATTTCCTATGCATCTGAACTCCGTCCATATTTTATTCAACGGTAAAATATGGGAACTTATTTATTATTTCTTAATTAATCCGTGAGAATGTTGAAGACAGAAAGGAGAAGAAATCCACTGTTATACTACTAGTACATAAACCAGAAGCTGTTTTTTGTGGTAAAATAATCATTTAAGGTAGAATTTCTCAACCACTGCCAAATACATCACAGATTTTGTAACAATGTAATACTACCCATCTATCCATTATACAAAGAGGGAACCCATCAGAGAAATCTGGTCTCCATGGGATTTGAAGACCTAGTCCACTGAGCCAAAAAAAAGATTTCCTTATAAAGTTGTCTGTGGTTGTATTCCTATGAATCATTGCAAGTAAGCACTCATCTATAACACTACATACATGCCTAAACCTTATTACCTTTTTCTTTCACAAAGAAAGGATGGTCACTCTGACATACAGCTGAAATGTCACGCTGACCTGTCACAGCAGGGGTGAAATGAATTTCTATCTCTTGTTGGTCAGACTGACTGTTGAGATCAATCATGTGAGTAATACGAAGTCCATTTGGAGCATAACTGCAAGTGACAGCAAAACAAATACATGAAATGCAAACATTTTTTTAAAAAATTGTGAAGAGCGATCTATTATAATGTCAGATTTTGTGCACTGCACGCTTTTTCATGTTATCAAAAACTAGGTCATCTAACTGAAACATCTCAATATCACAGATAAGTATTTATTAGTTTTTCACAGATCTAAGTTGGTGACCTAGCTTTTGAACCCATATGACTCATTTTGTTTCAGTAGGGTTATCAATACAAACATTCTGACCAAGTTTCATGAGGACTGAGGTAAAAGAATTTGACCTCTTGAGAGTTATAACTGTTAACCACAAAATTTGACCTGCTGACCTTAATTTTTGTCAGAATGAGACAAAGTTTCAAAAACATCCTAGATAACATTTAAACATTTGGAGCAAGTTACAAAAAATGCACCTGCAATAGTGTGTATGTTTTTGACCCAATATGACCCAGTTTCAAACTTATCAAGAGATCATCAAGAAAAACATTCTGTAAGAGTTAGATGTTGACTCAATCAAACTTCTGGTTTTCCTGTGATCCGAGCAGGTGACCGTGTTTTACAGCCTTTACAACCCACTTATGAACTATGATATTTCACAAAAAATATTCTCAGCAAGTTTTCTGAAGACCTGAAACAAAATGTGGCTTCAAGAGTGCCTACAAGCAAAATGTTGATGGTCCAAGATCCACAAATGACAAAGGCTGATAACAAAAACTTAGGTTAGCTGTAATAATATGACTTTTAGAAAATCTGTCAGTCAGTGTTGTATATCGTTATTGTACTTTATGAAATGATGCTTTCATTTATTATATACTTACATGTATATCTACATGAGAAACCCATGACCTTTAAGGAGAAAAGCACAGAAGAACAAACCAACCCTGGTGGCATCAGAAATAACCTTGCTATTCAGCACTTTAAAACTAACAGATGTATTAAACTTCTTGTGCCAACACAGTGCATACTGTACTACTCTAAGAGCACTTTTTAATTTTTCTTACTTTGGAGCATTCATTTTCAATGATGCCTGTTGCATTAGTCCCTCTTTCTGAGCAATTAATTCTGCCAGCTGCCATTTTGAGTCTTCACAAGACAGAAACTTGATCTTTGTTCCTGTAGAACACATTCAAAAATAGACAACAACTTTAAGATCTGTCAATATCAACAATATCCACATTAACAGAACATATCTCATTCAAAACATCTATGTAAAATCATTATCAACAATTTACCAGATTTGTTTTTCAGAAGAAAAAAAACATTATTATTAATATTAATTCATGTGTACCACTTTTTGACACCACCCCTAAATGTTGATGATGGTAAAACTAGGCTTTGCACTGATGGATTCTGTGAAGGTTGGCTGAAATCTATCAGACAGTATAGGTGAAATAGTGCAGGCACTAAAATATGAAATGCATAAAGGGCAACAACTGTGTTTAAAATAAATGACCCCAAAAATATTAATGACATACACATATAGGCTCTGATCACTTTTGTGAAATTTGGCTGAAATCTGATCAGGGAATTGGAAAAATAAACTAGAGCTATCACTAAATGTGGTTAATTCCCCCACAAGACTGCTTCAGAACTGAGGAAGTTATTAGTAACAGAATACTTTGTAAAAGAATTGAAATAGAGTTATGGTTGTGGGCAATTAAAGATAGTTGTGGTTCTTGTACATTGCATTTCCTGTCATTGTGCTTGACCATTATATGAAATTGCACTGAATTCCAAACATTAGTTTTCAAGTTATGCTCTGGACATGGAAAACCAACAAAGGGCAATGGCTGTGCAAATAGTGAAGATAGATTTATAGCTCTTGTACACTGCACATCCACTTGTTGGGCTTGACCATTGTATTAAGTTGCACTGGATTCCAACCATTAGTTTTCAAGTTATGCTTCAGACAAGGAAATCCAACAAAGGGCAATAACTGTGCAAATAGTGAAGATGGAGTTATAGCTCTTGTACACTGCACTTCGTTTCAGGGGTATAAATAACTGAATGCATTAACGGCAATAATTCTGCTGAAAACAGATGAAAAATGCAGAGGATATGCATAACTAGGCTTGGCACTAAACATATGTACAAAGACTGGTTGAACTCCACACGACTGTGACACAGTTGTCCAAACAAAGCCAAATGTAAAATTTCATAAAGGGCAATTACTCTGCTGAAAATCAATGAACTTGAATATGAAAATAATAAGCACCACTACACTTGGCACTCAACAAGTGTTTGCAGACTGGCTAAATTCCAACATGAAGAGTCAGAGAAGTACCCAGACAAAGCTGCTGAACAACTGACTATATAAAGGGCAATAACTCTCGTGAAAATTAGTAGAATGGAAAATGCCAAAGATATGCAGAATTACACCTGGCGATGAACATTTGTATTAAGTCTGGTTGACATCCACCTGGTGGTGTCAGAGGAGTTGTACTGACAACATCAGTGACTAACAGATGGATCTATGGACAAAACACACAAAATCAACACAATGTTTGTCTACCCCACATTATTGGCAACATAACAAGTCTGCAAATAGGTTGGAGTCACAGTTACTTGTTTAGTTGCCCTTATATACACTCTCATAATCTAATCCTGACTTCTGATGTCAAATCTAACCAAGCTCATCTTTTTTGACATGCCCATACTAATTATAACCAGTGGGAGTATTTTTTTTATTTTGCAACAGGTGAATTCAATCTTAAATCATACAATAATGTGAAGAAGATTTCAAGTTATCAACAGAACAGAGGGTACCCTCTCTCTGAGCTGGACACAGTACCGGTATGTTCAACAAGTTTAAAAATCTGAAATTTAAAGGGAAACTGTTTTCAGCCAATCAGTTTAAATTCTGTGTGCCAGATCATATTAAATTTCTACCTTTCACAAAGCATTGCCAAACTGCAGTAGGCCAGGTGTGTGACCAGGTACTAGTTTCCAGCTTGTTGGAGTCATCTGGACTCACACATAATGGAGAACTTGTGGACACACGTGGATCACTTCCATCATGTACACACTCACTGCAAGAAATTGAATAAAGAACAAAATAAAAACACAAAAAAAACCAACCTGAACTCAACCACACTGCAAACCATGGGGTCCTGGATACAGCTTAGTTCAAATTTATTCTTTTCTCAAGGCTATGGCTGCTAATGAATGACAGACTTACGACCAGTACCACGATCTTATTTATCTGACATGTAAAAAAAAAAAGAAGATATTCCCCATTACCCAGTCTTCAAATAAAGCAACATGGAGAATCTAACATTATTAATATTTTTCTGAAAGTTCTCACTTAGAATAGACTCACTCATTAGATGATGGTAGTTCATGAGCAGATGGTTGACTAACAGATGGTTGACTAGCAGATGGTTTTCACTTAGAATAGACTCACCTTTCATTAGCTGATGGTAGTTCATGAGCAGACGGTTGACTAACAGATGGTTCTCACTTAGAATAGAGTCACCATTCATTAGATGATGGTAGTTCATGAGCAGATGGTTGACTAACAGATGGTTCTCACTTAGAATAGAGTCACCTTTCATTAGATGATGGTAGTTCATGAGCAGATGGTTGACTAACAGATGGTTGACTAGCAGATGGTTTTCACTTAGAATAGACTCACCTTTCATTAGATGATGGTTGTTCATGAACAAATGGTTGACTAACAGATGGTTTGAGATCTACAGAGTTTAGGCTGCCTTGATTTTCAGATGATAAATGATGTCCATTCTCACAACTTCCTAACATTTTCTCCAATGACCTTACAACTTCTTTACTGCAATGAGATGGTATATATTCAGAGTTTACAAGAAATTCAGCTCAATCACAAAGAGAGTGAGGATATTCTTTTTAATGCGCTAAAAGTGAAACGTATAATCATAAGCAGCTACTTGAAAGTAACATTTTAATGAAATTAAAACTTATTTCTAAGGAAAGCTGTTTTAAATATTGCAAGTTTTTACAACAATACTGCCATAGTATAACAAGGCATTAAAGTTAAAGAGTTGTATCTATATATTTTTCCAATTCACACTATATTAAGGTGTAGCTATGAGGAGTCTGGGATATTTAAAACATATGTTATATCTTTACCTTGGTTTTGTTTCCCATGGAGGTTTAGGCTTCTGTAACAATGGACTCTGAGGACTTGTGGCTATGATTGCCAGTTCTGTGAGTTTATCCATTCCTCCAGCAGCCACTGTACTTGACCTCAGCTCAAGGTCATCTGGAACTTGGTGACATAGATTACTTGTGTTTTCACCTTGTATCTGGTCTGAAATTATAAATAATTTCTATTTTAAATGAACTGAAGGACTCACTGTTTTTTTAACACATGCCTGCATTTGAGTTTCTTTTGTTTGGCATTCAAAATCAAGTTACATACATGTATATCTAATTAAATATGGACAAAGTTCAAAGTATAACTATGAAAAAAAGAACTCCCCAACTAGTAAAAACCCAGTCAGTAAGAAATGTTAAGAGACATAACCTTCATTTAGCTGATTATTCACATTAAAATTCATTAACAAATATTAGACATTAAAACTGCACTGTACTTTACACTCAAATTTCCATAGCAACCCAGAAACTTGCACATCAAGCAGGTAGACAGACAGTTAATCCATGATACTCTCCAGTAATACAACACTGCTAGACTGGTGCTAAGAAGTAGCTTTGTGGATAAATTCTTAATTTCATGGAAAGTATGTCATTTTCTTGATTTTTCCTCCAGAAGTTGTAAAAATAAATATTATATTCAAATAATTTTGCAAGACTAAGTAACCAACAGCTATTTTAAGCTTCTGGTAATGCTAACACAGTAGTCCAGACTATAAGCAGAATAACTGCTGTAACTGTCTTATTTTTCATGAAAATATCACAATAGGTGAATTTTTTTCATCATTTTGGAGCTCATATTGTGAAATTTACCGAAACTAATATATTTTCTTCACTTAATTTCTTGGTGTTTTTCAGCAACTCAAATGGAAAAGTAAGACATACAAAATATTTTAAATTTTCTGAAACCAGTAAACAAACAAACATGTATTACACTTCAAGAAAGGAGTTTATGTTCTATAAAAATACTAATTTCATTAGGTAGTTTTATATATAACAATGCTGGAATGCTATTTCAACAAACATAACTATGAGATTCACCTTGTGACTGGAATGTTTCTGGAATGTCGGTTGGTTCTATCTCAGAGTCATCACATCTTGTCTTTTCTCTATGGTATTTTAAACCATTAGCACTGAAAAAATAAAGGTATGCTTGTAACACCTACTGGAAAATTATCAATTTATTTCTTGTTTCTTTTTTTTCAGCCACCCCCCACTACCATAATTTGCACTTAAACCAAGAGGTGTAAAGCATTCTATACCTATCTGTAATTAAACACTTTTCTAAGCAGAACATAGTCTTATCCAGGTCATATCATCAAACAATTAAGTCACAGTCTTAATTTCTTGAGACTACAAACACTTGGGGTGTAATTCAAATAACAAAACATTAGTTTAAACTGTCTAGTAAAGTGGTCTAAACAGTAAACTAAGTGTTCATACTGTGTAATCTTGTTTTTGTCAAGCCAGCTGCTGTGTATTTAAGTCTGCTGAGTCAAATTTTAAACCGATAAAAATGTACTACATTAGTCTTGATTCTAGACAAAATTCAAAGCAAAACAAAATAGATACAGTAAAAACTCACGATGCGACCAACTCAATATACAGACCAACTCAATGTTACGAACATTTTCTTCTGGTCCCGATTTTTTACTATGTATTCTATTGTTAGTTAAACTCAGTAATAAGACCAACTCAATATTGCGTATTGCGACCGATGTTTCCGGTCCCGAATGAAAATACAAATCATTTTTGAACTCGAAATTACGACCGCGACCAGAACGGAACAAAACGGGCAGCTGTTGACTTTAGTTATTCATTAAAGGTCGAGGTCGGCAAACTTGTTTACACAAACATGTACATAATGACCACCTCGTGTTAATCGGTGTTAATTGATAATTTGACAGGTCAAAAGGATCCAGGTGTGGATAATTTACTTTAAGATTGGTAGTTATCGGTTTAATTGTTTATGACACCCTTATTAGAGTAGACTGCGGCTTACTGCACGATAAATTTTCTATTGTTATAGTCACTAATTGATGCGTAAACGAATTAATGCAACACTAAAATCCAAAATTTTGTGAGATTTACGTATCACTTTACATTTTTATTTTGATTGATACACATTGTACAAGTTGATTACACAAAATATTCCTCCTGAAATTTGACTAAAATGAGCAAAAAGCGGACAGAGCTTTCTCTTAAAGAGAAAATAAATTTGATAAATGAAAGCAATGGTCAGAGTCAGAGAAAGTTAGCTGAAAAGTACGGCAAAGTAAGGACAAATAAAACAAATCAGTTATGCTCAGTGACACTACAATAATAACAATTGACGAAAAACACACACTGGGTCGATAAATCTACTATACACCTTTATGTCATCATCTAAACTCAATTTTAGGACCAACTCAATATTAAGACCACTTATTGCTGGTCCCAGAGGTGGTCTCATTATTGAGGTTTTACTGTACTTGTGATGATTTTCTCTACAATTGAAATATCATGTACAGTATATGTTGCAATAAATGCCCAACCTCTAATAAAATGTCCCCATGCTTTTTATGACATCTGGCAGACAACATCCCCTGTCCCCGCACTCAGGTCTCAAATGACAAAGTTTAAGGTCTTAGACAGGGCAGTTTTTGTCTTTTAACACCCTTTTGGGGACCGAATAAAAAAACATTTGTTGACAACTCAAAAACTTCTTCTCTGAAATGCCCCCCTTCCAACTTTTGGAAAATAATGTAATCAATGCCCCCAATCCCCTTCCCCCCACCCCCCAACAGGGGGAGGCCTTTAAAAGTTAAACAATCTATACCATACAGCAAAATCAGCTGCAAGTAAACTGAAACTCTTGCCATAAATGGCAGTTAGATATCAACACTCCTGATTCATCATCATCTTGCAGTAAACTAAAAGTCAAGCTGTAATGAGTAATGATAAAACGCTTTTAACTTTGCCTATATCATATCCCACCTAGAGCATGTCATGACCTGAACAAATGGAGAAGGCTAACAGACAATGAATTATACATATTCTAAAAATAGCAAGAAAGAATGTAAATCCAACATTCATGAATCACTGCGCCTCCTTTGTCAAGCACAATATTATTAAACACATAGAACTATTTTTCTATGCACTGACAGAAATGTGTGTTAAATTCTTTGGCTGTTAGGCTGGTGTCTTTTATACCACTGGACTGAATGTAAAAAAAATAAAAAATTAAGCTTTGTCAGCAAAAAAATCTGACAAAAAGTTTTCTAAAACTCAATATAAATTAGATAATTCTATTATAAATATTTACAAATATCTGCAAACCTTTTGAAAACTTTACAGCATTTTCTACAGGAATATTGGGGATCTTTTACAGCGTGGGTCTGTAAATGGTATTTCAAGCCTGGAGAGCTGGTGAATACTTTATTACAGTTAAGTTCTGGACATTTCAGCTTCTTTGTTGGACTGTTTGATTCATCTTGTGCCCTAATAAACTCCTGCATGCGTTCAGTTTTCACGTGTGGCCGCTTTGAATGGGTAACCTCCTGAAACAAATTATGTCTTTTTTATCAATTTTGTGCAAATCAATGCAGATAAAGGTAAACTTTCTGCTTTTATCAAAGTTCTTCACTTTAAGATAGAATACATTCAGGTACGTATATTAATGTTAATATACGATTATACATACCTGATAAAATACACCTAAAATATACTAGTCTCACATTTTCCCCTCTGAAGGTCAACTGATGTTATAGGTTGACATTTCATAGTTCATTAGTTGCTCACTTTCTACTAAAGGCTGAACAACTAAAACATATCAGATCTATAAAAGCGGATCAACACATTAAGCATGATAAATTAGGCTAAAAAAATACTGATGCATCAAATTTCCTAAACTGACTGAACTTATTGCTCTAACTAAAAATAATAGCGGAACCCGGCTGATTCGGACCTTGGCTGATTCGGCCCAGGCTGATTCGGACCCTCCTTGGCTGATTCGGACCACTTTTTTTGCCGATTCAGACCACTTTCTTGGTTGATTCGGACAATGTTACTGAAAAATATTCCTCATCTTTAACATTTTTTAAGTGAGTAACTTCCTATTTTTTATACTTAACTGGCTTAATTTGATTGTATTAGGGCCATGAGTTACGCTGAAAATTTATGGTCATATTTATTGCCTTCATTTAATTAGTTATATGCACTTTAATCCACACATTATAAAGTAAGTGTAAATGCCCGACATTGATCCGGCCCGCCGTTAAATCACGGAAATAGTTTGATAAATAAAATGGTAAAATCATTTGGTTTTAAATTATTCGATATTTGGTATTATTACATTTTGTTCATCTATGTTTTTAGAATTGTGAGACTACATAGAAGATATCTTCATATTTGTGATGAACACACCGTTTAAAATAAAAGTGAACAAAAAGTCGAAGACAATTCTCTTTCTTTCAGATTTTCAGCGTAACCCGCACCATATACAATCAAATCAAGCCAGAAAAGTATCAAAAATAGGGAGTTACTCACTTAAAAAAATGTTAAAGATGAGGGATATTTTTCAGTAACGTGGTCCGAATCAGCCAAGAAAGTGGTCCGAATCGGCCAAGAAAGTGGTCCGAATCAGCCAAGGAGAGTCCGAATCAGCCTTGGTCCAAATCAGCCAAGGTCCGAATTAGCCAGTATTCATAATAGCAATCATCTATTTGAGCTTTGAGCGTATTTATTGTCGGTACCGGTTGCCCATATTACCGACGCCCCCTGAAGAGATTAGTTATTTTATGTTGTGGGGGTAGTGCAAGATACAGAAAGCATCTCATTACAGAGACACCTGGTTCTTTTGCATGATAAGTGTATATAATACATGGGGCCTCGGTTCAACATCTCATCTGAAAGACTATTAGTAATGTTAGTGGAGGAGTGGGGGACTGAACTCCGGACCCCTGGTTTACCAGTCCAGCACGTTACCATTGGACCACATCCGCTCCACAGCAACCATGAGATCCTTTAGATAAGCTATCATGATATTTTTTTCACCTCTAAATTTCATTTTTGAATGATTTTTTTTGTTTTACATATTTCATGTAACGTATCGATACATGAAAAACGAAAAGGCAAAGAAAAATATAAGTGGCGAGCGTATAACACTGAAGATTATTCTCTTTTTGATGAGCTCTTTTGAATTCAAATGATACCTGACTGCGTACGAAACATTATTTTTTCTTTCTTATGTTTTACTCAACCCCCAACAGGGCCTCACTCATTTCTCTTTTTTTCAAAACTAAACGTTCCTCACAAAACAATGAATTGTCATTAGAAAATCATAGGAATTTTTGAACAACTATCATATAGACATATTTTGCCTTTTGAATGCTGTGAAAACACAGTGATATTGTAAAGCGACAAACGAAAATTCACGAAGAATTTAGATGTTTTGACATTTGTACTACTTACGCTACTCGACGCCATGTTTTCAAGGCCATTTCCGATTGTAAAATTTGATTGGCTAATTTTATTCAATAAAGCACCTGTTGATTGGACAATATATATTTATATTTTGAATACGTAAATATGCCATGACCTTAGGTCAGCTAGGTTCAGCTGATACGGCCTACGTTTGGTAGATGAGTCAATTAAATCAAAGCGTTGAAAACACTAGTGAAGAGATTGTGAATTTCGGAACATAATACAATGCGTACAGTGATTACATAACAATAACTAAGATCATGCTGCAAACTCTATATTCGGTTTACGTTAGTTGGTCGTCTACGTCCATCGTCGGATACCCACTACAGATATCACTACATGGAAGGAAACTAACGTAATGGACGTTGGTATTCGACTATTAAAATGCAGTGTCTATATAATGTCATTATTAAGTTTTAAGTCTAATGTGGGAATTACAGACCATATTTTTGTTTTATATAGTCTCGTTAGTCGTATGATTAATCATCTATCTATCTATCTTCCATGAAGTCAAACACCTGCTGGGGACCTAGACTTGACGCGCGTCTACTGACAAGAGTATTAGTATAAAAGATCTGAGATAAAAGCATATAAAAGTAATGGAAAATAAGTATGTTGTTAAGAGGTTAAAAACGGGTTAGGCGTTTAGGGAGACATATGTTCAATCCGGCTAACACCCTGACTGAACTCAGGGCCAGACAAATTGTTGATATCTGGTGGTAGGGCATTCCAGTGGACAATAGTTCTTGGAAAAAATGAATATTTGTGATAGTCAGTTTTGGTTTGTATTTGCTGGAATGCATAAGAATGGGACGTTCTGGATGATCTAGTGAGAGGGATAATATAGTTTGGAAAAGGAATAGCCACCTGGTCATGCAAGATGTTGTGAAACATGACCAGGCATTGGTCAATACGCCGAAGGTCAAGGCGCCTCCAATGAAGGGAAGCCATATCATGTCAAAAGCCATCATGCCAAAGTCATGTTTGGCCCACCTAGCAGCCCCTCTCTGGACGGATTCTAGCTGGTCAATGAGAGTTCCTGTGTATGGGGACCAGACCGTAGAGCTGTACTCAAGCTGGGGCCTGACAAGTGCCTTGTATGCGGTTGACTTTAACCCTTCGGAGTGAACTTTGATGTTTCGGCGTAGGAAACCAAGTGTTTGATTCGCCTTTGTTGTAATGTTGTTAATGTGTTTATTCCATGTGAGGTCATTTGATATTGTAATGCCGAGGTATTTTGCAGATGGTACTGTTTCTAAGATGGTGTCATTGGATAACCTGGCATTTGTTGGGTTGAATTGCATGTCCCATTTTGTCTCCCATTGTTCAAGTTGATGTAAGTCGTGTTGTAGTAGGCTCGAGTGAGGAGCCACTGTAAGAGAGAGATAGATGGCTGTGTCATCAGCAAATAGGCGGACTTTAGAGAATTGAACATATTCAGGTAGATCATTGATGTATATTAGAAATAGGAGAGGTCCTAGGACCGAACCCTGGGGAACACCGGAAGAGACTGGTATGGAACTGGACGTTGAGCCATTTACCACCACGGACTGTGACCTATTATCGAGAAACCCTTTGATCCATTTGAGAGTTTGACCCCTTATGCCATAGAAGCGCAGCTTATATAGAAGTTTTTCATGGTTGACCATATCAAAGGCTTTGAAGAAGTCAAGAAGTATTAAGTCTACCTGACTTCACTGGTTTATTGAGTATAGGATATCATCTATTAACATTAGTAATTGGGTTTGACATGACCTTTTTTTCTCTGAAACCATGCTGCAATTCATAGAACAAGTTTAATCTGGTAAAGTGCTTTGTGATACTGGAGGAGACAATGTGTTCCAGGGTTTTACACAGGATACAGGTAAGAGAGATAGGGCGATAGTTGGCTGGGTCAGATTTATTACCTTTTTTAAAGACTGGGGCAACATTTGCCGTTTTCCAAATGTTTGGTAGAGCACCGGACTGCAGAGTTTTTTGGAAGAGTTTGGATAATATAGGGGCTAATTCTTTACAGGTATTTTTTAATACAATAGGTCGAATTTGATCAGGTCCTGCAGCCTTGTGAGGGTAAAGGTTTTTGAGAAGTTTCTCAACACCTTTTTCAGAGATGTCAATATCAGGCATGGGGTTGTGGGGGCTAAATGATGGGTGGCGATTCTCTTTACCTGTGTCTGTTTGATCCTGTACCTTCATTTCAGCCAGTGATTTGAGACTAACAGGAGATTTGGAAGTGAAGACTGACTGGAATTGTTCATTTAGTACCTTTGCTTTGTCTTCATCAAATGTGTATAGTTTATTTTGTTTTTTCAGTGAATCAATGCCAAAAGAGTCTTGTTTTGAGTGTTTAATTAGTGAATATAGTTTTTTTGTGTTTGGTCTATTTTGTATTTGTTCATGTTCTAGAGAGGTGTTATTGTTAATGTTTAATATATCTTCTAGGTAATTTTGATAGGCTAATTTAGTTTCTTTCCTGCAGAGATGTTTAATGCTGAGATATTTTTCTCTAGATTTATTTGTGTTATGACCCTTGTACTGTTTGTAGGCTTTGTCCCTTCTCCTATACAATCTTTTGAGGTTGACCTTGATCCTGGGAAGTTTATTTTTGGAGGATGACCATTTTGATGGGATGAAAGTATTGACTCCTTCCTCAATTTTACTGGAGATGGTTTGCCATAACTCTTCTACTGATTTGTTGGAATAACTGTTTAAGCTGGTAAGGGAATCATGAATGCTAGTCATATGTGACCTAAGACCATCCCAGTCTGCCTTATTATATAAGTGGATTTTACGTGGTTTTTTGGGCTTTGTACGGGCGGAGGTATTTGTGTCAACCAGGACAGCATCGTAATCGCTGATACCTGGGATTACATTCGCTCTGTTTACAATGGAGGGGTTATTTGTCAGGAACAGATCTAGAATATGATTTTCTCGGGTGGGATCTTTAACTACTTGGGTAAGGTTGTTATCATAAAGAATGTTTATAAATTCTCTATAATGTGATTGGAGTTTGCAGTCTGGGGTTGGAGTAATGTTTGACCAATCAAGTTTTGGCATGTTGAAGTCCCCGCCTACCCATACAGTTGCGTTTGACTTGGTAGCCATGGATAGGGATTTGATGAACTCATCCAGGTTATAGGGGTCATTTTCTTTGGGTTTGTAGTAAGAACCTACAAGCAGAGGTTTGGAACCTTGCATTTCTATTTTGACCCATAGATTTTCACAATCAGTTAAATCTGTTTGGAGATTGGTAGCCTCCTGTGCTATTATGCATTTTTTGACTGCAATAAATACTCCTCCCCCAGCCTGCTTCTGCCTATCTCCTCTGCATGGGGTGTATCCCAGGTCTGGATGAAAAATTTCATTATCAAAATGTTTGGGTTTTAACCAGGACTCGGTTATTATATCTGGATTTGTTGACATAACCATATTTTCATACTCTTTTGTCAACAATAGATCTGCAATTTAAGATTAGGACTTTTAAAGAACGTTTGATCTTGTTTTTTGTTTGATGTTTCATAGCAACCAACGCCACCAACGGCCGAGCAACGCAAAAGTTAGAACGCTTTAGGCCACTCGGCCATCGCAACAACCACAAAAAAGGTTGTGCAAATAAACTGGAGTAAGAAATCTTGAAAATTTATGGCTAAATTAATCAAGTTAGACATTGGAAATATATTAGTAGATATTGTAATATAAAACACTTAAAATTACTGCACCAGTTTTATGTAAAAATATAGAGAGCAATTGACTTATAGATAGTACCTGTTTCTTATATTACCAATATCCCCGAGGACTGAAATAGATGGACAATGCAAATAACGGGAGCAGTCTATTTCAGATATTCTTTTAAATGCGATTTAGTGTTTGTTAAACAATGATAATAGACACATTACAACTAATTTTAACGTTTCATCCTGATGCTCAAATAATAGAGTTTGAGGCACTAGTAATCAAATTCTCATCCATAGCGGTGTTAACACTAGACAAAAATTCCGCTCTGTACAGAACTTGAATTCAGACTGAGCTTGGCTGAAGTGTAACATTATGATGTGTTTTACTGCGACTTCATCTTAGTTGCACTCCAAAGGTCTCGTTTTCTCATGCTGCTTGGCATCCACCATGGATTACTTACGATGCAGGCACAGCCATCTATACTTCAAGAATTAGAGGACGAATTCTAAGAAGGGATATTCGTAGCTGAGGCAAATAAAAGCAGTTCTATTCCTTCTATCTATTAGAGCTTATTTATCTTCGGTACTAGTTGTCCATATGACCTACACCCCCTGCAGAGATTAGTTTTTTATGTTGTGGGGGAAGTGCAAGATACAGAAAGCATCCCATTCCTGAGACACCTCTGGTTCTTTTACGTGCTCAGTGTACAGCACTGTTACATGGGACCTCGGTTTAATGTCTCATCCGAAAGACTATCAGTAATGTTAGTGGAGGAGCGGGGGGGGGGTCGATCTCGGGACCTCTGGGCTACCAGTCCAGCGCGTTACCACTGGACCACTGATCCACTCCTGTTCTATTCCTTTGCCTACCAAAACATTTTGATAACAAGTAAAATGATTGAGGTTTTCAGTAAGAAGATTTTTAAAGATTGCCTTTTTTACATATTAAGGGTCCCCGGGCGGGCCAGTTTTGACCCCGGGGCCAACATATATACAATACTGATAAAAGTTCTCTACACAATACTCCACACCAAATATCTAAGGTCTAGTCCTATTAGTTTGGAAGAAAAATGATTCTTCATGTTTTTCCTAAATAACTATATGTAAACCAAGAGAACCCTGGGGCGTGGCCAATTTTGACCCAGGTGACATAATTTGATAAAACTTGGTAGACATCCACTAGACAATGCTGCATACCAAATATCTTAGCTGTAGGCATTGAGGTTTCCAGTAAGAAGTTTTTTTAAAGATTGCCTTTTGTACATATTAAGGGCCCCCGGGGCGGGGCCAATTTTGACCCCGGGGCCAACATATATACAATACTGGTAAAGGTTCTCAACACAATACTCCACACCAAATATCTAAGGTCTAGTTCTATTAGTTTGGAAGAAAAATGATTATTCATGTTTTTCCTAAATAACTATATGTAAACCAAGAGAACCCTGGGGCGTGGCCAATTTTGACCCAGGTGCCATAATTTGAAAAAAAACTTGGTAGACATCCAATAGACAATGCTAAATACCAAATATCTAAGCTGTAGGCATTGTGGTTTCTGAGAAGAAGATTTTTAAAGATTTCCTATATAAGCCTATGTAAAATCAATTGACCCCGGGTTGGGACCAAATTTGACCCCAGAGACATAATTTGAACAAACTTGATAGAGGTCCACTAGACAATGCTACATACCAAATCTTAAGGCTCAGTGCCTTGTGGTTTCAGACAAAAAGATTTTCCAAATTTTTCCTTTAAGTTGCCATAACAACCAGAGTTTTTGATGGAATTGAATTCTTTGAACAACTTTGGTAGAGCTTTGTGCAAGAAACATCGCAGGCAAGTTTCATTAAATCTGGCCCAGAGGTTTCAGAGGAGATGCCGTTTGAATGAAATTGTTGACGGACGACGGACAAAGACCGGTCACAATAGGCCACCATGAGCCAAAGGCACAGGTGAGCTAATGACGTCATGAGCTATCTCCGGTGGTCATTCTTTATATATATATATATTTGTTTAATTTAATAGCGTTTTGACGCAACATATTGTTCCTAGTTGTGATTTCAAAGAGTATGAGTCTAGAAAATTGTTATCGATGCAGTTGTAACTGTGATGCTAAACTAAAGAAAAACGGAAACCGCATTATTAGCCAAGTTCCCTCGCTTTCGCCAGTGGGGTGTAATTTGCACCGACAAGGAACCGAATGTCCGCAACTGAAGATGGATGAACACAAAATATAGTTCAAATTTCTTTCGTGATTAGAATCGAAATAATAAATACGTTTCTATAATTTATCGCTGAATAAAATATGGGCCGTCGTACAATGTGCTCAGGGTGAGCTTTTCTGATCAGTCGTTGTTCGTCGTCCGTCCGTCCGTCGTCAACTTTTCATTCAAACGACATCTCCTCCGAAACCAATAGGCCAAATTTAATGAAACTTGCCTGGGATGTTCCTTGCATCTTCCAAGATTGTTCAAATGGTTCTGGTCCATTGCATTTCTGGTTCACTGGAGCTAAAATTAGATTTTAAAATCTGCAGAAATTTTCCCCAGCCACCTTGGCTACCAGGTCTATAGAGATGACAGAACAACTGGCAAGGGCGGAGGTGTCCTCCTTGCAGTCACAAATAACCTACTTAGTGAAGAACAGCCAGACTTAAAAACAGATTGTAACATCATATGGTCAAAAATTTCAATAACTGATATCAAAGACATATATGTCTCTGCATACTACAAGCCCCATGAAAATGATGAACACTAACTCAATGAACCTTGGCCATTTATAGTAAAAAATCCTAAAAACAACAACATCTTGATATTGGGTGACTTTAATCTCCCAGACATGAACTGGTCAAATGAAACACCAACAGATACTTGCAAATTCAAAGACATGTATGATAATTTTGCAGAGAACATGATTAATCATAATCTTGAACAAATGGTTAAAGTTCCAATACGGGATAAAAAATATTCTAGATCTCTTTCTCACAAACACTCCGGATCACGTCCATGACACAAAAGTCTTACCAAGCTTAGGTACATCAGACCATGATATAGTCTTCCATGAACTTAAGGTATAAAGAGGGCGAATCAAGCAAACCGCTCGACTGGTCAAATCATACAAGAAAGCAAGCTGGTCTGACTTAAAAAATCACTTGGTCACTTTCAGTAGTACGTTCAACCTAAATGAAAATGAAGATCAAAACCAATTATAGGACATGTTCAAATCTGAGATCAAAAGGTTATCATCCAAACACATACCGCTAAGACAATGCAAAAATAAAGCTGATTTACCAAAAATTACTCACGATATTGTTAAGCAGATTAGGAAAAGGAACAAGCTCTTCACAAAAATAAAAAAAGGTCTCGGTCACAGAATTGTCAGAACATAAAGAAATTCAAACATCTTAAGGCATCAGTGCAAAAACAAATAAGGAATGCTTATTGGTCATATCTAGAGTCAATAATCTTCTCAGATAATACAGATCCAGGTCATAAGAAAAAGTTCTACAACTTTATTGAACATAAAAAATGAAAACACAGGAATCGCACCACTCAGCACTGATGGGCATACTTACAGTGACCCAGTGTCAAAGGCGAACATACCAAACAAACAATTTGAATCAGTTTTCTCAAAGGCTTCATCACTCAGTCTCAAACAAATAGCTAAAAGCTCAATGTCATCACTTGGTCACCCGCCCATGGCTCCCATATCAATCGCAGTTCAAGGAGTTGATAAGTTATTGACAGGACTAAACACCCACAAAGCCCAAGGTCCAGATGAGATTTCACCTAGATTACTCAAAGAGCTACACACAGAGATAGCACCAATCCTTAAAATCATATTCCAAAGGTCACTAGACACAGTTATTGTTTCTAAGGATTGGAAACATGCCATCATCACACCACCATACAACAAGAACTGTCACTGTAAGATTACAATGCTCCCGAAAGTGATGTTTTGACTTTTGATCTGAGAACCAGTCATTCAGGTGTCAAGGTCATATAAATATAGGTCAGTGGGAAGGTCTTATCCAAAGGAGGTTGTGTCCAAGTATGAAGTAAATCCACTTACTAATAAGGAAGTTATGGGCAATGTTAAAGTTTTCTGACGGACTGACGGACGGACGGACGGACAGTTCAAAAACAATGTGCCTCCCTTCGGGAGCATAAAAAGGGGTCAAAATCAAAACCTAGCAATTACAGACCAATATCACTCACATGTATAGCATCAAAACTAATGAAACACATCATTGATTCAAACATGTTGGATTACTTTGACAAACATACTTTGCCCCCAGCAACATGGATTCAGGTCAAAACATAGCTGTGAGACACAGCTCAAAGGCTTCACACAAGAAATAGCTGACAACGTTGATCAAGGTCAACAAACTGATGTCATAGTCATGGACTTCAGTAAAGCTTCTGACAAAGTAGACCACCACAATCTCATACACAAGCTAAAACACATGGGAGTTCATCCACACATCATTTCATGGATACAAAACTTTCTCAAAAACAGATCACAACAAGTATTAGTGGAACACAAGGTCACTGACAGGGTCCTTGTGCTTTCTGGTATCCCGCAGGGATCGGTCTTAGGTCCGTGCCTCTTTCTCGCATACATCAATGACTTACCAGGAAGTGTCAGGAGCTGGGTGCGTCAATTTGCCGACGACACCATAGTTTATTTAACAATTAAATCACAATTATCTTCACAAACCTTACAAAATGATTTGCACAACCTTGAAATATGGGAAAAAGAATGGTGAATGGAATTCAACCCTGACAAGTGTGAAGTACTCAGAATACACAGGAAAAAGAAACTGGTCATATTTCCCTACACCCTACATAACACTATACTGAAAACCTCAGAAAATGCAAAATACTTAGGAGTTACAATAAGTAGTAACTTAAACTGGTCATCCCATATAAACAATATCACAAACAAAGCAAAAAAATAAAAAACAGCTTAAGGTTCATCAGACGAAATGTCAAAGCACAAAACAAACAACTCGAAGAAGCAGCATACAAAACATATGTAAGGCCACAGGTTGAATACTGCTCAACCATATGGCATCCATGGCAAAAATATCTCACACACAGAATAGTAATGGTCCAGAGGTCAGCTGCAAGGTACGTTCATAATGATTACCACTATACAAGCAGTGTAACAAACATGATCACTTAAGGAACTAAAATTGTCAACTTTAGAACAAAGGCGAAACCATGCCAGCCTAGTCATGCTACACAAAATAAAAAACAAACAGGTCAATGTCGATCACAATCACATTACAAACACAAGAAACAGCAAATTCCTCATCCCACAATAAAAACACAACATCACATGAACTCATTCTTCCCGAGGACTATACGATTCTGGAACGAATTACCGACTGAGATTAAGGCTACCCCAACTGTGCCAGCTTTTATCAGTGGACTAAACAAGTTTTATAGATTTTAAGTTTTTAAAATAAATGTTTAAGTAAGATCTTCAGTTAAATCTTGTTTTCTTTGTTATTATCTTTTATAATTTTAATGTTCCTGACACGCGCCTGCCTAATATAGTCAGTATTGACTTTGGCAGTAATAAGTTGAAGTTCGAAGTAAAAGTTGGATCTTTAATAATCTTCTTCTCCGAAACCTAAACGCCTGGAGCTTAGATATTTGGTTTGAAGCATTATCTAGTAAACCTCTAACAAGTTTGTTAAAATTATGACCCTGCAGGCAAAACTGACCCCACCTCAGGGGTCAGTTGATTTTACACGATTTATATAGGGAAAACTTAAAAATCTTCTTGACAGAAACCACAAGGCCTAGAGTTTAGATATTTGGTGTGCAGCACTGTCTAGTGGACCACTACCAAGTTTGTTCAAATCATAGCCACTGGATCAAAATAGGCCCTGCCCTGGAGGTCACTTGTTTACATAGAGTTATATAGGAAAAAGTTTAAAAAATCTTCACATCAGAAACCAAAAGGCATAGAGCTTAGATATTTTGTATGTAGCATTGTCTAGAGGACCTCTACCAAGTTTGTTCAAATCATTGCCCCTGGGTCAATGGCCCCGCCCCAGAGGTCACATGTTTTACATAGAGTTATATAGGAAAAACTTAAAAAAAATCTTCTTTTCAGATACCACAAGGCCTTGTGTTGAGATATTTGGTGTACAACAGTTTTTAGTGGACCTGTACCGAGTTTGTTCAAATCATTGCCCCTGGGTCAAAAAAGGCCCCGCCCCAGAGGTCACATAGAGTTATATAGGAAAAACTTAAAAAATCTTTTTGTCAGAAACCACAAGGCCTAGATTTTAGGTATTTGCTGTGCAGCATTGTCTAGTGGACCTTTACCAAGTTTGCCCAAATCACGACCCTGGGGTCAAAATTGGCTCCACCTGTGGGGGGGGGGGGTCATTTGATTTTAAACAAGAACATATATAGGGAAAACTTAAAAAATATGCTGCTCTGAAAAACCAGGGGCTACACCTTCAATTGTTCATTGTTATGTCTCCCCCTCAACCCCGCCCTTATGATAGAGACATATTGTTTTTGCCCTGTCATGGGTGTCTGTTTGTCTGTCTGTCTGTCACATTTAGTTTCCTTTCACAGGGTTATTGCCCTTATTGAGTAGAAAAAAAAACCTTTTGTTTTTTTGTCAGTAGGTCAAAGGTCAAGGTCAGAGGGACCGCTAGAGTGAAAACCGTTTCCACTCAATAACAGGAGTACCATTTCACCCAGAGCCTTCAAACTTCATAGGATGATTGCTTTTACTATATAAAAGAACCATATTGTTTTGGGGGCTAGTATGTCATAGGTCAAGGTCACAGGGACCTGCATAGTGAAAAGTATTTATGCAAAACAACTGTAGTACCATTACACCTAGAGCCTTTCAACTTTGTAGGATAATTGTATTAGAAAACCCTATTGTTTTTAGGATCCATAGGTCAAAGGTTAAGTTCACAGGGACTTTTGAGTGAAAACTGTTTCTGCTCAGTAACTGAAGTACCATATTTTACCCAGAGCCTTCAAACTTCATAGGGTAATAAATTAATATTAGAAGAACCCTATTGGTTTTGGGGACTGTAGGTCAAAGGTCAAGTTTACTGGGACCTGTAGAATAAAACTATTTCTGCTAAAAAAAATGAGTACCATTACACCCAGAGTCTTCAACCTTAATTATTGCAAACATATTCAAATTTGTAAACAACGAACACCCATAACAACCAATAATGATACTTGTAACATGAGCAATGAGACTCAGGTGAGCGATTTAGAACCATCGTGGCCCTCTAGTTTCTAATTTAAAACTAAACACTTGTATAACAGGCATATATTGTACAGCGAGATTTCCCCTACCTGCGAAAGCCTTGTCAGTAAGAAAAGTGGGGCAGTTGTCTCCACTTAACCTTTCAAAAATAGCACTCACACTGAAAAGTTTACAACTGATATGAATATTGCTTAAATCTTTTCAAAAGCCATGATCTGCGTTTATGTGGTTGTTATTGCAAGGTCTAAATTATTTCGTGACAGGAAGCTCAAGATAAGCATTTTATCCTACAGTACACAGTTTCAACGCACCTAAGAAACAAGCTTCATTGAATGGAACAGTAAGAATAAAACAAAAAATATACCCTTGCCATACTTCTGGAAAAAGGTACATGTAATTAGACTTTACAACATTATTTTTTAGAAGAAATGTTTCTTATTAATTATCGCAAAAGTATTAAAATTTTGAATAACATTTACAGCAACAGCATTTTATTTTGTCTATTTGTATATAGGCCTACAGCGTTGGTCGGAACGCTAGAAGAATTTTCAGCAGACGAATGCCGTAATCCGATTGTAGTTGTATGCCAAAGCAATCCGAATCCCTCTTGGTGGCAAATACGAAAACGACACAATTATTTCGGATATTATTTTCGTATTCATTAATGACTTGATTTGACATGCAACCATGCATTTTGACTCTGTTGACATGTTTAAAGACTTGCATAGCGAAAACTTACGACTGGAAGAAGAAATAGAGGAGGTTTTAAAGTTGTTAATATATTTCCGCGACATTTTGCGGAGTTAAATAGCAGTTATCGAAATAAGTTGTCGGGGTGGTTACAGGAACGTTGGAAAAAATTCAAGTTCGATAAACTAATTTTATATAGTATATTGCATTAATGTTTTGGTAAAAAGGATAAAAATTATAATGTGTGTTATTCTTACATTGTTTTGAGGGAAAGTATAAAATTAAAAATGATTTATCAAGTTGTGTACTGGCACTACTGCTAATTCTTTTTTTTGCTATAGATAAAATGGCCAGCAGTACTCTGAACTCCGTAATTACTATTAACATCGAAATAGTTATTTCGTTTGTAAATAACTACATTATGAATTTCTAACTATCTTTTCTAAAGTAGTAAAATTCAACTAAAAACTATTCAGAAGAGTAAATTTGTTCCAAAAATTAGATGTCAGTTTTTAATTTTCTTTTAACAGTTCTTTTTACAAATAAATAGTGTATTTTCGTCGTTAATATTTTACTAGGCGATATTTGTCTTACATATTTAATCGCAGCAATCATCCAATTATCACTTATCTCTGTTTTAAATCCTTTTTACAGAAACCTCCAAGCCATTTTTTATGTAAGATCAAATTACTGAACTTGTAATTTACAGAACTTACCAGCAGCCTTCAGGTTATATGATCTAACTTAAGATTTGGTTTGTCCAAAACGTGCCCACTACCAAGATGTATTGAAAGTGTGTTCAAAGAAAAATCATGTAATGATAATGTATCCAATTTGAAGAGGCAAGAAATATCCAAGATCATATTGGGGTTTTTTGGTGATGTTTTGGTGTGGACATTTGGGGGAGAGGGTGGAGGGGTGTGTGATTAGGGGGAACAGAATAGAACCATATCTTTTTTAAAGACATAAGCATATAAGCTCATTGTCATATACTGTTAGCTGTTATATAACAGCACATGCTGATTAGAAATGTGATTACTAGGAATTTGAAAGGAGTGATAAATATAAGAAACAAACAATGATTGGAGATGACAAATTTTAATCAAGGCAGGTGTGAAATCTAATTAATACGGCATTACTGATTTAATTTGCTCAATTCTTAAATGATTTGGTGTATTCATAACTTAATTAGTCAAGTTGTACCTGTATAAAATTTTAAAAAGTCAGCTCAGATGATTTTGAAATCTGGTGTCCAATCAATTAAATTTATGTTTATTCTTTTGAAATATTCTACACTAATGGATTAATTGATATTTCTCACTATTATCATGTTTATTACTATTATTCTGCTATATTTGCCATATATGTCGCTATTTATTTCACCTTGTTACTTTCTTTATATTTAAATAAAAGATGTGAAAACTTGCGAAACTACACAAGAAAAGACAAATCTTTAAGTCCGGCTTAACAGCAATTTTCACAGTACTCTGCTCTGTCTAACATCTCTGAGAATACCTTTAAAGAATGTTCATATGGTACATAATGACTTCCTACATGTGGTACATATTGATATTTTTTGGGGTACATCTTGGTAATGGGCAGTCATGTGAAAATTCAGTTCAACAACTTTATCTTCATTTCTTGTTAAGTGTCAGAAATAAGTTAGTTAATAGTTACTCCTACCTTACTTTCCTGTTAATTTAGCTGACACAGAGGTTGTCTGCTATAAGAAATTCCCCACAGCACATCCAGGTAGATATTTCATCAGTTAATGATGAAGACAGCCAGCCTGAGACTGATGTAAGAATTCTCAAGGAAAAGTGTAAACTGATGCAGGCTCAGATTGCCATCCTGACTGACGACTCATTGATAAGTAAGAAAAAACACTTGTTAGCAAATACCAGTACATGTATGTAATTTTATTTATGTAACCTGGAAAAATCCATCTGCCCCGAGCTGGGTTTGAACTCGGGTAGCTTCGTTTGCTAAGTGGACACTCTACCACGTAGCCGTAAAAGCTAGCTTATAAGCAAGGGTGTAGAAGTGCCCTATTATACCTCTACTACATACACCCCCTCCTTTTTAGAATTGGTCCTCGAATTCCTGGAGCACTGAATGTCTGTGGAACTTTCTAAGGGTGCCATCACATCTAAAGTCGTGAGTTATTTATGTTGGGTGCCAAATGTAACCCGGGAAAATCATCTGCCCCAAGCTGAGTTTGAACTTGGGTACCTTCAATTGCTAAGCAGACACTCCACAATGTCCCCATAAAATCTAGCTGATAGGCAAGGGAGTAGAAGTGCCGTATTATACCTCTGCTACATTTGAAATGTAAAATTCATTTTTATGCATTTAATTGTGTAAAATTGATAGTCCTTAAAAGTCTTAGTCGAAGATTTTCTTTCATGTTTTATTTTTGTGACAACGTAAGCTTTGTTTTTACCAAGTTTAAAAGATTATGTTTATTTTAGCATATGGTTCACAATTTAAGGTTTTTAATCCTTACAAAGTATGAAAAAAGGTGAAAACTTTATATGAACGTATTTTAAACATGAAAAAAATATAAACAAATTACAAGTAGTCGCTGTTTTTATCTTATTTTAAGCTCTGCCTGAGAATGAGGATGTACAATTTTTGATCTTGAAAGATGACATGTTGAAGAGAACAGCTCAGTATCGAGAGTGCTGTTCCTTTCTTAGTGTGCAGAGGAAAGAAATTATGGAAGACATACAGAGGTTACAGTAGACCAATAGTTTTGTTCGCTATTTTTGAACATTCTAAATTAAATTTTTTGAAAGATATTTCTAAGAGAAATTTTTTTGTCAACAGTGTATTGAAATTTAAAAATGGGAAAAAAAAACAACAACAAAAACCTCTTCAACAACACTGACGACCAGTTTTCTTACTTTGACTGAGACCAGATCAGTGGCAGACCACTCAGCTTCACAGTAATAATTAAAATAGTTTAAAGATCCAGGACTTTATTTAGCACTTTGCTTTGCTTTATATTACAGAGAGGAAAAAACAAATGGAGAGTTGAAAGCTGTGATTAGTGCTGCAGAAATGAAACTGCAAGAAACAATTAATGAAAAGCATTCTAAATCTGAGTAAGTATTGCTAACAGAGCTGTTTACATATCTGAGTACTTGTTTACAGATCTGAGTATTTGTTTACAGATTTGAGTACTTGTTTACAGATCTGCGTACTTGTTTTGGCTACACTTAGTTAAAACTGCCCATTTTCTATCAAATGTGTTGTTAATCTCTCATTGGTACCTATTGTTTAAAGGCACTCAATGGAATAGACATTTTATCCAACCAGCAGTGAGCTCATTTGTGGATGTGCATTTTTTTTCCTTGGTATCTTGTATGAGAGTGTATGCAGTTTCTTAAGGGTGTAGGGGTCTGCTACTGATGTTTTACTAAGCACAATGGTTACCTTTGACTTGCCAGGCTGAAAGATTGAAGGGTGTTGAGTTTAATTTACAGCATCTTGATCTAGTACTAGGGGTGTTGGCTTGTCTTTGCAGTATAATTGCTGTACCATGAAAAGTGGCTGTAATTGTACTATAGTGTAATATTTTTGTCACCACATTACACTGGAAAGAGGCCTGAATCTTAATGCAGCACTGAAACTTTCAAATCTAGTAGTTATAGCTAGGATGGATATACAAATGTATCTGCATGGTATATCTAAAGTATACACTGTTATTGAAAAAGGCAAATCTTGTGTATAAAAACTACATTTTCATGTAACACAGTCTCAGATCAATATAAATACAGTATATTTTTGTTTTTTTGTGTGTGTGATATTGATAAGTGTCATAAAAATGTCTGATGCCATATAGTCCCTATTTTTTCATGAAATGAAAACTTTACAGATTGTTTTCTTTTCTCCAGCAATGTTTATTCAATAGGAGTTTCTATGTGGACATTTTCTTTTATAAAATGTGATACTAGTATGGTTATCATTTACAATCTGAGCCTTGTCTTCTTTTTTCAGAGTGTTTAAAAGACTAGAGTCAAAATGTACAGCATTAGATAAGTGCAACAGTAAAGTTTGGAAGGAAATGGTGTGTATTATATTATATACACAACAATTGTAGATACACATATATATTTATACTAGGGATGTAAGTGAACGTTTGAATCTTCGGACCTGAATGCTGAATTGTTCAAATGTATCTTGGACATTTAAATGTTTGGAAAAAATAGCAGTAACACATTGAATTCTTTATCTGGTTTGTTTTCATAAAAATTAAGTAATAAAAGTGTTGAAGAATAATCCATTAATATGAGGCAATAGTTATTTAAAGAGCACTTTTTTACTTGGAATAAATTTTCTTGAATATTTGTTTTTTCTACTAATAAATGTCCTCGAACTTTCTACATGTTGTTTTAAATGATATAGAATGCTTTATCTTCTTTCAGAGTTCCTTCTTGGATGAGTATTATCCCCTGCCTGATCAGGATGCTTTTACAAAGGTCAAGAAAAAGGTAATTGACACCCTTAAAATGCGTTAAACCCCAATAAAACCAAAACTTAATTTCATACCTGTAACATTGCTTAACTAAGTCAGTAAAAAAAAAACTAGGAACGTGTCCGTCTTTCATGTGTTTTCGAGTTTATTTGGCATATGGAACAAAGGCTAGAAATTGTTGTGACAAGAATTACAATGCCAGTTCATTGCTATTCATTCCTTCCTGTTTGACTATCTACATGTAGTGAAGGTTATCTTGGTTATAATGAAAAATATTCTCCTGAAGTTGCATAAAGACTAGTACAGTATATTAAGATTCTCTTAGTACCCTGTATAATGAAAATTAAAAAGCCCATTTTTTCTGCTAAAGACACTACAAAACCTTTACTTTACCACCATCTACACACCAAATTTGTTATTGTGAAAGTATGAAGCAAATATCCCCAAAACTGAATGGGAAGTTCAACACAGGATTTTTATCTACATGTATGCCTCATTCAGTAATAAAACAAAGGCCTTTAATTCTGTTTAAAATTGGCAAACAGAACTTCTTTCATTTAAGATTATCTAAATTCCCAGATTGTTCATCTGTTAAAGTTTGAAGCAAATGTCTGAAAGGTGAGGGAAAGTTCTCTACACCACATTTGGTGAAAATATAAAGGCCCTTATTTCCAGTAAATATATGCCAAAAAAGTTCCTTCCTGTATGACCATCCACATGCTCAGATTTTTCATCTGTTAAAGCTTGAAGGAAATCCTTCCAAAGATGAATAGAGAGTATGACACACAAGGTTTTCCTATACCCCATTTAGTGAAAAATCCAAACCCATGATTCCATTTGAAACGGGCCCAACAAAAATTCTTTCCTAAATGACCATCTGCACACCTGGGCTATAGATCTGTGAAAGTTTGTAGTATGTCCTCCAAAAGATAAATAAGGAGCTTAACACATGCTTTTTGGACATAGGTACAGATGTGTGGATGTATGGTCAAGAGCAATACCCATATGCCCTCCACAAAGTGTGGGCATAAAAAATGCTAAAAGTCCACTAGCCAGTATGTCTGTAATTGCTTCAATTTTTTTTAAAATCTGAAATTCAAAAAAATTGCACTGTATATATAGAAGTATAGTGTTTGTTGCATAAATTCAATAAAAGAAATTCAGTATTGCATTTTGTCTAGTTTTAACTTTGACCTAGTTTACAGCATATATACATTCTGTTTTTCAGTTAAGTGTTGGTGGAAATGAAGACATGCAACTAATGAAATTACATGATCTTAAGCCACTGAAAGACATTGTCAAGGTAATATATATGTATTTAATAAGGCACTTCTACTCCCTTGCCTATTAGCTAACTTTTATAAGACATGGTAGAGTGTCAGCGTAGTAATCAAAGGTACCCCAAGTTCAAATCCAGCTCAGGGCAAGTAGATTTTTCTGGGTAACATTTGGCAAGGTTGACTTGATGTTTTAGTTTAACAGGCACTTGTTGTAAAAATGGTTTTACAATAGATAAGTGTTCTAAAGGATGGATTTTATGTGTACATAGAAACTGGAAGGGATAATAAATCATTCAGTATGTACCTAGGTGTGGAAGGAATAATCATACTGCATCATTAAGTATGTACTTAGGCATTGAAGGAATAATGCACCACTTGATTTGAACGTAGGCATAGAAGGAATAATACACTATTCAACATATAGGCATCAAAGGGACAATGCATCATTTAGTTTACACAAAAGAAGAATGGGCACTCTGTTGCTATAAGTTTGTGATAAAATTACTTTTTAAAACTATTTACACAGATTGAGCAGTAGTTTGCTTCTTTCCTCTGATTCACTGCTTACAGAACTTTGTAAATGGATTGTAGACAAATCGACATGCCCATGTACATTGTGGGTATTGATGCATCTTCAGTGTTAGTGTAGGTGGACTTACATGATATACTTGTTTACATTTTCTACCATTCATTAAAAGCTTTTAGATAGTACCTATTTCTTATCCTTTTTCTAGGAACTAATGACAGCATGTATAGATACACCAAATGAACCATACATCGTTATAGATCACCGATATTGGCCACCATATGTTGACCTACTTCTTCAAGTGGACATAGCCCTTCGACACCCAGATGACTCAAGGCAAATCAAGCTTATGCCATTTCACTTGTGAAAACGGAATAAAAAGATAACACTATTTTCATTTCTTAATTGCATATACCTGTGCAGAAAAGATATGTGTTGTATTACATAAAGTGTTTAAAGGGAAACCTGTACAAAGGCATTTCTTAGTCTGTAAGATTTTATGGTTATTACAAGACTATGGTTGAAAGCAATGAATTGTATTTTGACAAAAAGATTTTATATTCAACAATAACATGCTTTGTCTTCAAAGAATTTAAAGTAGTAATAGCATATCTGCAAAATTGGCTGTAGTTTTTGTGTAGAGGTCTTCTGGCTTCTTATAAATTAATGGCACACTAAACTAAAAGAGACTTGTTAAAAATGGTCAGACTTACAGATGTCTACGCCGAGTAAGAAACTTGCTGGTATTATATTAAATCCAATATTCTTTTACATTTACACTTCATGTGAACTTTACTCAGTGTGTACAGGAAAAATATAATTCAGTGAGCCTCTAGCAAGCTTAATAAGAAAAAAAAATTCAGTAAAAGTTGTATAAAAGTGTCGGATCTTTTATCACATGACCAGAACAACCATAAAACATATTTTACATGCTGTGTTCATTGTGACTGCTGCAAAGGGGCTGTAACAAAACATCCACAGATACAATATCAAAATTTATATAACCTGAGAAAGATCGCATTTTTTTCAACTGGAACTTATGAATTATAACCAAGTAAGAAAATGACTGTGAATATAAACAATTAATTTGTAAGGAGAAGTAAGTGCCTACTGTTATGTTTGCTGATGTGCTATTAGTGGGTAATATAAAAGAATAATGTATTTATCATGTTATATGTTTCTCATTTGATTAATCATACTGCATTGCATTTGTACATGTTTATTACCTGTATGGTAACAAATGCTTATAACATAACCAGTGCTCCAGTCAAGATTTCAAAGGAGAAGGGTGCATTTTTAGAAGAAAAGGGCAAGTTGGTGCATGTGACTTCTGATTACTTATACAATCTCAAAATAAAACAGAAGTTAGCTTAAGACAAGCCTATTTTACTTTTACTCAACAGCCTCCTTCATTATTGTTGTAACATAGTTTAGTTTCGGACATAGTTTGGTGAAGAGTGTACTGTGACAGTTAAGTGTATATATATATTACGTAACATTGATTGTCCTATGTAATTTTTTAATTGTGCTGTAACTGTAAATTGTTTATAATTAAATTGCAGAAAAGACGAGAAATGTTTGTAAAACATGTTTGCTGCCAGAAGCGCCTTGCTGCTGGTAGTTGTTAACCAGTGATGGCTTTATTAGCCAACCTGAGCATGAAGTGAACATTGATTGTCCGTCGTCTTGCGTCGTCAACAATTTGACTTAAACAACTTCTCCTCCTGTCAGCTCTGATCCAACTTAAATGAAATTTGCCTTGGATATTCCTTGCATAAAGCTCTAGCAAAGTTGTTCAAAGAATCTAATTCCAAGCAGAACACTGGTTGCTATGGCAACAAGAAGGAAAAAACTTTAAAAATCTTCTTGTCAAAAAGTACAAGGCCCTGGGCCTTAAGATTTGGTTTGTAGCATTGTCTAGTGGACTATCTATTATTTGAGATTATTTACTGTTGTTACTGGTTGCCCATATTGACCGAAGCCCCCTGAAGAGAACAGCATAATAATTTTATATTTCACAAGACTTAACATTTCAAATGTGCATTACATGTATATTCACTTACAAATTTGAAATGAAACCACTGTATTTTGCTCTTTTTTGGTGGGTTGGTGGTGGGGGGAGGGTCACATTTTAACATGTTGTCTATTTAAGCTGACATTCTGCAGGAACAGTGGTCAAGTGGTAACGCGCTGAACTTGTAATCCAGGGGTCGCGATTTCGCTGCCCGCTCCTCCACTAACATTACTTATTCTTTTTCGGATGAGATGTTCAACTGAGGTCCCATATATCAGTGCTATACACTGAGCATGAAAAAGAATCAGAGACGTCATTGAAATGGATGCTTTCTTGTCTTGCACTATCCCCAACAACCTTGAATAACTAACCTCTCCATGGGGCGTCGGTCACATGGTCAACAGGTACCGACGATAAATAAACACAAAATAGGTCCAGCAATACACAGTCAACTTAACGCCCGCCCGCTTAGCTCAATAGGTAGAGCACTGGATTAGTAATCCATGGGTCGTTGGTTCGACCCCTGGGCAGGGCAAAATGTCTCTGTGACAATTGTTCTCAGACATTGTGTCTTATGTTCATTTGTCTCTCACCGCTGATTCAGAGTAGATCATGTGGGAACAGTAGTCAGTCACTTGCGGAGAAATTGGCAATTACTGGTTAGTTATCCAGGAAAACCGGTTAGGTGGACTGACCGCCGAGATATAACATATGTTGAAATCGGCGTTAAACCCTAAAACAAACAGTCAATTTAGCAACGCTCACATCGCCTGCTGGAATTAATAGGCATTTTCTGAATTCTGGGGAATTTTTCAAATTGTTGACATTCTAAACATTTATTTCAATGAAGCTTCATTTTTAAAATACCGGTATCAAATCTGATGTTTTTATCCAGTGATTTTAGAAGTGTGAAAACACGTTTCCACGTCAAAAACAGCTGCGAAAAACGCTGAATTGCAAGTCTAAGGATGTCAGAAAATCTCCGGCTCCAGACACTCTGTTGCATATTCATTTTCAATAGACGCTCTGTTGCATTTTGAAAACTCGCCACTATACTGCCCTATGGGGCTACCCCGCCTCCTCTCCCCCAAAAATCAACAACAACAACAAAATAAACAAACAAACAAACACAATTTTTATACAAAAGAGACAGCACAGACAAAAAGTTCCAACAAAAATCGTACCCCTACATTTTTAAATCATTGTTAGGTTATTGGTAAATTCTGATAAATCGATTAGATCACATAAACCAAACTGTTATAAGTAATATAAAGTAATATACTGTAATCTCTGACACAAAAAAAATAACACAATAATAAATCATACTGTCATAAAATTTCTTTATAACATAAACGGTTTTTTATTCACCAATAAAGCCCATAAAACGAATTTTTACATTGTTGGTAACAAATATACAGGTTACGAACACGACGTTAACTTAAACTAGGAAGAAATGTTAAAATTTACCATTTTGATTTGGTAACATATTAAAGTATGTCAAAGCCACTAAATACATTAGGAAAATAAAAACTTTTCAAACTTAACTATAGTTACCAAGACAACAAATACACCGTTGAATAGTTATAAACGGCATGATTACAAATATTCTTGATGTCATCAGGTAGTAAGTATATTTCACTACATTCTACTTTACCAAAGAAATATGAAGCTATAAAATGTTTAAATGTCTTGCTGGATAGAACAGAATGAAAGGCGTGCTTTAATTATCCTCAGATAAATCCCTGGAGATTTGGGTTGAATATATTGTTAATTGTAAACTCAGCCATAATTTAAGGTAGTTTAAAGACGTTAGGTTAAGTAACATACATATACATTTAAACGCTTACAAGCATCACAGCCCCAGAGTGCTATCCAAAACAATAGTAGGTAGTGTCAGGGGCAGGTAATCCATACACTTGTACACTGCCCAATGCTCGGTATTACATTAATCTCACAGCAGTCACATACATATTATATTATACCTGTAGTAACGTGTTACATTTGTATAATTAAGTCAAAAGTCGACGGATTATGAATTCAGAATCATGTATTTAATGGACCGTGCCATGAGATCATCAACAATGTGGTCAAGTTTTATATTTTAAAGTTTTTTCATCTTACAGTATTTTGAAATTACTTGTGTATACTTTTAATCTCACTGTTACTACCAGAAGGCACACTAAAAGTAGAATAAACAATGCATAATTAACACTTCTATAAACCATTTTCACAGCAAAGACGTCATACCACGTAACATGCAACAACTGATATATTTTTTAAGTTGTTTTCTATCCATATATCGTTTTTTGAGTGAATGACCCATTTGATTTTGGGGTCAGTAGGTCAAAGGGCAATGTCACAGTGACCTTAACATTAATAAAAAAAAACATTTCCACCATGTAACTTGTTTGTTACAGAGACTTCAAACTTTATATCATGATTGTACACATTGAGTGGATGACCCGTGAACATTTTGGGATCAGTAGGTCAAAGGTCAAGGTCACAGTGACCTAAATGTTTAGAATCATTTACACTCTGTAGCTCGAATACCATTTGTTTTAGAGACTTCAAAATTCATATAATGGTTGCACACATTGAGTGAATGACCCCATTTGATTTTGGGATCAGTAGGTCAAAGGTCAAGGTCACAGTGACCTAAATGTTTAGAATCATTTACACTCTGTAGCTCGAATACCATTTGTTTTAGAGACTTCAAAATTCATATAATGGTTGCACATACTGAGTGAATGACTCCTATTAATTTGGGGGTCAGTAGGTCAAAGGTAAAAAAAATAAAAATTTAAAGCAAATCATTTACGTGTAAAGCCTAAGGTTTCCTCATATCACAAAAGTATCATAATTAGAAAAAGAACCCTTCGGGCATATAATGCTCCGCCCAGCGGTGCTCTTGTTTATAATGCTGGCACAAGAAGTTTCTTGTTAAAAAAGAAATTTTGATAAAACCAGACTATTTGAAACACAATTTTCAAGCTGAACCATCAGTCATCCCCAAAACATGCAACGTTTTCCTTTATATACTGTATAGGCCTGGATTCAGTACCTTCCAAAGTAAAAATTGTGTGAATGTTTTTGTTAGCTCCAAAAGGCTTTTTCGGTTCTGCTTTCTTTTTTGGTTGTGCTACTTTATAATTAGTTCCAAGATCGTGTTTAGCATTTTCAGCATCTGACATTATATCTCTGTGCGTCTTTGAGTTCTGCTTCAATTCCTTTCGAGACGTTTCACCTCCGAACTGAATTTCTTGTGTATTCCTGAATAAGGGCACGATGTAGCATCTCTTTATCATGCCATATTTTCTGGCCACATTTTAAAGTTTTGGCTGAACACTTTCTTTGTGTGTCACCTTTAATACCTTTCCCTACAAGTCTAGCTAAATATTTGTTATATACTTCTTCATTTTCTAATTCATCAGTTATTGCTGCATCCACAACACTCTGTGAATGTTTTCCAGTAGCAGTTGTATCTGATTTTCCTTTATAAAATTGTTCAACCTTTTCACATACTTTATCGGACTTTGTCTTCGTTTGACGAAAGTTGGATCTTCTACTTCTATAGGGTTGCATGTAATAATAGTCTTCTTCTGAATAACCATTTCTGACGCCATACTTATTCATTAATCCATAGCCTGCCATTCTTTTTGAGAATGGTTGGTTTGGATCAACTTCTTCTGCATCAAATGCTTCAACAATTGAGCACATGTCATCTTCATCAGCTCGATCTATCACGACGAGCAAATCGTCTCTCTCTGAGTAGACAATATTTCCATCATTATCAAAAGAATAGCCCTCCAATATATGTCCATCCAAGTTTTTTACTCTGACGTCGTCATTTGACGTTATACCGCTTTGTCTTTGAAGAAATGTTTTCTCGATATCTTCTAGAGTGTTATTTATATTACTTTCGGAACAATCAAAGTCAGTCATTTTGCTCCTGTCTATGACGTGACTGCTTTTATTGCTTCCAAGCATATTATTATTATCACCTTCGATATCAATTGGATTGTCGAAACTGTTTTTGTCTCCTAATCCACTTCTGCTGTGTGTGTCGCTTTCGTCATTCACATCGTTCCAAACATATTCCTTATCGCTAGTATTTTGTCTGTCAGAGCTTGCTTCACCGTGTCCAGCACCAGACGTTTCAGAGCTAATTCCACTTCTACACCCTTCACCGTCGCTGTGACTGCCCCAAGACTGACTCCCTATATCTCTGGCTATACATCTACCACCGCCTCCGTCACCACCTCCACTTAAAAACGGAATACCAATATTAAATCCACAGTCTGCACTGCCTGCACTGAACCTCGGCAGGCCAATTTTGAGATTAATATTAAAAAGAGAAACTCCGTTTCTTACAGACACTTCAGAGTCTCGAGAAACTCCAATAGATAGATTAAACATATTTACTTCGAATCCCGCATTTGCTTCCATTTTTACGCCTTTGTGACCTAATCCTGTGGCGTTTATGTTGCCTGCATTAAAAGAAAAGCCTGCGCGTGTTTTTACTGATTTTATTTCTCTGTTATCAATTCCAGTTGCACTGAGAGTGCCTACGTTAAGCTCTGCTCCAGTAGCTTCCATAGAAAGACTGGTCCTTGACCCTATTTTCGTTTTTGTTGCCTCAACATTAAGCACATTAGCTTTGAGGCCTTGCACGTCAACACTAACCTTATAATCGTTGCCATAGTCCTTCTTGTCACTGCAGTCAACACTTAATGCTTTAAATTTAGCACCACATAACCTAGCTTTTCCAGATACTTTCCCTCTTTTATTGTATTTTTTCCCAAGTATGTCTGTTTGAACATCAAACTCTGCTTCACCCTCTGCTTTTGCTTGGCCTACAGTTGCCTTAACTCCAGGAATATAGAGACTGCCATCCTCGCGTTTCTTTGCTTTGAGTACAAGCTTTCCGTCGAGTGCTTTAAATTTTGCTTTCCCCTCTGCTTTCACATTCAGGTGAGCTTTGTGTTTTCCTACTGATGCCTTTGCTTGAAAAGTAGCTTTACCTTCAACTTTGCCGTGTAAAACTTTTACGTGACCTTCAATTCCTTCGGTGTTTTTTTCTAAACATAATTCACCTGCGAGCATTGATGCTTTTCCTGTAACTTTAAAATTTGCATCTGCTTCCATTTGTCTTTTATACTTTAAAATATTTAGCTCAGCAGAACCCTTCAACTTTCCTTCCATCTCACCTTCAGCTTTAAAGCTACCTACTGTAACCTGTCTTTTAAATCCAGCTTTTGTAGAACTTTCATCTTTGATTCCATCGAAGCTTGCTTTTAACTTTCCCTTGAACTGGGCCTCATAATCCGCTTTTGCAAGTTTTGTTTCTCCTATTGCTATATGAGCATGTCCACCAGATTTTGCCTCAATCTTAGCATCAATATTACCACACATCTTTCTGTTTGTGACATCATTTGCATCAGATTCAGTTGCTTTCTTTGAAAAATTTGTTTCGAATCTTTGATCACAGTAACTTTCATGCTTAGTATCAAAAGATGGCTTCCACTTTAGAGGTCCGTCTTTGAAAGCTTTAATTATAAGTGATTTCCAATCCGTTTGATTTTCCCCTAGTGTTTGCTTTTTCGTCACTTGTACATGCATCGTTATTTTCAATATCTTGATTGCTTTGTTTGATAGTTTTAATTATATCATCAGCTTCTTTAGCTGCTTTAGCTTTCTTTCCTTTAGAGTCGTATAAAACCTCTGCATCTTTTATATACATGTAATGGTCCTTTTTCTTAGCCATATTTTAGTAGAAAAAGCGGATGGCAGTCATGTGTTTGGTCTGTTTCTAACACAGCGAAGCGATCCTAAAATTGACAATGAAAACAACATATATAACATATAAAATGTATTTGGTATTATTTACATATGTACATTACTATAACAAAAGGCACTGGTAAAATGAATGACAATAGATATGAAGGATCCCTCATAATTCATAGCTAACCTAGTTTTTCCGACTAGTCTTGAAGTTTAGTTTTTATATATTTATAGCTGTCATCTGAAGCATTCCTACTTTACAGAAGTACTGCATTATGGCCCATACATGTGGTCATCTAGATGATAAATGTGACTCACTACGAAAGCAGATTATGGTGGTCATTCCCGAATGAAGATGAACTATGAGGAAATTAAATGCTTTTCCATTTGTCATTTGGAGCAAACCCAGAATCTGAACTGATTTTGTACAAGACTACTCATGCCCTCAGATATTAGAATGGTGTTTAATATTTTAAAGGCAGTGTTTCAAAGAGTTTATTTACAATTTTCTTTAAATATTAATTTCCATCTCAATATTGGAGGGCATTGAAATACTTGTACAAAACTGATAAGTTGGTAGTTAAATAGTATTAAAGAAAAAAGTTCCTTTTCAAATCGTTGATGCAGTGGTTCCAGTGAATATAATACAAGATTTAAGAAAAAAGTGAAATACTGAGTAAATTTGCTATAAACACATGAAAGTCATGCAAGCAGATCATGGCAGGTGGAAAGACAAAATGGAATAACAAGTGGTTAGGAAAAAGGAAAAAAAGGAATATGCTTATTTTAAACTGTGTAGACTGTGTTCCAGGGAATCAGCCTTCAACAGCAGTGGCTTCGGTCATGTGAAACAACAGAGTAAGTCTTCCAAACACAGCAAATCTCAGAGAAATAGTTTAATAAAGAAATTAAAACTAAAAAGCTAGTATTTAAACATGACGAAAACATAGTTGTTGCTGGGATAGCTGCAGTCTGTACCTCTAGTACTTCTTGTGATACCACTCTCCAAGGATGCAGCTAAATATGGCAGAAAGACGATGGTTGTGACACCTTTAGTACAATAAAAGTATTAGAATCGGGACTTCTCTGGTGTTACTATGTTGCATCATCAGACTTTTCATTTTAAATTAGGTCTTGTGACAATGTTGACAAATTGCTTAAGATCTGCTGAATGTTAATTATTTCAATAAAAATTTCAGGTGCCCATATTGATGACAAGGAAGTCTTTTTTTTTAGTGAAGATGCTCTAGGAATATTGGGTTTGTAAAACACAAGTTTAATTATTTTATCCAGTTAACAAGTAAGTACATTGCCTCTTGAATATTTTCTAATGAAGACTTTCTTACTTTAAATTGATATATTTTGTCCCAAAAAGTGCTTTAAACTCCTATATTTTGAGGACAAGAATCTTACTTTTTTTCTTTTTATCAAAATTTGGTTGACAGACTACAAGACGACTGAATTAGAAATGTAGCTCAAGGAGCATTCACAATGTTGTCCGTTTATTTTGGCCATTGTCCTATTTTTTTTACCTCTGTTGACCCATATTCAAATTTTACCAGAAAATCATCAAGGCAGAAGACAAGTTAGGCGTCGACAGACAATCAAACAAAAGACACAAAATGACATTGAGTGATCGCAATAGCTCAATGTAAACATGAAGATGAAATAGTTATATTTTCAAATTCCAAACAGGTCAGCCTGGTTTGCAAAAGAAAAAGTACCCAAATGCTTCATATCTGATCTTCACGTTATTATTGTTGCTAAAAATGCCCAGTTTAAAAACAGCTTTAGTATATTACACGAATGTGAAAACACTCCAGTTCCTTACATTTGTAATCGGCGGGTGTTTCTGAATATGCTCCGTATGACATCGTTACTAAGCAGAGTCATCAAATATTGTATAAAATAGCGTCCTTTATACCCCTTCGGAAATCTCGCAGTAAACTTAAACAATTTATTGAGGTTTGAAATCTGGTCAATTTTCAGAGATTAAGGGTATATCAGAAATTCAAAAAGCATTCAAATCCACCTCACCATTTATTGTACGCAATCTTTTTGGGTCTTAGAGATAATGGGGTTTTAATTCTATTGTGTTTCTTGTTTAAAAATGTAACCCCTGGACACTGTTCTCTTTTATATATAGTTTGCGTTTTAAATAACCCATTCTACGAAAGATGAGCTGTTCCTAAATAAAAAAAAACGAAACCGAAACTTGGCAGTAAGGATTTTAAAGCTTTCAATATATTGATTTACAGTCTTTAAAGTTATATTACGCAATGAAATACGGTTGTTTTGAATTAACCTCGCTCTTCAAGCTGTGTAAATAATTCTCGTCTACTTAAGATCGTTTTGATTAAGCTTCTTGTACCAAGTTTTACTTGTTTGCTAGCACTTACAAGCATAATTCACAGAGTATTTTGATTATGAAGCCAGTCAATAAACCATTTTCATCTTCATAACCAACACTGATATTGCATGATACAGGTATCACAGGCAAATGTATCCCTTTTCCAAGACATTTGTCATTATTACCCTCTACCTCCAACTTTGAGTTCCCTTATTTATACACCGTTGAGACACTTACTGGTCGGAAATGACCCAAGATAGAAATTCCAAGTCAAATTCTTGATTACTGCTTTGTACAAAAATTGTGTTTTCTTAATTAACTTATATTAAATGTTTATGTAAATAATTCTTAGGGTTAAATCATAGCATTAGCTTATAGAATTCAAATATGTGACTCCCTAGTGACTTGTGTACTGTCATCAAACTGTCTTGACACACCTTGTCTTGCTGACAAGGGATTAGCAAAGTACAACCAAGAAACGGTCCCAGACTTATGTTGAGAGACGTAACATAACCAATGAACCGTACATCCTTTTTCTTTATACTTGCTGTCCTTTTCTAAATATATCGCTACATATATCGTTGCTAAAATATTGAATGAGTAGTCCAGAACAATATTAAAAGGAAAATAAATGCACATACCTGTCTTTATAAAATATCATAACAATCATTGTGTGGTGTAATCTTGGAAACCAGTAACACTACTGCGTTCACAACTCTTAAGATCCTGAGTCACGTTTATAAGCTCAAGATTAAAAGTAGATATGTTTAGCTGTCAGTTGATTTAAAACCACTAAATTCAAAATCGACTTTTTTGAAGTAGGCATAATATAATATATTGGTGCCTACTTTTGATCTCGTTATCAGTGCGTGAGTCATAGGGGCGATCGATGTCACATAGAAATGGATTTTTTATTGATACCTTGGTGACCGGTTGAAAATGTTTAGGTTAAATAATTGGCTACCCTCCGCTAAGTAACGGCTCAAAATTAGAACGAAAAGTATTAATATTACGTAGATGTAGTTTGCTCTGTAAGTTTGTCTATGCTTAACGTTTATATGTACAGACGTCCTGTCGACGAACACGTTTCTGAAATGGAGAAGGAGACGCATCTGATACAATCTATGAATTGATGTCCCTTAACTTTTTATACTTCTCAAAATTTGTTAAGGGTCACTTGGTTATAGTATCATATAGACATTATATAAATATACCTTTGGAGTAAGAGTATACTTGTGAATGGTAAGAATACCTATCAAAAGAACATCGGTATTTCATTATATAACGATGGCAAATTATCTGCGAAAATGTCGTAAAGGTCAGATTCATCATTTTGTTGTTCTCCTTTTGATCATGTGAAACGTCTTACGCGCGCGCAGCCTGCTTGCAAAAACTACATTGCAAAGTGAGAAAGGTGCTTGTTTATCATAGTGTCACCCTCCTAAAGTGCCAGCCTCTCTGTCTTATGAAACACATCCTCTTGCAGCAAAATCACACACATATTCATTTACACGTTTACTCCCCGATTCCTTGTGCTATGTGACAGCCGGACAGAAAGACGGTAACCATTCTTTAACTAGCTGGCGGCTCACAAACCGGCCGTGTCAGAACAAGCTCCTGACAGGCTAGAACCTTCGACCTTTCGCTTCGTCAGTGGACACCTTTACCACAAGAACACGAAGACGGTAAGATACTTGTTTTGCAAAGTAACTTGACAGGTGTTGCAGTGCTTGTACTCAAATAGTCAGAATTTCATGTGTCCTTGTAGCACGACCGCGTATTTCTTTTAAAGATACTTCTTGTTCATTCTATTTTATAACGAACTTACACGGGAAGCACGGGAAGTGGCATACAAAGAAATTCAGATGGTTAGGCTGATTGCATAAGTCGAAGATTTTGAATATTTTTCTTGCTTTCATACATCTCTGTATTGAAAACTGACAGTAAAAACGGCGAAAGTAAATCTTCAAAGGCATCTCAAGAATAGTGAAATGAAAAGAGGCATTGAAATCTGGACTATTTCAAAGACAGGTAACACGTCGTGTTGGAAACACATCCTCTTGCAGAAAAATCACACCAGGAGGCGTCTGTATGCCACCAGGACTCTTCAGAATTAATTACCGTTTCTCTTCTTTGATGTTTTCAGATTCTTTGTTGATTTCACAGGTAGGTGGATGACAGTCGGTGGAATGAGCAAAGAGTGATTGGTGCCTATCTATAAAGTCGAGTTTAATCGGTATTCCAGAGTTCCAGTTAAGGTACGGACGGGCATCGGTGTAAAAGCAACAACGTACCTGCATAATACGCTTACAGCTGACAGATACGTCCATATATTCTGTACATTTTTTTGTCTTTGGTTGAGATTTTATTCATACTGGAGAAAACAGTTTTCGATTTCAAGACCTTAATGAAATCGACCTTGCTGATTTGACTACAAGTGACTAGGTCTCAATAAGGTCATTGAGTATCTACCCTTTCGCCCTACAATGCCATTAGCTTTTTATGTTTTATTTGTTTGCTTTTGCATGCAACATTGTCGAGTTGATGGGTGGATTGGAGTGAATTCTTTAAGACAACTTGCTTAGAAGCTGTTGGGGGCAAATGTGAGGTTTGTGCACCTTAGGACCTGGTTTAAACCCCGAGTGGAAAAAATGTTTTGCCACTGACCGTTCCAAGTCGGTAATCACACTCATTTTCTTTAATTGATTGTGTTTTAAAGGGACTTACTCACAGATGGGCCGACGATAAAAAAGAAAATGTTTATACATCTTGAAATTCTTGTTGTAATTGTGAAGAACATCTAAACTAAGTTACTGACTCATTTTTTGTTACAGAAAAACATCAAAATATAAAGTTTTACACACTTTTTTGGTAGAAAATGTACTGTTAGTCACGGGGTAGATACTTCAGTTATTTTAGTTATTTTGACAAAACTTGATAACTAGTCCCTGTGACTCAGTGATGTAGATCGTCGCTCTATATTTTACCGACCGAAAAGTCATGGGTTCGAATCCTGGTTGAGGCAAAACTTTTTTTTTCAGTTTTCATGGTGTATAGAAGCATAATATTATGTTTTTACCCATAGTATATTAACTTCTCTTAAATTTAAAAAAAAAAATCGGCTTAATTCTGTGAGTCAGTCGCTTTAAATTGATCAGTATATGAATTTATGCTTTCTTTTCCTCTGCGTTTTGACTGTGTGTGGAGGCTGTGTTTTCTGAATGTAGTTTTTTCCTGCTATGGTTTAAAAAATTTTCTTTTCTATATTATAGAATAAAACACTTTTTTAAGGGAAAACAGCTTCATTTCCTTCAAGTAAACTGCATAAAAATATTATAATTATGTATGCTTCAATGTTGCATAATTTGTAATAACACTGATGTCTCAGATTTAGCCTAAAATATATTTTCAATACATATCAATATGTGATAAATGAACAAGTTTATTGTAATATATGATAAAATAGCGAATGCCTTTTTTGATATTATATGTCTTGCTTGAACTTGTCATTGCCAAAACATGCCATGTTGTCCTTAATACTGTTAAAGTGTGTATTCTGTGCCCACCAGAGTAAATATCGTGTAAATGATATTTTTAGCTCCAAACGGCTTGTTTGCTTTCTCTCTCTCTCTCTCTCTCTCTCTTAATATACGTGTGTGATGTGTTTAATCTTTCCGCCTATGCCATTTTATCTTCTTGTTTTTCTTGCGGCTACTTCATGTCTTTGTTAATAATTTCTTGAATAATTTTTGAATAAGCGCGGGTTTGAGCCTATCGTTATCATGTCATATTGGCCAGGAATATTGTTCCGAGATGGTACTATTGCTATATTACCTTTCTTCATTATCAATTCCCTTCCTTTCCTGCTGAGTATTTGTTAAAGGCGTCTTCATCTTACAGTTCAACACAGCCTTATACCTACTCCACACACTTGGAACTTGTCTAATAATCTATTACAGCTGATTCCATGTTGATGTTTTGAACCACATCGGGAATGTCGTCAGTTAAGAGGAATTTTCTACTTTCCTCTATATGACGTTTTACTATGTTGGACGTGCACACGTATTTAAACACACGAATCTCCGTCTCCATCCATGTACCGGTAGTCGGACGTTCGTTGTGTGACGGTTGGTCTAAACCCACTTCCTCTGTATTAGATATGTCTACATTTCAATGCATATCTTCTGTAGTATTCCATGGCGTGCACATTTATCTATCAGATTAAAGTGACCCCCTTTGTCACTAAACACGGCCTGATCAATTTTATTGTTGCGAAAGTCATTATCTTTTGCTTTTCCACAACCAGAATAAACATCACATCTCAGTCAAACATTGTTTTTCTTAGTTTGTCCCCTTTGTGTTTGTGTGACTTTTACTTCGACAGTCAACGCTTTCCCTTCGATGATATCTCCGTCAACACTAACACTACAAAATCTATTTATCTTCCGAAATCTGAGTTACCATTACTTTCACTGCCCTCTCTCCAGTACTGCTGTATATCTGTCTATTTTCCCTTTCAGCGTTCAAAACGTCTTCTTTTTGCTCGTCAGTTGACCTTCAAGACCTTCGCCATAAAACTCCCTCGTGCCTAAATATTTTACCGTCACTGCAATATGAATCTGGTATGTCGTTAACATTACCTCAGACACATGGTGTATTGCCTGATAGATGAATCACGAAAAAACACACCTGTAGCTGTATCAGTGTAAAACGAATAAACGTGCATACTTGTGCTTTCTAACCTTTTACAACCTGCATAGTCCCCCGTAAGACCGTTGCTATTTTATTTGCCAGTTTTGTTGAAAAAAGCACTAAGGTGAAGAAATTGTTTAACAATTATACGTAATAAAGAAAACGAGAAAGACACGTTTGTTTGTACCTAAATATCTCATTAGGCTAGGGTGTAAAAGTATTATAGCCCACCACTTGGAACTTGATGATTAAAGAAAACATTTGAAACTTCAGAACACCCTTAAGTACAAGCCATTGAGAGATTCGCTGTGAACAATTTCCCACTTGTTCAGACACACTTGTGTAATTGCCTTCAATTTAGGGTAGAGATACTGTCTGTTACCACAATCTAATTGATGCAATGACTGTGACTGTGACGTTTTAATCTTTTAAGCTCTTACTTTCTTTGATAAGTCGTGATGGTATTGTCATATTTGTGCAAGAAACTGACCATTGTTAGAAGTAATCTTGCTGTAATTCAGTTTTGTTTTCAGATCAAGACAAAATATCTCCAGATTCTGACAAAAAAGCGAGATGTCACTTTAATGTAACTCTACAAGCCATTCTAAACCTAGTTCAACAATCCAGTCATATATCTTCATTATTTTTAAGCAGTATTAGTCTATAAATGATGAGTAATAATAGCAAAAAGGTATACCATGTCATAGATTCTTCCTTCAGATAATACTTCTCGTGAAATTATCATATAGGTCTTATATGAGAGATTTTTGAGAGTTGTTTGGGCCAAATCCCAATGCTTGCAAGCTAATATTAATCATGAAACAAACATCAGAATGTTATTTAGATGGAATTACTCAATAAATAAATAGCTCAAGCCAGACAAAAATATGATACAATGTATTCAGATAATGTAAACGTTTTCAACAATAAATTGCTGCCATTACGAAAATCTTAAGATTAACCTAAATGCATATTGGCTTAGATGTAGTTTAATATGTACATATTTAAACAAACATGTCCCTCTCAATGCACTTAAAACAAGATATCTGTTTCAGCACTATATGACCCCGCAGTCTCATAAACTTTGGGAGAAAATATCAAAACAACACAAAAAACGACATCTCTCACACACACACAAATACGATTTATTGCATCGAATAAATGGACATCCAGGTAAGACTTCAGGGCACAATCTTTATTCTGAGACTCTCTGACATCACAGAAAATTAGCATATAATGCAAAAAGACTTTCAGTGCACTATGAAAATCTGCTGGCAAATCATATCTTGACGTTACGACGATGGTGATGACTATGAATACATCTATAGTACATTCTTTGACCTGTAAAACTGCATTATTCTATTTCCTCTTTCAAGTTCAAATTGATCCAAAAATACACTTTGCCTCACTTGTTCCACTAATCAAACTACCTCCAACGCTTGTACCCGTATAAACTTTCTGCATTATTCTATTTCCTCCTTCAAGTTCAAATTGATCCAAAAATACACTTTGCCTCACTTGTTCCACTAGTCAAACTATCTCTACATGCTTGTTCCCGTATAAACTTTCTTTCTACTTCTTCCGAACAAATTTCAACCACGGTTATTATGTACAAGGATTACCAGGTTTCAACTTAGTATCAACATTGTAATAACTGCATGCAAGTAAACTTCCTGCTCTTCTGAATAAACTATCACCACAGACCGTTCCACATTAACATATTTACTCGTTCCATATAAAATACTTAAAACTCGTTTTCTTCTAAATTTTCCATTCTGTGAAATAAAAAATCTCACCACAGAATGTTCCTACTGGATCAATGCTTTCTATTTCTGTAAAGAATTATCTGAACAGCTGGTCATATGATGGCGGAGGTTCCAATGGATCGAATGGCGGTGCTAAGTAGTAAAGAAAGAAAGACATAAAGTTTGAACGATATCACTGAAATGTCGAAAGAAACTGTTCTTACTGAAGCCTGCTGTTATGTCCCTTCTCACACATTGTACGTTCGCATTTTATTCTGAGTTACCAGTTCAAGAGGAATCTTAAACTGTATAACAGTATCAAATGTTAAAAAAGACAAGCACTCAAAGTAATAAACTGTTTTGGTCTTAACAGATTACTCACATTCATCTTTACTAGCATGAATTCTTCCTTCGGAAACTGATTTTACTGTTGTACTTTACTGATTTTTTTTCACCGAGGAGAAAAGAAAATTAAACTTACCTGAAGGTTCTTTCCGTCCTTGTTGAGAATTGAATAAATTCTCGTCTGCAGAAGAAAATGGCATCAGTTGTGGAGCAGTTGGTAAAGTGTATCCAGGACCTCCGTCTGGATGGATATTGTAACCATGGGGTAAATTATGTCCAGCCAGACCACTGTCCGCCTGGGAAACTGGCTGGCATCCCGCTACAGGTATAGGCGAGGTACCGTCTATCTGACCTTCAAACATAAAATACACAGTGATTTGAATGTACATTTAGTTTTACGATATGAGTGAAGGTATTTAGGTATGTTTTCACAATGAAAAAGAGTCTTACTCCTACTGAGTAAAGTTGTAAAGGTATATTTCTTCATAATCACCTTAGAAATTCACACAGTCTTTGTTTTCTCATTTGTTAGATTTACAAACGGCTGTTTTAAACATTTGCCAAGAAAAACTTTCCGATTTAATTGTCAGTATTTATATGATAAACTGGTCATAACATTTTCTCACTTTGGCTTTTTATCAATAACAACTCTTTCATTTCTAAAGCGACTCGGTTCTTATAAAAGGAAAGGCGTATTCAGGCAGGAGTACAAACTTGTCTTACTATTTTTAACTTGAATAAACAAGTGTTGTGGAGAAAATACTTCACTAATGGACAGTTTAAGTATCTTTCCTCATATAAAGTCCATATTTTGAAAGTTAATTAATCACCTTTTCATTTCAGATGCAAATAATACTGTTCTTTAGCTGTACTTACATGCACATAATACACGATAAAGAGAATCTGGAAAGCATTGTAGTATGCACAGAAATAAATAATGAATACCAGTTTGTAAACTGACAGTTTCCATTGAAGTTTGGGCAAGTGCACGTCTCTTCCGTTTTCTGCGCCGACGTAAATAAAAACAACAAACAATGGAGAATACGACTGCAAATAGCACTCCTCCCGAAAGCACCAATAAAAAGATGTTGAAACCAGATTTGAAGAAACGCTCAGCAGCACTCAATACTGAAGAGAAAACAACAAAATATACCTAAGTATTTATATATAGCGTGTCTGTAACATTTTCGAATAGTCTACATATAGTGTATAACCATTTTTTTTTATTTTAAATATTTAATAATTTATTATTTATGTAAAGTTTCTTCATGTTTTAGACAAGAAAAAATATGTTTGATAATACAGTATACAGCCCATGATCATGATAAGTTGTAAAGCAAATACACATATGCTTAATTGAACTTACAATATTTTTTATATAACCGCAGCTTCACAAAGTCAGGAGACGACCTTTTCGACTTCTTCATAACGATGAATACGTTGAGTGTATCCCTTTTACTGCACCATTCACCATCAGCACCACTGGAGCAAGTTATTATTTTCTGTCAAAACAAGGTGACAGAAACATGCATTATGTCACTACATATAAAAACGCATTCTTTTTAACTTAAGGTAATAAAAACTTTTAATATTTTTGTTGCTGAAAATCTGCTCAAAATTGTATCAATATGAAAAATATCATCGTAAGCTTCAATTGTGACGTCGCAAGATAAAAGTTCATGACAGAAACAATCATGCTAAGTTTCATCGACAAACAGATAGTGGTACAGGAGGAACTATCAATAGAAGCAGACAATTACTGGTCAACTGACAAAGGCTGTGACAAAAGCTATCCAAGAACACTAAAAGCTCAGCTGAGCATAAAAAGAAGCTTAAAATGCTTGTTATTTTTATGAAAGAAAAAATTTAGCCCTTCTTGCAACAATTTGGTTCAGTAATCAATAGATCTTAAAGTAAATGGATCTTGCCAGAGCCAGTTACCTATCTCCTGAAAGTCATTTTAAAAATACCCGTAAGTAGAGCTGCCACTAAGTTTATATCTAACTGGTCACTAATCGCACACTTTGCTGAGCACTGGGACCCTCTAAGGAATTCTCTTAAGCTGTTAAAACATGGATGACAGTAAAATCAGAAACTTAAGATATTCTTCAAGTTCCAGGTTGATTTATTTTCACTGTTTTTTTATCACAGGCTAATGGATTAAGTACACCTCCAAGTCTCTCTGCTTCTTGAATATGTTTGTACAATTTCTTCAGGTACCCACTTCCTGGCTTTGTCTAGTGTAAATGGGTCGGGAGTGATCAAGTCTAAATCGTCTATTTCAGGTTTTTCTATTAGGAATGCAACATCATTCATTCAAGATGTAGGTAGACAGGTACAGAGCTATCAACGTAACTAATACGTTTTTTATATCTGTATAATACAAACAAACCTTTTACCTCCGGGTCGCCGGCGAGTTTTATGAAGGTATTATGATATTCCAAAGTCGAGCCACAACTTATGGATATATTCTGTACAGAAATACAGACAATCATGTCTGTGTAGTCCTTATTTGTGAACTGCAAATTACAAGGGTTCGTCTCTTGTACAACTGATCCGTTATATTCTAGGGATAGAGTGTTTGGCATGTTATACACCTTGCCACACTCAGAGTCTGTTACAGATAAATCTATCCATTTCTCTGAAAAAAAAAACACCGCAATTCAAACATTTTTAAATTATGGAATTAAATGCCACATAATATTATCTTCTTAGGTCAGTGTCTAAAAAGGTTTCTTAAAATCAAAATTATTTACCAGTTTGAATGTAAAACATAACTAGAAAGAAGAAAATAATCCAGCACACGTAGTTATAATGAAATTGTTCGTACAGTAACACAACATTGAAACATAAAAAAATATCACTAGTCAAAAGTTAATCTCCACAGTATAGAATGAGTTTGATCATTTGTTTCAGAATATCTTTGAACAACATAAATGTTGTAATTATCTTAAATAATGCTTTAAGGCATTGGTTAGAAATTTGACAAAGCAAACAATAACTTAAGCAAAACCTATTTTTCTTTAATGTACATTATCTAATAAATTGATAGACGAATACTGATTTACTGCATGTAATATTGAACAAATCACAGTCATGCAGTCACAGGCATGCAGTTGGCCATTATCAAGGACGACACACTTATTTCTGCGGTTATTATTCGTTTCCGTTATAACGGGTCCATCATACAAACACATTACAATATAGTGTATAATTTCTAAAGACCTCTTGTGTACCTCAACTCTGTAAAATGTAAAAACACGGCTTTAGAAAAGATCGGATTGTACACTTTACTTATAGCAACGGTCTCTTTGCTCCGCTATCACGGAGTTCTGTATCTAGTGTAGGCTTGTTGAAGCTGTAGCTAGACTAACTATTTATACCTTCTGTACTGGTTAGTTTTGCCGCATTGAGAACGAGTACTACTACTATGGTCTTCATCATCCGGCAATCCGATGCTCACACAATTAGATGTTTATTTCATTTAACCCCTGACGAAGTTTATCTGAAAAGCAGTTATATTAAGAATTTTTAAACTTACGTACAGTATAATTTTGACAATATTTCGTACTTTTTTATGCGTTATTAGCTTTTACAAGTTACAGTTATTTGTTGTTTACCCACAAGATAGACATAAAATTCAGAGCACTGAAGAGCTATAAGGAAAAATAAAGAGGTATATTTGCAAAATCTTAGGAAAAAACAAGAGCTGTCACTGGAAATTGACATATACCCCCGAAATGTAGCTTTGAAATGAAACTGGTGTAAATATATAATTGAATATGCCTGTGGAAAAAAGATCAGACAAAAAAAAGAGCATGAACTGAAGGTAAATGGTAAAGTAATGTTTTTCTGCTTCAGATACTAATATGAAGGTTGAAGACATAATTATTCAATGAAATAGAAAGCTGTAAGTTTGGCCTTGAATACGAACAATATTGTTTTATTCCAAACCGCTACTGATATTTTATATATAACAAAGCTTGGTGACAAACATTCAGGTTTCAATAAAATCCCACGAGCAGTTTTGGAGATGTAGCTTGGACAGAATTTTAATTTAGAAGTTATAGTAAAAAAGACCAAGTGCCCCATAACTCTGCCAAAATAAATCAAGCGGAATCTCCTGACGATATGCACAACTAGACTTGGTGACAAATACCCCTGTGAAGTTTCAATGACATCTCTCAAGCGGTTTTGGAAATAAAGCGAGGACAAGATTTTAGGGTAAAAAAATACTAAGTGCCCATAACTCTGCCAAAAATAAATTGAGCGGATTCTTCTGACGATTGGTGACAAAAACTTCAATGAAATCCCTAAAGCAGTTTTGGAAATGAAGCGAGGACAATATTTTACTGGACAGACAGACGGACAGACAGTGCGATTACCTTATGCCTCCCTTCGGAGTCATAAAAAAAAACAAAAAAAAAAACACTGAATTTTTACGCATACTCGATTAAGAAAGAAGATTCTTGGTTATACCTCACACCGATGATGCATTTTGCTTGATAAGTCATATCCTATTAGCCTAGAACAAACACACGTCTCAAAGCAGACAGGTTAAATCGTATGTAGGAACAAAATCGTCTAATATTGCACATTGTACTACGACAGTTAGAGCGGAAAGAATGTTATATCTATGTTATATAATGTCAGTCAAAACTCATACTTTACATTACATAACCGAAAATCAGTCATGCATGCAGGCCTGTTTCAGCCTTGACATAGTTACATGATTTATCATGAAGACGAAATAAAACACAAATGCTCCGTCCGATACCTACCGGCTATCTTTTTTGAGAGAAATCCGTGACGAGAGCTCATTTTATTGCCTTTACATACAATGAGCTATAAATAATACAAAATAGTTCACGTGAATGTTGAGCTATGCTCCTGTCCTATCTCCTGTCCTGTCAGTTTCAGAATGTCTCACCTGCTATATTTTCGTTGGGTCATACTTATGATGACTGTATTCTATGCAACTGCTGATAGACTAACGAAGGATGCTTTTCATCAGGAGGCAAACCAGTTACATTTAGTTGCTACCTGATTGCTAATACTACTAATCCTCCAGTTTTACATCAAGTTCAATCGATTCTCTATAAAAAATAGCAATACTATTAATAGATATTCCTTTTTTAGAATTTAATAAAAATCTCCTAAAATCCCACTCACTATTTTACAGATATGTGTATGCTTAATGTAGGAACATGGACATATATACATCTTCCCTGTTGCCAACCCTGTGTATGTTCTCCAGCCAAATCCGTTTCACAAATATTTTAACACAGGTGTCACAATGTAAAAGGGAGGCAAATATGTATTGAGCATTTAATAATGTCATGTACTTGTCACTATTTAAAAGGGAGGCAAATATGAATTGGTCATTTAATAATGTCATGTACTTGTTTTCCGCTAAATAATCTCAGTTTACACATTCGAATGAATTGTACGCTTTGTTTTCATTCACAGTATATCGCGCACTGCAAGCATACAGATTTTGTTCATAACATGATAAAAAAGTGTAGGTTGAACGTTCACTTCCAGCAATTGCATAATTTACATATACATGTTTGATAATTATCATATAAAGTATGGGTATGATAGGAAGATTAATAAGTTTACACACTTACATTTCAGGAAACTATTTTTCTTGGTGGTAAAATTAGTACATTTACTGGTACATGTACATCAGCTGCGCTTGCCTAGGGAATATTCGCTCAAACCTCAACAAACAAAGTAGATTACATTATTTTATTAGTCTTTTCAGCAATAGTTATTTGATTTTAAAAATTTGTTTCGTTCTATTATATGATACATTTTGTCAGAGTTAAATTGTATAGTTATTTAGTAAGCTAAACAGTATATTTTTTTTCTAAAAAAAGCAAGTTTCGTTATCGAATATACGTTTATTTGTAGATATATAAATATTATGTTTAGCCCTGAGCTTACCGCTGAAGAAATCTACAGTATGGCACCGTTTTTTCTATCGTCTCGATTTAAATACCTCAAAATATACTGGTCGTCGCGGGCAAAATGCTGCTGGTTTTCAGTGTAAGTTGCATTTTACATCTGATGATTATGTTTACCCTTTATAAAATTTTTCGTTTTCCGTGTTCCATTCCTCAAACTGCGATCACGTCTAAAATGTTAGAGGTGCAATCTAGGTCACTTAGTATCATCGTCAAAGTTAATCTTAATTTTTAATTCATTATTTTGTTTTATTTTCTGTCAAGACGATCCTTTCTTTGGATTTAGGCTTATGAATGGTACTGCAATGGGTTTTCGTATACTTTGCCTATGCAGAATGCTATATACTGGATGCTAAGCTGCTTTGTTGGTTTACTGTTTTTCTGTTCACATTTAACAGCTTTTGTCTAATGTGACTTTCGTGTGTGTGTGTGTGTGTGTGTGTGTGTGTGTGTGTGAGAGAGAGAGAGAGACTTTCGCCTGTAATTGGTAAGATTATATATATATATATATATATATATATATATATATATATATATATATATTTACATGTATATACTTGACAGTCTTTGAATCTGAAGTGTTAAGCTAAAGCATGTACTGTAGAATATCACAACATACAGTTGAAAAAAAAACAAACAAACAAATACCGCCACAAAAAGGAAGAAAAATACAGTCTCTTCCCACGCAATCTTAGCTGATAGACATTTGCTTAATCATTGCTTAATGACTTCAGGTAAGAACGGAAAGCCAGGACTTGCCAGTTGGCTGTATCATTTTCATGTTTTTTACTGGAGGCGTTTTTTTCTGTATTTTGTTGAAGCCGCGTTCGTCTATTTTTACTCGATTTTCAATTTCCAGTAGGAATAACAGTGACGTTATTATTATCAAATTACTTCGCCCACGATGTCAAATAACTGCTCAATCTTGTAATGTAGTGTCAGTCGAGCATGGCCTTGCATTATCGTGTGTTCACTTTTTAGCGATTAAGTTGGCTAAAGATAACATTAATTAAATAATACACTTTTTACATTTACGTTACGTCAGCTTTAATACACTATACATAAAAAAACATTTAAAACCTAATTTATTTCGAATAAAATACCTGAAAATATTGTCAACGTAAACACTTTAACCAAACATTCGTTTTTATTTTTTTTATAGTGAGCACGAATTAGCTTTCAGTTCTCGCTAATTTTATTTTCAGGACACGACTTTAAGTTTCCGTCTGCAGAAAGGGCGAAATCCAAACCGTATTATAAAAGAAAGAGCGATCACCATCAACGCCAGTCTAAGAAAATATATACAAACAGGTGTGTTATTTTTATGGATAACTAATTGAAAGATTCGGCTACAGCTAACTCTAATCACGTACTAGATTTGTATCTTATACTAAAGATGTGTGTTTGAACTTGAGTTTAATATACTGTATCTTACACTTAAGATGGGTGTTTGAACTTGAATTTTATGTATTGTATCTTACACTGAAAGTGTAAGTTTGCACTTGAGTTTTATATATTGTATTTTATACTGAAAGTGTAAGTTTGAACTTGAGTTTTATATGTTGTATCTTATACTGAAAGTGTAAGTTTGAACTTATATTTTATGTATTGTATCTTACACTGAAAGTGTAAGTTTAAAATTTTGAAATGAGTTTTATATATTGTATCTTATACTGATGATCTGTGTCTGATATTGCATCTGATACTGAAGATGTGTGTTTGCACTTGAGCTTTATGTATTGAATCTTATACTGAAGATGTGTGTTTGGACTTGAGTTTAACATACTGTATCTTACACTACAGATGTGTGTTTGAACTTGAGTTTAATATATTGTATCTTACACTAAAGGTGTGTGTTTGAACTTGAGTTTTATATACTGTAACTTACACTGAAGATGTGTATTTGAACTTGAGTTTTTATATATTGTATCTTACACTGAAAAAGTGTGTTTGAACTTGAGTTTTATGTATTGTATCTAACACTGAAGATTTGTGTTTAAACTTGAGTTTTATATATTGTATCTTATACTAAAGATGTCTGTTTGAACTTGATTTTATATATTGCATCTGATACTGAAGATGTGTGTTTGAAGTTGATTTTATATATTGTATCTTACACTGAAATTGTGTGTTTAAACTTGAGCTTTATGTATTATATCTTATACTGAAGATGTGTGTTTGAACTTGAGTTTTATATATTGCATCTGATACTGAAGATGTGTGTTTGAACTTGATTTTATATATTGTATCTTATACTGAAATTGTGTGTTTAAACTTGAGCTTTATGTATTATTTCTTATACTGAAGATGTGTGTTTGAACTTGAGTTTTATATATTGTATCATACACTGAAAAAGTGTGTTTGAACTTGAGTTTTATGTATTGTATCTAACACTGAAGATTTGTTTTTAAACTTGTGTTTTATATATTGTATCTTATACTAAAGACGTCTGTTTGAACTTGATTTTATATATTGCATCTGATACTGAAGATGTGTGTTTGAACTTGATTTTATGTATTGTATCTTATACTGAAATTGTGTGTTTAAACTTGAGCTTTATGTATTATATCTTATACTGAAAATGTGTGTTTCAGCTTGAGTTTTACTTAGTGTGCGAGGTTGAGTTTTATGTATTGTATCTTATACTGGAGACGCGTGTTTGAGATTGAGCTTTATGTATTGTATTTTATAATGAAGATGTGTGTTAGAGCTGGTGTTTTATGAAGAGGTGTGTTTGAGTTTGTGTTTTTTTATTATGTATCTTATACTGAAGATGTGTGTTTGGGCCTGTGTTTTATATATTGTATCTAATACTGAAGATGTGAGTTTGAATTTGTGTTAAATGTTTTGTTTCTTATACTGATGATGAGTGTTTGAGCTTAAGTTTTATGTTTTGTATTTTATAATGAAGATATGTGCTAAAGCTGGTCTTTTGTGTATTGTGTCATATACTGAAGATGTATGTTTTGAATTTGTGTTCAATGTTTTGTCTGATGTTTATTTGAGCTTGGGTTTGATGTATTGTATCTTATACTGAAGATGTGTGTTTGAGCTTGAGTTTTATGTATTGCATCTTAAACTGAAGATGTGTGTTTGAGCTTGAGTTTTATATATTGTATTTTATACTGAAGATGTGTGTTTGAGCTTCAGTTTTATATATTGTATCAAATACTGAAGATGTGAGTTTGAATTTGTATTAAATGTTTTGTTTCTTGTACTGATGATTAGTGTTTAAGCTTAAGTTTTATGTTTTGTATTTTATAATGAAGATGTGTGCTAAAGCTGGTCTTTTGCGTATTGTGTCACATACTGAAGATGTGTGTTTTGAATTTGTGTTCAGTGTTTTGTCTGATGTTTATTTGAGCTTGGGTTTGATGTATTGTATCTTATACTGAAAATGTGTGTTTGAGCTTGAGTTTTATGTATTGTATCTTAAACTAAAGATGTGTGTTTGAGCTTGAGTTTTATATATTGTATCTTATACTGAAGATGTGTGTTTGAGCTTGAGTTTTATGTATTGTATCTTAAACTGAAGATGTGTGTTTGAGCTTGAGTTTTATATATTGTGTCTTATACTGAAAATGCGTGTTTGAGCCTGAGTTTTATCTAGTTTGTCTTGTACTGAAAATGCGTGTTCGAGCCCGAGTTTTATGTATTGTGTCTTATACTGAAAATTCGTCTTCGAGCTTGACTTTTATGTATTGTGTCTTATACTGAGAATGCGTGTTCGAGCTTTGGTTTGATGTATTGTATGTTATACAGAAAATGCATGTTCGAGCTTGTTTTTTTTATATAGTGTCTTATACTGAAAATGCGTGTTTGAGCCTGAGTTTTATATATTGTATCTTATACTGAAAATGCATGTTTGAGTATGATTTTATATATTGTGTCTTATACTGAAAATGCTTGTTTGAGACTGAGTTTTATCTGTTTTGTCTTACACTGAAAATGCGTGTTTGAGCCTAAATTTTATATATTGTGTCTTGTACTGAAAATACGTGGTTGAGCCTGAGTTTTATCTATTGTGTCTTATACTGAAAATGCGTGTTCGAGATTGAGTTTTATATTTTGTGTTCTATACTGAAGATGTGTGTTCGAGATTGAGTTTTATATATTGTGTTTTATACTGAAGATGTGTGTTCGAGATTGAGTTTTATATATTGTGTCTTGTACTGAAAATGCGTGTTTGAGCCTGAGTTTTATGTATTGTGTCTTATACTGAAGATGTGTGTTCGAGATTGAGTTTTATATATTGTGTCTTTTACTGATTATGCGTGTTTGAGCTTGAACACTATCTCATTTGTTTTTAGCGACAGTTGCATAAGATTTAAAAGATTCTGATTGCATTTAGGCAAATTCTACGAACGTTTATGTTGTTGACACTGATTTTATCATGCGCAATGAGGCAAAGCTGGCTAAATGGAACTAGCAGATCCTTGAAAGCAGAATGAATAGAAATTCAGACCTCATGTACTAGGAGTTGGTGTGAACAATCCGCTATGTTTATTGAAAACTATGACAACGTTTTCTTTCTAGCATTTTTTCCGACTGTATCCCTGTTACCATATAAAAGGGTTCGGAAACTTTGTTCAGCCAATAATTTCTAATGTCCTATGGTAGCTCATTGTTTTAAAAATGTCAAGATGCGACTTTACTTTCTTTTTACATTTGACTCAACCTACAAACCATAACCAAGAAGTAGATTTATTATTACACTTAAGAATATTCAATTCAAAACAATATTAGACATATCAGATAAAACAAGTGACTTGAAGAATATTTAGTATGTTCAGTAACAATACTCTGAATCTTTTAAAAAGCTGTTCGTTGACAAAAACAACGATCGATGGATAGTTCATAGATAGACAGTTCATAGATAGATAGTTCATAGAATGATAGTTCATATACAGATAGTCATCTCCACAGCCATAACATCCTTATTGACATTTCCCCTAATACTCTTTTTATAATCCCATTGATAATGATTTATTTTGTAGTATTTTTTCAATTATGTTTCTCAAATACAAAGGCCAAGAAGTCCTTCTGCAATCACCAAATCACCAAAGTATGCTTTAGGATCTAGATCCAAACTTCCAAATGAAACGCAAGAAATATCAGACAGAAGTTGTTTACGAACATTATCAACTAAGTGTTTTAAATGGCTACGAGTAATAAACCAAATGAACAGAAAAACGTATTTATATTCTACATAGTTTATGACTGTAGTACCATCGAGTCTGTTTACTGGACAGTTCTATCTTATCACTCTGTTATTAAGAATTATTACACATGGTGCAGTATAGTTCAATTTTTTACTATTACTCTGCGGACAGAATACCATTTTCATGTTCTTATTTTCGGTGTAATTTTACGACGTGACCTCTTCCTTCCTTCCGTATCCCACTTGTTGAAAAACGCCTAACCGTTGGTAAAGTATACCGCAAAACTTTCACAATACTTTAAAATTCTTGTAATGGACACATATATTAAAACTTCAAACTTACAAATATGAGTATAATATCTAATCTAACACATTTAATATATATCACTGATATCTTACTATCTTTCAGTAATTACAAAGATACGTGTACTTGACATGAATGTATACATAAGTTTACTTTGCATCTAATTCCTTTATACCATTTTGAACAGCAATTTTCCTTTTTCTTTGTCTGTGTATAAACTCGGCTACAACGCTACGTAAGCTGACGTCATAACTTTTTACATATACCATAGTCTGAAATATTGACCAGTTTGTAAAATCTTGACCTCGCTTCATCTACAAAACCGCTTGGGGGATTTCACTGAAACTTCACAGGAGTGTTGTTACCAAGCCTCGTTGTGCATATCGTCAGTAGTTTCTGCTCAAATTATTTTTGGCAGAGTTATGGGCACTAAGTCATTTTTTTACTCTAAACTTCTACATGTATATTAAAATCTTGTCTACGCTTCATCTCCACAACCACTTGAGGATTTCATTGAAACTACACAGGAATATTTGTCACCAAACCTAGCTGTGCATATCGTCAGGAGTTTCTGGTCGGATTATTTTTGGCAGTGTTATGGGCTCTTCGTCATATTTTACTATAACTTCTATACTAAAATTTTGTCCAAGCTACATGTCCAAACTGCTTGGGGGATTTTATTGAAACCATAATGTTTGTCACCAAGCCTTGTTATATATAAAACATCAGTAGAGGTTGGGAACAAAACAATATTGTTCGTATTCAAGGCCAAAATCACAGCTTTCTATTTCATTGAATAATTATGTCTTCAGCCTTCATATTAGTATCTGAAGCAGAAAAACATTACTTTACCATTTACCTTCAGTTCATGCTCTATTTTTTGTCTGATCTTTTTTCCACAGGCATATTCAATTGTATATTTACACCAGTTTCATTTCAAAGCTACATTTCGGGGGCATAGGTTAATTTCCAGTGACAGCTCTTGTTACAAATAATTTTGACATTTTTGAAGTATCTAATTAAATAGATAACAGAAAAATATTTCAAATATACACCAATTCTTTGCATTATTTCAACTATGCAAACTGGTAAAATAAATTACGACTGTTTTTTTACCAGTTTACACAGTAATTTTACTGAATTGATGTCATTCTCCCGTTCTTTACCCTCACTGTATGAATGAATGAGTCGGTACAGTGGTTTTAATCATCTGATTCTGTTATAAATCGTTAACTAAAAATATGCTAATATTGGCAGGAATAAGAACCATGTTTTGTAAATAAGTGCCTCTTCATTTTGACAACATTAGTCATCATTTTGTCCATACACATTTAATACGCACAAAATCCCTAGCAAATGAATTATTACAAAATACTTATCTAAAGACAGATCACAGAATTTAGCTGAATTTTTTTTCTTTAAAATTTAAGAGAAGTTAATATACTATGGAAAAAAACATAAAATTATGCTTCTTTACACCATGAAAACTGAAAAAAAATTGACGTAACGAGGATTCGAATCCATTACCTTTCGGCCAGTAAAATATAGAGCGAGGATCTACAGAGTTACAAAAATTCGTCTGAATTTATATTATAACTAAAGTATATGTCCCGTGACTTACGGGGTAAAGTTTTTACCGATAAAAGTGTGTAAATCTTTATATTTTGATGCTTTTCTGTAACAAAAAATGAGTCAGTAACATAGCTTAGATATGTTCTTCACAATTACAGCAAGAATTTCAAGATGGATTAACTTTTTTTTTCATCATCGGTCTAGTGTGTGAGTCAGCCGCTTTCATGTCGAATTAGTTTTAGAGTGGCAATATCTCGCTTGTCGCTTTTTATATTACATAATCTTTTTATAATCAATCACCGTTGTTTATCAGAAAATTAAAGATCAGGAATACTACTTTCATAACTGTAGTGCTCATGGTCTTCATAATGACTCTCTTCAAGCTCGGGAACTCACAGACGCCATTTAAATTTCACATTTTAATGTTTCTGGTTTTTTTTAGACAAACAATTGAAGATAATAAAAAAAACTACAAATTAATTTTTAGGTCATTTCCGTTTCAAAGCATATGGCATCACCTGTTAAAGCTATCAATAGAAAATGAAGACTCATTTCATTTAGAAGAATGGTAGTTTATTTCCATCGAAAAAAACATACGTGAACATATTGTTTAGGCCAACATGCCAAACAGAATACACAACCGACACAAAAACTCAATATTAATCATAAGGGATCACAGTAACACAGGAGAATAGATCAACAATAATGATATTAAAAACAAGACAAGTATATTCTTAATATTTTTGTGTGTGTATCCCTAGAAATGTTAGCGTTGTAGATATAATTTTCTTATTTGAAATGCTTTATAAACCGTATTTTGCAAGATATTTTTAAACTAAATGTTCATTTTCTCTGGCCATTAGTTCTGTGACTTTAAACATATTCGGTTGACAAAGGTAGTACGACTTAATATATTGCTTTCTTATATCTGTACACAAGAAACATTCTAAAATAAAGTGAAACTCATCTTCAAGTAAATTGCAATGAGAACATTTTCTGTTATGAGCAGGTATCTGGATATAGAAAAAAACACGGAAAATATGATAAACTCTCACCTCTAAATAACATTCAAATGACTCAAATAATTCATTTTTAAACTTGACCCTTGATTTTACATTATGACATATGGCTTTAACAAATGAAGCATGCTCCCTCGTATTTTATCATTTTATACCATATGTTTTCTCGAAAAGGGTAGTCAAAGGCTTTAGAAAAATCAATAAAAACGTAGAACAGATGGTTTAAATTTATGAAGTATTTAATTAAACTGAAGCACAAAAAAATGATCATATGTTCCCGTACATGCGAGCAGAAAAACACTCTTTGCTTATATTTTATAATATAAGCTTAGACATGGAATGTCAACTGATGATAAATTAAAAAAACGATAATGGAAGAGTATATCTGATAATTTTTACAGCATTATGAACTGTCAACATACGGATATATTTTGGGTTGGTCACCAGTGAAAATACTGTTTATCAAAATCAGATGTCTGTAAAAGAAAGAAAGAAACCAAGCGAAGTACCAATATAGAAAGACGTCGTACTCGGTCGATATCATTTACATAAATGGTCTTAATGCTACCAATGAAGACATATGACCATCTTTTCATCCGCTCAAACTGAAGTCACATTCTGGCAATGTGTGGCAATTTTCCAAACTTATTAAAGGGTCGATGAGAAACCATTTGAATAAAATAGTTCTCAATTCCTTTTTTATATGAAGTTTTGTTGAAATTGTTGTTGTTGACATATACAGTTAGCTCTGAAATGTCGTGCTAACAGTGCGTACCTGCTGTTTGTAGAACAAGGTTACGCTTGCACCGTTTGCAATGAAAAGGCAACCAACCAGCTTATGATTTCTTCATAGTATGTAAAATAAAGGGATAAACAATGATCTCCTTTATTGATAAAAACACATCTATCCGATTTAAATGCATTTTGTCATGGAAATTTGATAGATACAATTATGAATAACGCACATTTTAAAACTCCAGTTCTTAAAAGTAAACATGACAATCTAATCGACACTTTAATACGTTTGGATAAAAAAATAGTTCTCCAGTTATAATTCTTCTTTTGTAAATTGATCTTTGCTCTAGCTCAATTAAAAATTCTTTGTTTGCAGCAATAATAAGAATTTTATAGCTGTAAACAAGTCTAGGCCATCTTAGCTTAATTTTGAATGTGTGAAACAACAAAATAGGTATCTAAGATTTCCTGAAAAAAACGTTAAGATTCTCGTTTTCTTGCTAGTTGGTTTATAAGTTTGAAATATTTAAACGATTATCTGGCTCTCCTACAAACTGCAAATGCTTAAACTTCCTTCTTCTGATTTTTATATTGATAATTAGTTGCTACAGTGAGAATATCTCTTACCTCACTTTTCAGGGAGCATAAAAAATCACGGACGCCTGGTTAGGTAATCCCACGAAGACCCTACGCTCTTTGACTTAAAAAACAACAACACTAAACTAAAGGATCGATTTCCCAGAACATTCTTTTTTCTCTGCTGTTTGAGTTTATAGTCAGAACCGGTTGCTAATATGACCGACGCTCACTGAACAGTTCAGTTAATTTAGGTAAATTGCAAGACAAAGAAAGTACCCCAGTCTAGTCAAATTGATACTTTCCCATACTCAGTTATAGAACTCAGTCGTAAGCGGAATGCAACACTTGATTCATGTAAGTGCAAATGCGTGAAATAGGTTTCACAAATCCTTGATTACATGTCTTCTGCGTAGCTTGTGTCATGTATGAAGGTTTTTATATTAAGAAGCGACAAGAAATATTCCTGTATACTATATGTTATTTAATAAGACCACTCGAGCCTTATTCAGCTCTCAGACACTGCAGTAGAGAACCAATCAAAACAAAGTATGTATAATTAAAGAATATCTGTCTGGACTAATTGTTGAAATTAATTAATTAATATCTTAAAATCTTCCCGTTTAAATTTCTTTGATTAAGTTCTTTTTTTCTTCAAATTTATTTAGTTTCACTTGTTATTACTATAATTACTGTAGCCAGTCTATCTAAAGCTTTTTTTATTTGCTCAACTATGACTCACATTACTAGAATGTGTCTTATATAAAGTTAATATACGTTCCCTGCAGTTTTCCTGCACCTGTTCGTAATTCGTAATTATGAAACTCGGGGAAATCAGTAAAACTCATTAAAAAAGAAAAGAAAAAAAATGGATGTACAATAACATGCTTCATGTGCCATTTTTGGAAATGCAACTCATTGGTATGTTAATCTTGATCGAGACATTAGAAACTCAGTTTATATTTATATATATTTATATTAAATATTCAACACCTGAAAGACTTGAAAATAGACCATGGAAGCTTATATTGTGTAAAACATTTTTTGAAAGCACTGTTCTCCTATTCGACAGCTGAAACTATGATTTCAATTATTTGAACAACTCAGCAATGACTAAATGGACTAAAACGAATCATTTCGCTCAAAAATCTCAAATTTTAACCAAAACTTATTTTATTCTTTGATACGTTTTCAAAGGATACTTGACAATGGAGACTCATTATATAGTGCTTCTTTAATTATCAGACTGTTGGTCTCGCAGTAACAGTAAAACGCTTTAATAACGAAATTTTCTCAAAGGCTATAAAACGTGGTCTTTATTTGTGCCTGGTTGTTTTACGAAATTAAAGAACATATATTCTTTCTTTCAAGAACTTATAAAATTTGGCATGAAGGTACTGTCAGATGGACCTTTTTTCAAAACTTTATTTCTAGCATTTCGGAAGTTTGTTTTTGAAAAGTATTGATATTTATCATGTCTTACACCAATTTCCGTTGATAAACTGCCTACTTGATAAATTTAGCCTTATCAGTCACCCCCAAGTTTATCAGACACCTCATCATTATACATTCTGACCTCAACGGAACTACTTTCATGGGGTCATTTCCGGTCTATTGTTTACATTGGATACTACTACACATTTTGATACGATGAAAATAAAACATAAACACACAAAAAAGTGTAACGTCTTTATTTTTATTTTGTTCTATTTTTAAACTTCTTTTGATAAATTTCTCTGTATCTTAATACCTTTTTCTCCTATTATATAAAAATTAATACAGAGCCCCGCCTTCATTTTTTTCTAAGCCTTAAAATTTTATAATATTAGACACTAGCTTGGTATTCTCTATAACTGTACCATTTTATTCAGATTTTTAATATAAAAATAGATACATCCTTTTTTTAGTACTTTTTCGTGAAATTTTGATAAAATATAAATAAGCAATCTACGTAAGAATATCACGATACGATACGATACGATACGATACAATATATAATATACAATACGATACATTCGGGAAGAACAAAAGATATCATTCTCGATCTGTCGGTTTTTTTTTCGGGTCTTCTTTAATTTAATGATCGAGCTATTGTTGTTTTACTGTTTGAGAATCTCAAGACTCACAAGAATCTTCAAATAGAGCTCAGTTCACCAGGAACTTTATGTGAGAAAAATAACAAAGAATTGAAGTCTACCATTTGTTTCTATTAGGTAATAAAACATATCGCATTGTCCAGTTAGTTTGTCCAGTCCTGACCTTTTCTAATATTTTTTTTCGACAATTATTTCGAGTATAGACTTAAACAAATAGTTTTATCGTCTAAAGTTACTTGTCCTTGAATTACCCAAAAGCTACCGTTCTATCTGATAACACTGCAGCATTTTCCTTTTTTTCAGTGTACTAGCACATATTTTTATGGAAAGCTTTCGGTCAAATTTAAATATTGCCTTATTCTGTAAATTACTTAAAATGCTTATTACAAAGGAAATAAACGTAATGATTTATTGAAATCATCAAAATCATTTAAAGTGATATAAATTGCAAAAGTGGCCCATTCGTATTGTAAGAACAAAATTCATCTATCTAATTACTTAAATATATTCACTGAGGTTTTTTTTTAACCTCACTGAGTTCAGTTAATATTGTACTATCATTTATAATTGGTCCAGACATAAATGAGATTTACATCTATACTGGAAGGTAAATTCTCTTTTATATATCTTTTATAAGAGAAAAAAGTTTTTTGTTGACTTTTAACTTCTGTTAATTGATATTTCTAACCATCCAAAGTTTTTTTATCAGGATTTATCTTGACTCTCATGCGTCTTGATAATTTTGAACTCTAATAACACTTTTGAGAAGAATTATACAAAACAATAATATGTTCTTTGCTAATATATGTCGATCAGTACCTACTTTACGTGAAGATACATATCACATCACTACAAATAAAGCTAAACGTACCATATTACTAGATATAATGCATAAAACACGTACGCTATCAGGAAACACATTCTGCAGTTATTACTTTCATATTCATAATTGTGTTTTGTCTGCGAAACCTCATTTCAAATAATGTCCTAGATGATTTTCCCTTTAATTAGCCAAACAAAAGCTATGATTGAAATTGTTTATGATATCTAAGAAAAATAAAGATAAAAATATTCAAACTGACCGACAATTACTAAAGCAACTATCAGTTAATTAAGGCTACATGTAAATTATCATTTGTATCTAAGTAGTGTAGTGGGAGTAGTCCACACCATCCTCAAATATTTTACACTTGCTTCGTATGACAGTTTCAATCAGACAGTAAAACACACGTATGTTCAAACACATAAAAGATTTCAATTTTGCATTCTTTATCGTCCTGAACAGTTCAGATAAATATAACTAGATTGACAGCCAGATACGTATGCACAAAACAGAATAAAAACACACTTCGTTAATTAACATCGTTTTGACACAAGAACAACAATGTTGTTGGAAAAGATTTTTAATTGTCTGTCTTAATGAAACAGAAATTGGTAGATCATATTTTGATCATCAGTCATCACCAAAACATGCTACATTACCCTTTAAATAGCGTATAGGTCTTGCATCTGTGGCCCCCAAAGTAAATATGGTGTGAATGTTTTTGCTTTCTCCGAAAGGCTTTTTAGGTTCCCCTTTCTTCTTTGGCGCACCTTCCTTACTAGCAGCAGCTTCACTATCACTAGTATCATCATCTGCGCGAATGCCTTCTTTTGCATTTGTCTTTTTGTCTACATGTATTTGCAGGTTCGATCCTTTTCCAGTTATCTTATACCCTGAATTTCCTGCGTATTTTTTTATCAGGGCACGTGTGAGTGCATCCTTATCGTGCCATAAAGGCTGTGTTTTCTCAGATTTCTCACTTCTTTTACTATTTCCAATTCCCTTCGCTACAAGTCCTGCAAAATACTTATTATACACATCTTCTTCTTCTACTTCTACACTTGTTTTTGCTTCACGATATGTAATTCCATCTTTGTTGTCAAAATACTCCAAAACCATTTCGCCTTCACTATCATTGTTAGACATACTATTTCTGATATCGTCTCTGCTCTTCTCGTAAACGCCTTTGCTTTGACTCTCAACAAAAACATCTCTTATCTCAACATGTCTTTCAAAGTCATCTTCGTCACTATTTCCGCCACTTAATATGTTAAAACTATCTCTGTTCCGCATTCCTTTACTGTCACCTACAGCACTACCATTTCTGACATGGTCTCCGCCATTCCCAGTAACACATTCACTTCGATTCCCAACGCTTGTATCACTAAAATCATCTCTAGTCACTCCATAGCTACAGGTTGCATTCTGGTCCGTATTTTCGGAAACCGATCCGCCAAAGCTTCCTCTGTCCCCAAGTCCTACACTGTCATTTCTAGAGCTACAATTTCTGACACGGTCTCTGCTATTCCCAGTAACACTTTTACTTCGATTCTCAATGCTTGTGTCTATAAAAACATCTCTAGTCACACCATAGTTACAAACTGCATTCTCGTCCGCATTTTCGCTGTCTGATCCGTCAAAATTACCCCTGTTCTCAACTCTTTCACTGTAATCTCTAGAGTTATCATTTCTGATACCGTTTATGCTTGTCTCGGATATAACTTGACTTAGACTCTCTTCGCTTGTATCATAAAAAATATCGCTTGTCATCCCATAGCTTTCTAATTTTACCTCGTTCTTATGTACGTCACCTGATCTGTTTAAACTTTGTTTGTCCCCCACTCCCTCATAATCATCACTAGCGCTTCCATTTTTGACATATTCTCCGTCATTCTCGGAATCACCTTTACTACGACTTTCAACGCTTGCTTCACCAAAAATATCTCTTGTCACATCATAGCTACAAATTGTATGCTCGTTTCTATTTCCACTATCTGATCCATCAAAACTACATCTGTCCTCCACCACTTCACTGTCATCTCGATCATTTCTGTCACCATTACCGCCCTTACTTCGACTCTCAACGTTTTCTTTACTATGAACATCTCCAGTTAGACGAAAGCTTTCTAATTCAAATCCGTTACTACTTCCGCTACCAGATTTGTCTTTCTCTTCCATCACCTCTTTACCATTCTTCTTATCTTCTTTTATTCCACCATCAAAGTCTGTTTTATTGTACTTAATTTGTGTCCTGTCATTGTTGCAAGAAGTACTCTCATTTCTAGCTTTGCACTCTGGACTGTTAAGACCTTTGTTTTGGCTTACCGTTCTAGAGCCATATCTCTTACTACTTTTTCCTGTCCCATCTTCAAGTTCATCTATATCGCCAAATTTTCGACTACCAACTATTGCTTCACCGCTATCATCTTCAATCAGACTGTTGCTGACAACTACACCTCTGCCTCTACCTCCGCTACCCGAGTTGTCGCAAATTTCACTGCCTCCTTCCCTATTATTTGTATTACTATCAGAATCTTTAATGTCACCACGGCTACTAAGTTTGACCCCTGTACGACCGCCTTTCGCTTGTCCAGGAATACTTCCATCACCTCCTTCTCCACCACCACCACCACTTAAGAACGGGATACTTATATTACATCCCTTGATTCCAAAGCCTATATTCAAGCTCGGTACACCTATCGTGAGATTAACATTACAAAAAGATACTCCATTCTGAACAGTCGCTCCAGAGTCTCGAGCAAGTCCAGTCGAAACGTTAAACATATTGACTCCCAAACCTCCATCTGCTTCTGCCCTGAGGCCCTTATGACCTAAGCCTGTAGCATTTATATTGCCTGCATTAAGAGAAAAGCCAGGACTAGCTTTAACTGAATTTATCTTTCTGTTGTCGATTTTTGTTGCACTGAAATTTCCTACATTAACTTTTGCTCCAGTTACTTCAGCAGAAAGACTGGTCTTATTTCCTGTTTTCTCCCCTGTTGCTTCAAAATTTAATACTTTTGCTTTTAGTCCCTGAACACCTACACTAGCCTTCATTTCGTTCCCATAATCTTTCTTGTCAACGATATCTTTACTCATCGCCCTTAATTTGACCCCACGCAAGCTAGCTTGACCTGAAACCTTTCCCTTTTTGTCATTTTTTACCCCACATATGTCAGTTTGAAAATCAATCTCCGCTTTACCCTGTGCTTCTGCTTTACCTATGGTTGCTTCAACTCCTTTGATATGGAAGCTGCCGTCCCCTGATTCCTTTGGCTTAAATGAAAGTTTTCCATCAAATGCTTGAATTTCTGCTTTTCCTTCTGCTTTTGCTTTCAGCACAGCTCTGTGTTTTCCAGATGATACCTTTGTTTGTATTTCAGTTTTACCCGTGGCTTTGCCCTGTAACACCTTCATGTGCCTTTTAATTTCTTCGGAATTTCTCTCTAAACATACTTGACTTCCAAGTAATGATGCTTCCCCGGAAGTTTTCATATTAATTTCTGCTTCCAGCTTTCCCCTTTCTGTACAATTTAGCTGGGCTGAACCTTTTAACTTTCCGTCAATTTCACCCTCGACTTTACAGATGCCTACTGTAGATTGTTTTTCAAATCCCTTCTCGGTATTATGTTCATCTGTTATACCTTCAATACTGGCTTTTAATTTCCCCTTGAAATGAGCGCTGTATTCAGCTTCTGCAACCTTTGTTTTTGCAATTGCTAATCGAGCATGTCCTTCCGATTCTGCCTTAATCTCAGCATCAAGGCTACCACTGTACTTTTTATCAATGACAGCACTGCCATGAAACTCGTTTGTTTTCTCTAAAATGTCTGACTTGAAACTTTTATCACAATTGCTTTTATGACAAGTATCAAAAGTTGGCTTCCACTTAAGGGGCCCGTCTTTAAACGCTTGTATTATGACTTCTTTCCAATCTGTATCTTCTGTGTTCGTCTTTTTTTGTTTGTTTGTCTTTTCTTCATTTGTATTGTCATTGTTCACATTCTTTCCAATATCTGGATTGATCTGTTTAATAATTCTTATTATATCGTCAGCTTCTTTTTTTACCTTTTCTATCTTTCCTTCAGAGTCAAATAATAATACAGCATCTTTTACGTATATATAAGGCTTCTTCTGTTTATCCATATTTGTATGCAACGTGGTTAATAGTAGGCACGTCTTCTGATATGTTTATAGCCGTCGACCAAATCCTAAAAATCAAAAAAAATATTGAATTTGAATATTTCAAATATTAAGTTGACTTTAGTTTTTTAATTGCCTTATGAAAGATATATACTGAATGTCTTCGTACATCTGGCTAAATGGAAGTGGAGTGTTGTTTTGTAGATTCTGCAACTCAAAGTAGGGGCAGTTATCGAGTTTATGTTTGTTCACAAAAAGGTTTTGTTGAAAACTTCCATTCCTAATTTTGTGTAACATTTAAGACTTGTGGGTATTTTAACTAACGTTTATTTAATAAAATTTGTTAATATTTTTTTCTGTTTGTGTAATCAGTAGCATAAGAATGAAGCTTTGAGCATTTCATGTCTAACATCATATAAATGTAAATAATAATTAATGAACCATTACCTGATGTCAAGTTAAAATTGAGATTAATGAAAAAGAAACAACAGAAAAAACTAAATACATTTATATTTATCTTTCCAAAGGGAGTTGTTAAAGCACATCTTTTGAATGAAAAGCGATTTATTACAAATGAACACTTCCCTAGTATCTTTTTGTTTCAAATGAACACTTCCCTAGTATCTATTTGTTTCAAATGAACACTTCCCTAGTATCTACTTGTTGCAAATGAACACTTCCCTAGTATCTACTTGTTACAAATGAACACTTCCCTAGTATCTATTTGTTACAAATGAACACTTCCCTAGTATCTACTTGTTACAAATTAACACTTCCCTAGTATCTACCTGTTGCAAATGAAGACTTCCCTAGTATCTATTTGTTACCAATGAAGACTTCCCTAGTATCTACTTGTTACAAATTAACACTTCCCTAGTATCTACTTGTTGCAAATGAAGACTTCCCTAGTATCTATTTGTTACCAATGAAGACTTCCCTAGTATCTACTTGTTACAAATGAACACTTCCCTAGTATCTATTTGTCTTACAGAAAAAGTATGAACATATGTCATTAACATTATCAATTGTTGTTTGTTTGATAGCATAAGAGTGAATAAAATGCACATACAATATAGTATTGGTAAAAAAAATGAATATGTCTCTTAAATAGATAAGCTCATTCCTTTTTTACAGTATCATATAAGTGTTGACCTTCACATTTATTAAAGAGTTAAGATACGTCAGATTATTTTGTATTGACACAACAAGAAATATGTTTCCATGAACTTCAGTACAACTGTAAGTACAAAACTTGTTTTTTACTTGTATCAGAAACAAATGCATGTAATTGGAAAAGAACATACAAACCTAAATTAAGTACCAGAATGCAACATGTCTTAGGTTATCCGTAACTTAAACATTACGGTTGAAATCTAAACAGTAAGAAGAAGTCACACTTTTCAGCTCAACCAGAAACAAAATGCCCAGTTTGAGCCTTAATAATGTGTGTCGTATGTCTTCGTGCGCCGTCAAAATTTAGTTTTAAACAAAATCTCCTCATCGAAGTTTATGATACTTGGCAAGGACATTCCTTGCACGAAGTTCTACCAGTTCTAAATGCCTGAAACCAGGAGGCCATAATCTTTCATATGTAGCATGTTGCGTTGTCTAGTGGAACTTCACAAAGGTTGATGAAATTATGCACATTTGATTATTATTTACTCCTTCACATAGATAAAAGATAACCACTTTAAACAATCTTCTCTGAAACCACAAATTATAAAGCGTTTATGTCTTTCCTGTTTACATGTTACAAATTTTTAGTGAGAATTTATTTCGGGCCGATTGCTTTATATTACAAATTAATCGTATTGTATTGTATTGTATTGTATTGTGTTGTGTTGTGTTGTGTTGTACTTTCACAAAGGTTGCTGAATCGTAACACTGGGCTATTTATAAGTCCCACTTAGGAGTCACTCGTTTTACACAGAAATATTGACGTTATACCAAGATTTCGTCTGTCTTAACCCATAACGTATTAAAATCTTTCAAACTTAATTTGCAGCATCGTCCAGAAAATAGTTACAAAGGTTGCTAATATCATGAACCTGAGCATAATATTTTGCCCTGTCCACAGCTTAATTGGAGTAGGAAATATCAACAAATTATCTTTTATCAAACAACAAGGCTTAGAGCTTTCATATTTTGCATACAGCATTTTCTCAACGTGTTTTCCGTATAAGTATTTTCAACCAGTGAACGTTTAAAAAAATTGTTAAAAATCTGTTTCTTCGATCAATATTAGCCCCTGCCTCATGTTTATTTTTTTACATAGAGATAGAGAGGACAATACGAAAAAGTCTCCTTTTCTAAAGCACTACACTTAAACATCCATATTTTGCTTGTAACATCCTGCTGTGAACCTTTACAGGGGCTGCTAACATCATATTGGAACATTATCGGCCCGACTCACAGGCTAATAGTTATGTTTTATATGTATACATATGTCAAAATTGACAAAATGATTTTGTAAGTAGCTCTACTCAGGTGGGCGATTCCGGGCCATCATGACCCTCTTTTCTTCATAAGGACTACACTTGTCTATAAATTTTAGTGGAAATCATTTGAAAGTGTTAAATGGTATAATATTTTTATCCTTAAATGTATTCGATATAAATAAGCAACAGGCAGCTGAGTTAAATAAAAAAAGAATCATATAAAGAAAAATCATAGTCAGAAAACACCGTCTCCTAACACAGTTAAAAAGTGACAGTTTCAACGGGCAGTAACATAAAATAGCTCTGTCTTGAGTCAGCCTGAGGAACACTGTGGACACAGACACGGGGATAACAGTACTTTGTAGGACTACGACTGCCTTAAAAACAACATCTACAAGATCACACAAGGAAATAAGCAAAAAAGGTTTATGTTCCCCTCCTACCACAGAAATTGCATGTAGATCAGTAAGTTTTTAATGGATATTGTATCCCTTTTTATATGTGTATTAAATTATGGCATTTATCTATTCGCTATCTGTCCATAATCCTGTACATATACATTATAATGATAAAGGGAATTTTACAACAACAACAACAACACAACCTTTTATTATCTCAGAGCTGCATAAACATATACAAGCTATATGAGAATACAAAGCATAATTGTCAAAACATATCAGTAATGTTAACAAGTACTAGAGATTCACACAAATTGTTTGTCCATTAGTTAAATAAAATAATTAAAAATCTTAAAAGACCATGTGTTCTTAAACCCATAGTGCATATAGATTCCCAGAGAGAGTTATAATAAATCGCTATCCAGCCAAAGAATTTACAACTCTTGCATTTATGATGTATATAAATGAATTATGTTAACTCGTTGCACCTAGCATTTTTATCCTGTCCTTGTCATCGTGTAATGATTTATTCAGAAGCATTCGCAGTTATATGATTTTGAAGAAAATGAACGACTGTAGATCTTAGTATATAATATTGATTTCTTTTGCGAATGTAAACTGAAAACTTAAAAACATGCAATTGTTTTTACTCTTTGTAAAGCAGTTTTTAATGAACGTGTATATATACCTCTGTCTTGGACATATTTATGGGATTTAATAAAACATTTCACAAATTTTGCATATTTGATTACAGACGACTAACTGTTAAGGAGATTATTTCTAAAGCACTTAATTTATGACTTCTATATACTTGAAATGGTGTATCATATTTCTTACGGTATTTCCGAAAAAAAAAGGGAAATGGAGACGTAACGTTCAACTAGTCACAGTTCCACCAGTGAACGGCGGTATTTGGTAAATGAATCGTATGCATATCTCAAGTACTGTTGAAGTGTGTTTGTAAGAATTTACCTAAGACTTAAACTGCCCTTTTAGCAACAGTAATAGTTTGTCTTGCTTTGAAGTATTTATTTGCCAAACATGCATATAATTGTTGAAAGAAAAAACAAAAGAAAAAGAAAACAAGCTCTTACTTTTGTTAACAACATGTCATATCACACAATATTTTCAAGCTTTCTGGGAAACCAGTGACTAATAGATATTTCGTAAACTGCGTCGTATGTTTAAGGTCTATTCATATGTCAAGATAAACGAATTATGTAAGTCAAGTGCATTGACACGATAAAACTTTACCATAAAGTATTAGTCACTTGACTGGGACTTTAACATTTAATCGAAAATGCATGTCGTATTTTTGACAGTAATGTAATTTTCCTTCTGTCTTCACCTTTCTGTTCTTCAGTACTTAATTATCACGAACAGAATCTACATTTATATATATTATATATATTTAACTATATAGGATTGTCACGGAAAATTATCTTGCTTTGAGGAAAAACGAATGTCCATTACAGATTTTTTAACAACATGCTTATTACTGCTCTGATCTGCTATCAAATTTTACTGAATTTTTGCTAATGTAGCAAATACTCACTTTTTTCTTACATATACAGATTAATGAATTATTAAACCTTTTTCATGAAAACCGCTTGGGGAACCGATCTACCACGGAAACCATTTAATTAACTGGCTTTAACGAAAGTGTTTTCACGATAGCCATTTATTTAAGCTCAGAAGTATTGAGCACTTGATGTAAATAATATTTTGTAAACAAAAATAATAATTCCCTTGGAGCATGTTTTCAACGTATCATGTTACTAGAAAAGTTCGGTGATAGATATTTTTTTTGAGAATTTTTCTTTGACTACTTGACCTGTTACACTTCTATACATTAGGCGTCAGTTAAGAGTTGTGGGAAATTTAACTTTCTAAAGGGACATTTACTTTTCATAAAAGCTACATATTTTTTTCACACAAATATAAATATATAGCTAACGTGAAACTTCTTTTTCTTCATTAAAGCGAGACAAAAAATTACAAAACTTACGAAATAAAAAAGCTTATCTGAGTACTGAAAATCTCAACGGGTAAAACTTTTGAACAGAAATAACTTTGTCACGGTCTTAGGACATGACTTTGATAAAGCAAAGTGTTGATAACATGACTTGTTTACGATTTCGACTTTTTCACTACTAATCTTTGCTGAACTTGTTTACCTTCAAATAACGTTTAGTCACATGAAATAAAAAAGGTCATGTGACTAATCAAGAATGTAAAACATTACGCCACACGAAATGGAAAAAATCATCAAAATGGTCATGTAAAAGTTGTTACCAACATATCAACAAATGACCACTAGACCTCTTTCCACACAGGTGCGCTTCTAACCACCAGTAGCACCACTGACTGTTCATCGTTCCTCACCCCTCACGCCGTCAAGGTTAACATTTACACATTTCGTAAAATGGAGTTTAAGTACGTGGTTGTTGCTACCCCTGTGCAACACCGTAGTAAAGTGTTGTGCATGCGATTCAGATTTTCAAGCAAGAGTCTTAGATTACCCTGCACAGATCCCAGTAAATATACAAACGTGATCCGAAGCTCACCTGTCAAATTTGGATGTGCATGGGCGCCGCCATTTACAATTCCATACAAAATTTGACCACTGACGTATTTCTGTACCCACAATGCAATTATCGCATATAAATGAAAATTGGCAAACGATGTATGAATAAGAAAAATATTGAATATAAATAAAAATTGTTGAATATAAATGACTTTTTATTGAATATTAATAAAACTTATTGGATATAGATAAACATTTATTGAATATTTATGAAATGTTACTGAATATAAATGAAATATTATAAAATAAGAATACAATTGATAGCACATAAATGACATTCACTGAATTTAAATAAAATTATACCATATAAATGAAAAATAATTGCATACAAACAATAAAAAAATTAAATATAAATGAAAAAATATTGCATATGATACAAAATATTGAATATAAATGATTTTTCATTGCATATAGATAAAAAATATTGAATATAAATAAACATTTTTTAATATGAATGAAAAGATATTGAATATAATGAAAGTATAGAACAAAAATGAACTTTAGCAAGTATTGCAACACAATATAACAGGTGATGTATAATGACGCTTGCTACGTGTGGCAGTGTTGAACGACTGTATTGGAGACAGTTTTGTGACAGAGGTGTCCCTTTGTGACCCTCAGCAAACAACAACAACAACAACAACTATTAATAAAACAAGAAGGCTCTTTTTTCACAGATTTATAGGCCCTTTGATTTTCTACATAGCACTATTGTTGTCAGGGCTATTTCTCAACCACCACTTCTGGAATAAAATCAAGGTTGATAGGAAACTCTAGCAGCAGGTGAGTTTTGCATATTGTCAGCACAACGCAAATTGATTATTTTAGAGAGCTTTGGGCCTTTAGTTTTCCTGCAGCACCATATACTCGGTTGTCTCTTGCTTGAATTAAAACTTCAGTTTCAAAATGTGATGTGCATGTTATAATAGTGATCCGGATAGTTATTTTACCAATTTATGTGCACTTTGTTTTGATACATGTAGTAAACTACAGCACTTTTCGTGTCTAGGCTATGTGTGAGCAACTGTAGACCTAAATGAATCTTCAAAGAGACTTTCGACTCTAGCAGCAAATACGCAAATTCAACCATGGTGAGGATTTATTGATTTTTTAACGGTGTTATGCGCTGTTTATTTTGTTACTATAGTACGATTCCTGCCTAGGTTATCAGCAACCAGTTGCCATGAAAATGTATAGGAAGCCTCTGATCAGTGCCAAGAGGAGACGCATATATTACAAGCAATATCTTAGTCAAAGACATGCCACAAAGGGATTTCCATTTAACTAGTAATGCAAATCGCTGATAATTTAAAGGCGCTTTAATTGGCACATGTAATCCTTCTGATCTAATATGATTTGACAAAAATATAAAAATAAATGGGCATAAATGACAGAAAGTGCTTAATTTGAACAAGTTCAGTAGAGGTTCACTTGACACTGGTTTATAACAAATTTCAGAGGTATCAGCCGAATTGTTTAAGACATGATACTAGTAATTTCAAAGAACAAAATTTGTTTCAAGAAGAACAAAAAGCTTGCTCATTTAGTTTATATTTGATGAGGTTTAAATCATTCCTGCAGTGTTTGTTTCAAATGTGAAAGATTGAAAAGGTATATAAAGCCATGTATTTCTTTCAGGTTTTTCAATTACCAGAAAAACCAAGTCAGCACAATTGTTTACAGTATTTTCTTATGAATTAATTAGATATTGCAATTTGCGAACCAGCTAAAAGAATGCTGCAAAGCTTTATGGATCTTTAGCCCCTGTATTAATGTTATACCTCACCATATCACTATATTTGAAAGAACACTATGTTGTTACCTTGAAAATGTTAAATAAATGCATAATGTGTAATCACCATGCATGTGTAAGACAACAGGTATTTGAGACTGGACTTATATACATTACAAAGTCAGTAATTTATTGCACAAACTTCGATCAAGATGAATGCGTCAATATTCATTTGTCAGAATAATGATAAATAATAGAAAATAATAGCTCATTGTAAAAAATTGAGGGAACCGGTTTTCTTTTACAGCAGTTTGTCGGAATGTGAACCTCTATTTGTACACTTCATTTAAAACATGCACGAAATAGGAACAAATATATGCTACATGCTGGCTCTAGACATGTTTCGGTAGATTTCATAAGATAATCTTATTTATCAAAATCAGATATATTTCTAAAAAGATATGTTATAGACGTTGCGACTGTGGCGTTCCCAATGATGATCTTCGAGGGCATATTTTAGACAATGCTTTTATAAGTCTTCAGGTCTATATGTTAATTTTTTTATTTGATTGTTTTTGTTGTTGCTTTATGTGTTTAATGTTTTTAGTTTGTTTGTTTTTTGTTGTTGTTACCTATTTTCTATAGTTTCCATTTGTGAAATATTTTATAAATTGAATAGAGCATAAAGAAACTTTAAACCAATATGATATGATCATTGCTCTGGTTTAGATGATGATAGTGAAGACGTTTTAAACTTTCTAAAAGACCAAAATTATAGCATTGTAACTTTTTCATCAACAACATTAACATTTTTTTCAAAAATTTAGAATAGCAGACATATATTACCTGGGAAATGTATTTTAATAACTGTATCTCAAATAGTAAGTGTATTAGGCAATATTTAGAGGAATCGTTAAACATAAACTGTAAATGGCAATGAAGTTAAATTAATTAAATTAATTAAAGATTTAACAAAGGATAATTCAAAACAATTATTACGAGAAGAATCGAATAAAATAATATGTGAAAGACTTCGAGGTCATTTCATATGGTCACGATCAGAACGGATTTAGTATGGTAGGAAAGTAAAACCTAGCAACATATAATTATATCGATGAGTCAATACCTTTCTACAGAAATTAGACAATACTTACAAAGATTACCAAAAACAAATTCTTAAAGAAGCATGTTCCCTTTACGAAGATTTATACCGTTTTGCAAGAACGCAAGATTATGACAAGGAACACCACCTTGTGAATTCCAAAAACTTCAAGAGAATGTAACTGATCATCGTCGGATACCCACGGCCGATCCATTAACATTTATCAGCCGTGGGATTTTTGTACGCTATCTGGTCGATATGAGGTATGTCAAAGACAGCTATTTCATTGGTTCCCTCACGATTTCATGAGGCAATTAAAACCAATCAAAAAGCTCGTTCTATACGATATTCGGTATTACAGACAAGATGGCGGCAACCATAGACGACATGTTTAATTGTGTTTGTGAAAAGTTCAAAATTGAAAATGTGGGCGAAATGTTAATACTAGGTAAAATATCACTATAGCGGTCTTTGCTTGTCGAAGAATTGAGTTGGCGATAGTTTTTGCCTTTTATATTGGCTAGACACGCGAAACAGATTTTCGCCATGGGCGCAGCCATTTTGTTTCTGATAGTTTTTCTACCCACTTAGTTGAAGAGTATCAGTTTTGTTAAACGCGATTTCATTGGTCGATATTTTAGGCACTTGTTGCTATATATCGACGCAAATTGATTCAATTTTCCCACGCTTTGATTAATGCAATAATCAACATGGGTATCCGACGATGGTAACTGATAAACTAAAAACTTTATTATGAAGGGTCGGGGGCGAATCAAATACTTTAAGAAATACGAAAACTGATAATAGAGTAGGCTCTGGTGGTCTTACTGTATACTTCTCAGAAGATTTCAAAAAAATATTACTGGTCATTTTTTGTTAGGGCCAAAAACTATGCTTCCGGAAACTGGTCAAATATACAATAACACAAAAACAATTATTATCATTTCTTGCATTCCAAAAATATAACAAGCCCAATCAATTCTTAAAGACCTGTAGTCATTTACAACCTGTTCTATAAATATTTGTTGATAATATCGAAACTGGATTTATTCATACATATATGAAAATACATGATTACATGATATCATGAAATTCACAGTGGACAACAATACCCCAGGTTTACTGGTAAAACTTGACACTGAAGAAGCATTGAATGTTTCTGTATACTTCTAAGACCTTATTTAATCTTATATTGTTATATATTTTGTGTAGCTAGATTAAAGAAAGTAAATACTTAAGAGGAAATAAATGGTAAAGAACATAAAATTTCGCTATTTGCCGATGACACTTCTCTTCGGTTTGATAGCTCGGACAGTTCACTTAATGCAGTGTTATCTATGTCGAGCACCAGACCTTTAAGTAAACTGTTAAGACAATGTAGTATGGATTTGACCAATAGGGATTAGCATGTGATCTATCAAAACTACATGAAAACTGAAATGAGAAACTACTCATTTCAAATTATTGGCTATTATTTTTGGATGGAGATATAAATAGAAAAGTTGAACTTTTCAGATAAAACAAACACGATCAAAAACTGTATTTCATACTGGAAAAGAAAAAATATATAACCCTAATAAGTGAAATTGTGGTGGTTGCTCCATTATTACCTCTTTTAACTTAACTTTATATGTCGTTACTAACTACTCCCGAAAATTTCATTAGAACAGTAGATAACATTTTTTGTGTGATTTCGTATAAGGAAACAGTGTAAAAACAGACCAAAATTGCACTTGAAGAATATTGCGGTGGAAGAATAAAAATGGCAGAGATTCATATTTTCGTTGTTTTAAACTGAGCTGGCTAAGAACTGTTTTAAACTAATACAATCATTATTCGGTCATAAAAAAATCCTTTGTACTAGTTGGTGCGAATAAAACAATGATAGTATGTATTAGATACTAATAAGAGAGAGGGTAAAGAACCACCCAGCCAAGAGAAATGGAATATTTTAATAATAACCACATACTCTAATGCGGGAATCTATTTACAGACTCATTTTCGATGCGATATCATCTTACATTAATTTCAGGCAAGAAAACATTAACTCTTTATTGTACAAAATGAAAATGAAAGCTGATAAAACATGCACTTTGTATATAAAATACCAGAAGTAACTATAACACATATTAGGAATGCCCAAAAACACTAATACTGATAAACAAGTTAGCAATAACATTTCCTATGACCTTGCCAGAAAGCAAGATGTTGATTTTTACAGCATTTCTCCTGTATTATTTTTCAGTCTTTTACACCAAATAAAACTCATCGTTTTGTTTGTTTTCACGTTAACTTTTAACGTAATGATTTATCCAGTACATGTCTATCCAGAAACCGTGTAATAAATATCTCAGTACCATAATGTTATATTCCTTTGGCTTCAATTACTGGAATTCATCTGAAAGAAAATATAACCTTACTTTATTTCGCTCACACTGAAAACATATGTAACATCATCATTTCGCATGTATTGAAAAGTAATATTTCACAATTAGTAATGAAGTTCACGGGTGAATAGTATTAGAAATAATTAGAAACTATTTCGTGCTATGTAACATAGTGATGAAAAAAAAAACATTTTCAATCCTTGAAAAGGTAGAATTCGTTATTCATATTTGTATGCACTTCTACTCAGGGAAATATTTTTTTTAATCATTAAATTTGCATTTGTTGTACTTTATTCATAAAATCCGATGCACAACTCATACGTTTACTTTATGGTATTTTAAAGAATAATTGAGACACTTGTAGCATAAGGGCTACTTTTCATCTTCACTTCTGACATTGACATATTTGGCATTTTAATGAAAAACACTAGTTATTAGCTGTATTAGAATAAGCTTGGAAAGTTACACGTGCTAGACGTTATCTCGTTTTGGTCAATGTTTTGGCCACACGAAGCCTTCCGTCTCTTACAGCGGTACCTCAGTAAGATCACAACCGGTATAGCAATAATGACGACAAGCAGGAAAGCCATGCCAACGATCAAATATATGTAAGTGGCTGAAAAGTAATACACATGGTACTGGGTAAAAATGTTAAGATCAAGTCACCAATAGTTATGAAACATCAAGAAGGTTTTCACTTGGGAGAAAATTTAAAAAAAAAAAAGATAATACTTCGATTTTTCTGCACGTTGTATTCATTGATGTTCAGACTTCATTAAATTATCAGATCTTACCGTCACTTTGGCAAGTGATTCTGATCTTGATTTTGTCTGTACTATCTGGACCTGGATGCTTGAGATCAATGTATAACTCTGTAACAAGCGCTGGACAATATTCTGTCTATTCTCTCTGTTCCACACGAGAATGTCTACAATGATCACAGTTTTATGTTAGATGGCAATGTATGAATTAAAAAAATCCGTTTCAACTTCGTTTAAGATTTTTTTAATGCTTGAATTAAACAATGCTGTAGAAAATACCTTAGGAATATTTCAATAAAAGATTTTATCATTTATATCCTTACGTAACGCTGAATAATAAATCGCAATAAACGCAAAAGTAACATATATTCAAAATATAGTACCTGGAAATCTAGTCTTTCGCTGTTTTTCTGTTGGTACCCATATACTTTGAGAGTAGTTTCACAAGAAGCGATGTCCATCTCTTCAAAATAAACACATATTTTCTTTGAAGACTCGGTCTCTTCAATTGTAAATGTACAGTAATTCAATCTTGTTCCATGGTAATTGATATGCACCACACCATCGTCAAGGTTATAAATCCCACCACAGTCTCTATCAGACACAACCGCTACCCTTTTCTCTGTTACAAAATATAAATCACTATCAACGATTGAATCAAATGTAAATATATCTGATCTTCATTGTTCAGCATCTATAAGTTTTGAAATCATTTTATAAAAGAATAAATTAAAAAAATAAAGATAAAGAGGCTAACGTCCAAGTTTTACAAAATTAGAAAAATAATTTAAAAAAAAACCCTCAGTCATTCAAGGTTTGAATTCAGAGTTATCATATTTGATCTTTTCCTTTTTTGCCTTTATAATATTTTGGAACGATCTTACAAAAATATTAAAGAGACTTAAACATTTTTTTCTTTTGCTTCAAAGAAGGACAGTTAATGTTTTACTAGATTGAAAATATAAACAATAGTGCAAACTTATGTTGGTCTACCGGAATATGTGGTAAAAATTTACGTCTTTTCTGAACATTGAATGAAAAATGCATCTGGTTAAAACAAAGATAAAAAATCATTCTGCAATTTAATGCTTTTCATTATATATTTGCACGAAAGTTAAATTTTAGACAATAATAACAATAAAGATTTTGATAAAGTTTACCACAAGCAGCAAGTTGTAAAATTCCTAGAATAGCTAAATTTTTCAACATTTCATACATCTGATATCACAAAATTTTAATACAGGACAAGGTTTGCATGTTGATATATTTATTTCATAACAAAACTAGAAAGGCACGTTTTGCTGTCACCTTAAGTTGTTTATTGAACGCAAATTAGGAAGTAATATATAATTACTTACCACTCGGAAGTTGATATTTAAACAAAGCTTTTGAGAAACACTCCAAATACAGAAAGTAGTAAATAAATAATTTCAAAATAGTTCGACATGAATGTACGTACATTTCTAATTAATGTATGTGATAGCACCACGTTCAAAACTAACACAAGTCTGAAGGAATTGTAACGTATCCGCAGTCAAGTAGTTTAGAAATTTTCACCATAGAAAGGCCAGCAATTTCTCGTAACATTTTTCGTTTTGTTTACCTGCCTTCTTAAATTTTAATGCTATCGAGAATGATTAATAATCACTGTATTGTATGTTTTCTTAAAAGAATTTAAATCGACACGGGGTTTTGACAGTAACATGCTTTAGAACGGAAGACAATAAAGGTCATCCTTGAGCATGTTGAAAATGGGAAATTTGACGAGCCAATTACTTAACTAATACCCTAGCAAAAAACTCACGTCATATTTTTCTATGGATTTATTACCAATTTTTAAACATGTTGTGACATTTGGACATAGTGAATAGCAAAAAACGACGTGATTATTTTCGGGTCATTTGTAGAAGGCAGTGTAATGATTAAGAAGTAGGTCAATATTCCTCAATAAAACTATCCTCAAATTCATGTTTACAAGCGAAACCAAACAGCTTTGTTGAATGTTCTGGCCCAAATAATATTCGTTTACAGTTCGATACTTGTCTTCTTTTATTTGTAACAGACACTTTTTAATAACTGCTTTCACTCCAGATTACTAGACAATGCATTTCGTCAGTTTTTAGGAATACAACTGAAATGTCTGGTTGCTGATAAATTTCGTCTTTATCTTCCTATTTTTCTAAGTTCTGTTTTTTTTCTGACATTGATTCATCCGACACTATTTAATGCTGACTGGAATCATGCTGACCATGTGGTTTAATATCTTTATCCAGATAATGCCGTTATATCAAATATCATTACATTGGTTTATTAATTCTGGTAAAGTTTGATTCCAGTTGCTTGGTTGCATGTGTCCATGTGGCTGAGTTATCTATTGTTTGATTCTTACTGGTCTTTAGATATTTACTTACACTGTTCACGGATTAATTCATATCCCTTTTGCATATGACTTTAGTACTGAAATATTTCAGAATTTTCGAGCATCTGGATGTTGGCAAAAGAATATATATATACTTCCGTGAAAACTTCCTGTAAAACCTTTCAACTGAAAATGACATTTAGATAATACAAGCGTTCTTTTTCCTTTTTGCGCTTAAGTAGCTTTCATCTTTACATCCATGTTCAAACACTTCATATATGCATGTATATATAAAAGCGAAAAAAGAATGCCTGGATTATGAAGAGAAGCATAAAAAACATTTTATATCAAAGATTTGATTTTATATTTCATTTCTACTGTAAGCTTCATTTTGCTTGTTAGTGTTGTAGGGACAGATTAATACACGTACTTCGTAAGTGTTGTAGGGCAGATTAATACATGTACTTCGTTAGTGTTGTAGAGAGGATTAAAACACGTACTTCGTTAGTGTTGTAGGGCAGATTAATACATATACTTCGTTAATGTTGTAAGGAATGATTAATACACGTACTTCGTTAGTGTTGTAGGGCAGATTAATACATGTACTTCATTAGTGTTGTAGGGGAGATTAATACACGTACTTCGTTAGTGTTGTGGGGCAGATTAATACACGTACTTCGTTAGTGTTGTAGGGAAGATTAATACATGTACTTCGTAAGTGTTGTAGGGCAGATTAATACACGTACTTTGTAAGTGTTGTAGGGCAGATTAATACATGTACGTCGTTAGTGACGTACTTCGTTAGTGTTGTAGGGCAGATTAATAAATGTACTTCACTTTTTTTCTTTTTTATTGAGGAGTTTTTGTCTATAGTACTGATGAGCAAAATGCATATATATATATATCCTGTCATTTATGCATGTACAAGAATGTTGAAAGAGAAAAGTCTTTAAGTTTAGTTAAACATGAAGCATGTACTAACGTAAAATTTCTTTCACTTTTTACAGGCAAATTTATCTAAAATTGTCTTGGAAATAACCATCCTAAAAGATTCAAGAATAACTTGGTAAACTTTTTTTCGGGGCATGCATTAAGTAGTTTTTATTTATCAACAGAGCATGTGAAAAAAAAGAGACGAATACATCAATCATCTAGTTTTGTTTAACAAAAAATACACGGCTTCCAAATTGCAAAGTTGTTTCGAGACAAGAAAAACAATTCAGTTATCAAAACACTGCTGACACCTTTACACATATTGAATGCGACAATTAACACTTCAAGTAAGCATCTTTTATACAACTCTTGTGTGAATCGGCCTTGTAGACAGCATAGATCTGATCATGTGAATAGACACCATCTCACTATTTCTGGTTGATTTTCTGGTGATAAAATATAACACCATTTATATTTCATTAAATATTGACACGCATTTGTAATAACAACAGAATATTAAAATAAATTAAATCAGGAGAGGAGCAAATGAAAAAAGTTAACAAAGTCTGTGTTATTTTATAATGGTTCAAAGATATATTATGTTCAAGTTTCAGATACAAATAAGTGAAATACCTACTTCACCTTTTCTATGTAAATATGAAATAAACATGCCTGAGTACACATAGATAGAAAGTTACTTTATTACCTCCATTTAGGAGAGCTATCATCATTATAAAAAAAAAAAACATATCACAAACATATTACATTTTACAAAGAAACAAAAATAACATATCAGTTATATCAAGCATGCACAATATATATACAAACATCAGACATGTACTCATGTTACACTGTTACACATTTACACTGTTAAGTTATGCAAAGTCCACAGATAGCACTTTCAGAATATTCCACGTTACTGAATCCTTAACGAAACGAAATATAAGGAACCAACAGGTTAAACTGAAGTACTACAATAAATCAACAACGACTATTTATGTGGTATTGATGCTTTAATATTTTTTACAAAATATTAAAACAAATACATCTAATTTTGTCGTTGATATCATGGGACAGTGATGGCAGCTCTATCAACAGTTCAAATTAATTTCTGCAATAAAGTATTTTATGCAATGATGGGTACAATATGTCTTTAAGTACAAGGCTACGGTAAAACTAAGACAGATTCTCAAATTCACACAGAAAATAATACAGTATTTCAAACAGCATAGCAACCTTAGACACGACACTTGGTATCAGGAAAATGGCGACAGTAATCTTTACTCGAGGCCGTGTCGAAATTCAATATCTTACTGATTGACAGGTTACGACTATCAATTGTCCACGAATGTCTACACATTAAAGAGGGAAATCAGTTGTTATACACGGTTGCAAACAACAATGCAGTAATATGTTTTTGGCTTTATTATGATAAAGCGTAATTATTCGTGAAAACATTACATAACTGCATGCACAGCGATGAAGTTCGAAAACTCTTTCATTAAATTCACATATGAATACAACGTTATAAAATGATAGTGACTCGTTATTTTTTATTCTTCAAACCCCTATAATGGCACGTTTATATTTAACTGATGCAAACATAAGATAATATGTATGTACCTATGGAATGACTACAATTAAATTGCTTATTCCTCAAACCCCTATAATGGCACACTTACATTTAATTGATGCAAATATAAGATAATATATATGTATCTGGAATGATTACAATTAAATTGCTTGAGAGTCACAACAGTGATAAACAGATCCTGTAAAAGTTACAAACAAAATAATACAGTCATTCACAGAGAGTAACTCAAAGAAATACATGTAAAATCATATAATACAAAAAAGTCATTTGTATTTGTTCAACACTAATCCATCTTGCCAACTAATTAGCTGACGAAATAGCGACAATACAACCGACAGATAATATCGATCACCAATACCAGTACAATACAAAAAGAATAAACTTTTTTAAAAGACAAAGATATGAAAGATTATTAGATGTAAAGTAAGTGGTCAAGTAAGGCCTTTGTTCTGTGTCTCTCTGACTTCATTAGCGCCAGTTCAGAAATAAGCAGATGTAAGTTACTTTACTGACATTTTTACATATCAAACCTTCATTTTATTTATCATTCAGGCTCTTCCTGTTCTGCACTATGAAACATCTGGAGGCAATTCATCTTCTTAAGTTATAAATGATGCTTCTGCTGATGCTGCTAGTGACGAAGATGAAATGCGATCATCTACGTAAACGTTTATTTTCCTTTATACAAACTACCTTTATGCTATTTTCAAAACATGCATTTCCAGCAACACTCATCTACATATACAATATTTCTTTGTGTAGATTCAATAGACGCTGTCCTGTATTGCTTCAAAATTTTAGTATTACTTGTATATCTTCTTCTTCTAGTGTTCAATTTATCGTAGGATCATCTGCTTCAAATATTCAATGTGACAATCTTTTTTCTAACAATGAAATAACGCCACATATGATAATTGATAAATTATCTTCAAAGCTATATAAACTATCCTCCATTTACTAAACGTATTTTTATAATGAGCTTGTTAGTAAAATATTCACTTTCTGTTCACTGTTTCAACTGATTTATCTTCTTGCTCTCCACAATCAACTGTCACGTGATTCCATCCTGTATTATTATTTGACCTAAATGAATTATGTTTTCAGTTCCTCATGAACTGAATTTACCTTTTCTTCTTCCAAGAAAAATCATCAGCAGACACTGTTTCTATTTCTGCAACAACTTGTCATATGGTGGTGGCGGCTCGTCTGGGTTATATGCAGGTGCTTACAAATAAAATAATATAAAACCAAATAGGTTTAATAAGTTTCGTAGTAGTAGAGAAAACTAAAAGTGCTCTTGTGCTCTCTCTGTCACGCTCATCCTATTTGAGGTTTTAATCACCGGTACCGTTTTCCTGTATGATTGACGCCTCTTCAAGAGTAATTTGGGGATAGTGCCTGTTACAGAAAGCATCCCATTCGTATTTTAAGTGCCAACCGATATAAGGGAACTTCGGTTAAATATCTCATCCAAAAGGCTATTACAGTAATAGTTCGTTAACTGAAGCATCAATATAATAACTCGGTATCTACCTTCAATTTATGAGGCTGAAGGACTGTACAGATATTGACCCAATGACAGAGCACTAGTCAAAAGTTAAACAAGACCTCAGCTGAAGTGGGGCAAGAAACGCCAAAAGAAAGCTTCTGACAGCAGAATACCTTTTTCACAATTGATAAGCACTTACCAACTTGAAACATAATAAGATGTTGTTTATTTCTAAGGACGATATTATAACAATGTCTGCAGGAAAGTTCAAAAGGTTAATTGTTACTGATTAGTTCCTTATTTATTAGTCATGTTTACTACAAGCCAATCCAGCAGATTTTATGGCCTGTGTAGTATGCTTCCAAAGTTCCACAGTTCTAAGTTCACTATTGTTAAAGAAGGTCAATGTATGAGTTATAATCAGTAAAGATCTGCCAATACTGTTGTCTAGTCATGACCTTCTCATTATGGTATTACATCTAAATATATTAATAACTGGTACCTTCAAGCAGTTTTCAAACATTTTTGCAAAACGGAAATTGCTAACCGACAGACAGACGCAAAACGGACGGACAACTAGGGGCATCATATAATATAAATATATATTTTCTTTGATATGATATACGCTTAAATTTCTTTCTTCACCTGCGCTCTACACATTGCCTCAGTATGGTTATCATTTCTGCCAAGTATTGTCAATTTCCTTCATTCGGTGTAAGAGATACTGAGCAGACATGAAAGATTACATATTAAAACAAAATGTCTAAGTGTGACCTTCGCCTTGAGGCAAACCAGCGGAAACCTGTCCTCTGCACATGGTCTCAGTATGGTTAACATTTCTACCAAGTATTTTCAATTTCCAGTAATCCGTTTAAGAGATTCAGAGCAGACACGAGATATCACATATTTAATCATAATGACTGTGACCTTGACCTTGATCCGAGTAAGCTGGAACTTGTACTCAGCACATCGTCTCAATATGGTTAACATTTTTGGGAGGTACTTTCAATTAGCTTCACTCGGTTCAAGAGCGCACACGAAATTACTAAAGGACGGTCGGATGGACGCACGCCCCTCGGACGTATAAAAATACTTACAAGATGGTTGCTCCTGCCTTTGTGAAGGATATGTTACCTTTCCACCGGCGGAAGAAAGACGACATGTGGTGAGGATAGATTGGTAGAGTTGTTCCAGAGGCTCCGTCATCTGGTACAGCTCTTTGCATCGGATGTATGTTGTAACCCTGGAGTAAATTCTCTCCAGAATGATCAGTATCAGTTTGTGAGACTGTCTGGTATTCCGCTGTTAGGTTGCGATGGAGTGCCGTAAGTTTGATCTTAAAAATAATGCAAGACAAAAAAAAGTATTAACAGGTCTGAAGCGTTGCAGGAACGTAAAGACATTTTGATGTTTTCAGACATTTTTCATCAATCTTTCATTATATATATATATATTTAGAGAGAGAGAGAGAGAGAGAGAGAGAGAGCAGCAGCAAAACAAAAACAAAAAATATACATTCTCATTATGACATCCATGAAAACTCTTTAAGAAGGCTGCCAATCTCTGAAATCTCTGTAATTTCGTTATTGCATTGTATTCTGACCAATTGTGTGCTGTGCTATAACGTAGATCTCTTAAATGCTCTCACCGTTTATATAAGCATAACCATTCCAAAATAAGAAATGATATCCAATTCGCGTCTCTTTTTTTAAATATTACACTAAAGATATCTTGAAATACCTAAGTAAACATCATAGCTCTTGATATTGTCACAGATTCCAGATTCCTTAGAAGGATTGCTTTGAAATAATCTTGAAATATAGTCAGTAATTACGAATAATTTTCTAGATTTGAATTATGTTCAACGAGAAAAAAAATACGAAAATTCCAACTAAATATGCAACTTATTAATTACAAATATTTCTGAAAAGAAGTAGAACACATGGAATTTTGCGAGTAAAACTGGCCGGATATTGAGTTTATTTACTGTGTTTTGAACATATATCAATTGACAACATTTTCATTCTATTTATTCAAAAATATCTATACGCCCGTATTATATTTTACAATCATCTATTTTCTTCTCTTTCAGTACCTTAGTTACTGGTCTTAACATGATTTTCTCGTGTGTTTTTTTTCACCATATAATTAATATCATTTTATTTATTTCTAAATTACTTCCCGTACATGTAGTACTCAGACAAGGACGCATACAGCAGTATTCGACAGTACGTCTTGATTACGAAAACAATCTTCATTCGCTAAAGCGTTAGGTTCTAATTCTCTTTTCTCAGAAACTTCCATTTTTCAAACATTACAAGCAAGGACACCGGGTTCTTTTTAGATTAGTTTGATGTAAACTAGTAGCATCATACATTTCTTAACAGCATCGTTAAGAAAAAGTTGAAGAAGACAGCTATAGCCAATTCACCTTTAGAATCTTTACTACATTACAAATACTTTTATAGCCTGAATAAGTCAGAATAATCATACAATCTGTGATGAATACACAAATAAAATCTTAATTACTTGCTTGTAACGTAACGGCCTCCATTGTAGTTTGGAAACAGTGCACGTCTCTCCAGTTCTTTCCTGTTCCTTTGTCGAATCAAAAAATAACACGCGACGCACATTATGACTTGCAATTAACACTGCTGGCGAGATCGCCACCAGAAATATGTTGATACCCGATTTGAAGAAGCGTTCAGTGGCTGTCGTCACTGGAAAATAAAAATGCACAAAAATTAGTAGGTTTCTTGCTTCTTGAGTTCAATATTCAGGGCACAGTCTCAGATGTTATGTCCATTACACAATTACACAGCTCTAAGATACTCTGCATTGCATAAATGATATTAAATATATGTTGTTGTTGTTGCTGTATTTAGAACCTAGTTTAAATACCCCCACCCCTCGCAGTGGCAAATATTTTGCAACTGACCGTTCCAAGGTCGTAACCCCTCGGGTTCTCTTAGTGGCGTCTTTTTGAAATTGATCTATAAATGAGTTTATGCTACCTTTGCCTTTACTTTTTCACTCTGTAGGGAGGCTGTGTTTTTTGTTGTGAGATTTCGTGATACGCGTTTTTCACATTTTATTTTTAAATCTGTATTTCTAGTTCTTTATTACAACGAATCAAAATGAATGAAAGCAGAAATCAATCTTAGTCTAATTCTAATCAGACCGACTTCATAAAATCATGAATCGGGTGTACACGCTTGAATCAAGATTCAAAATACCACATACAAATCAGAGCTTTGTACTTGTTAACGTGAAACAAAACTTACTGTTTAACATTGATAAATAATAAATATTTAAAAGTTACAAAATCTTGGACTATAACTAAAAAACGCTGACTATTGTTGTTACGTGACTTACGACGCCAATTAAATCCTCTAAACTGAAGTTTCTGAAGAGATTGTAACGCTTCTCAACTTAATTTTTAATTTGCAATTTATTGCAAAATCAGCAGTGGTGGACATAGCAGAACTGCATGATTTAAACATGTTAAAAAATGTATTCATGTACTTTTCAGAAAATTATTAAATCCTTTAAATATTTGAAATGTTTCAAAATCATCATCAATATATTTTCATGTTAAAGATGCCATTCACATTTACAAAAATAAGAAAAATCTTAATAGTTGAAGTACACATCAACATGTTAAAAACCTTCTTGGTACTAACCATATTTTTCATATAGTCGAAGTTTAACGGAATCAGAATTTGTAGACTGTGGTTTTCTTTATGACGACTAAATACATCGTCTACATATTGATCACTACACCATTCACCAGCAGCACCTTCGTTGCAAGTTATTGTTTTCTAACAAAACAAGAAAAAGTAACAACCGAATCAGTCATATTTGTTGTTGAATATAAATTAATTACAAGTATTTAGACATTTATTAATTAATTCACTTTTTTGGCGTCACTGTGTTATCCAACTTTTGACCTACTTGACTTTTCGTTTGTCTGGTCGATACCGAGGAAATAATGTATTTTACTTAGTATAAACAATGCTACAGATCAGAAGTTTACACTACACAAAATAGTTAGTTTGTCATTTGACGGTCGACTTAAACATTTAAAAAACTGTATTTGACATGTTTAAAAAGAAAACAAGCTATTTTATTGATTATAAACGAACCAAGTGTTTGCAGTAGGAACCTCAATGAAACTGACCGATGCACGTAATGAAAATAAAGCGAATAAAACGAAGTACCTAGTTGTTATTTTCGAACATACAAAAAAACAACAGATTTTTTCCGGTACAGACTTATCGAAACAGTCCAACGTACCTGCATATGTACTTCGTCTGCGCATTTCTCATCAATGCAAAATATGTTTACAAAGTTTCAAGTTACAGGTTTTGACAGTCTTATCACCGATCAAATGATAGATGTGAAATAAAAAGATATAAAAGCGCCTTTAAAGGAATTAGTAGTGGGTCAACAAACAACACACACATTAATGTATACAAGATATAAACGGAGGTGCGCACATCTATAATATTCATTAACTAAAATAAGAACAATTTTAAAGAAACTAAATCTTAAAATGTTGTTTCCATATTTCACGAAACAGTCTGCATAAGATCAAGAAACCACTTAACCCAAAACTCGAGGTTTTTCTTACTTTAAAATACAAACAAAGATTTTACCTCTGGGTCGAGGGCCTCTTTTATAAAGCTACTGTGATACTCTATGGACGAATCACAACTTATGGATATTTTCGAAGCAGTAATGCAGAGAACCTTGTCAAAGTAGTCATTGATTTTGACCTCCAAGTTGCATGTTTTCGCTCCAACAAGAGACCCTTTATATTCTACATTAAAAGAGCTATAGTATTCTGTGGTGTAAACTTGCCCACATACAGAATCTGTCACAGTTACATCTAACTGCTTGTCTGAAAACAAAAAAAGGAGGAAGCAAATCAAGACAATTACACTTAAGGAATATAGTTATGTACAAAAGTACATGTATATTAGGAAAATGTCTTAGAATGGAAATAAACCTTCCCGAATCAACAAACTTTCTTACTATCGACGTAGAATTATCGGCCGAAAAAATGAAAACACATTTAAGACTTTTCGAACCTAAAGGGTTTAAAATATTTTTGATGGAAACTACAGAAGGATTCTATGCCAAGAATTTAATATATTAAACACTAAATACAACCCACAAAACAAAGGTTCTGTAGGTCGAAGTACTGAAGAATTTATCATCACCAGTTCAAACTTTAGAATAAAAGTAAACATTGTATCAGACCCTTGTCTAATAATGTTTCATCAACTAGTCTTTAGTTAGAACTACACTAGTATATACACAAATGGAAACAAGAATACATTGAAAAAACTGACGAAAATCGATACAGATGATACAGGATCATGGATCTGCTGATGTATCTTATGAATTTATGTTTCTGAAACAAAACAAGGCAGAAATTTTATAGTATAAGTGTCATACCTTCTGCATTGGTCAACTTAGCAGCACTAAGAACGAGAACAAAGAAAATGGTCTTCATCATTTTTGTATGATTCACTTAGACACTGCCAGCAGGAAGTTCTTTTCCTGTAATCTCACGATGCATCTTTTTTGTCTGTAAGACAGTAGCAAAATCATTGAAATAACTTAAAAGTACAATAATGACTGACATATTCTAAAAGTTTTCACGTTGAAGTCTTTAATAAGTTGATATTCAGTCAAATATTAAAAAGCGCTAATATCAAGATGACTTAAGCTTAAATTGTTGCTGTCAGTATCAATAATTCACAATGCAAATCGATTTAAAGAACGTGGAGAAACATTAATGTGTACTTTTCGTAACCAGTAACTATAAAAAGATGCATATACTTATCAATCTACCTTCGTAATACATGTACTTGATTAAGTAAACCGACTCCAACCATTTGATTTAGAAATCCTTTAAGGAGTTTAGAAGACATTGAGTGGAAACGGAATGTCCTTTTGCCATTTATGTTGCTTTGTTAAATAGTTCTTCTTAGCAATTTCAAAATCCGTCAAGGTGTTCAAGAGATATGGACTATACATGAAATAGCAAACAAACGGACCGACAGACGGGTGATCCTTTTACAAATGTACTATGTTCATGATGCATCCACTCATCTTGTTATTGAATTACAAGGAAGTTTTATTTTCGACTTCGAAAGCATCAAAAGGAGAGTTTCAATTTTTTCCAAAAAAACACACAAAAAACAAAAACAACAACCACACAAAAAAACAACAAACAAACAAACTTCCAGATCGGACGGGAAGCACTGAAGGGTAGTTCCCTTACATCCCGAACGGGAAGTATGTCCAGCTGTATACAATTCAAGTAAGCAGACATATTTGAAACTTGACGCTTTTGATAGATCATCTTTTTATGAATACCAAACAATATTGAAAATTCAATAAAGTAGGTAAAGTATTTCCAAATATTATATTTCCAAGTTCATTTTTTCAAGCATGATCGACAGGTGTAATTAGATTATTTTTTCTACGCTCATGCATAACTGAATGAACTAGCACAACTATAACTAGTACAGAGTTAATAGAATTATTGCACCAGACCAACCTCTAAACTAGCTAGGTTTAGAACCTTTCACCTGTAATAATTTTATCGGTCATATAAAAACATATTTCTACTGGATCTAGGTGTAAAATAATTTTTTTTATCAAAATAGATTAACATATAGCGCGTGACCAGGGACGTTGATTATCAACAGAATGCGGGTCATAATTTCTGCCAGAAGTTATGGTTATCTCCTGGCTTAAATAGCAAAAAACATAGGTTCATCAACGACAGCTATATCTTTTTGCTTATATATGAAAATAACGTTGTTAGAGTATACAAATATTAATTCTCATCAAACATTTATGTGTGTATTTTCATGAATCCAATTTACATACCTGCTTCGTATTATCTACTCTGTTTTTTGCTCTTGCTCATATTTCAAATAATGGTGCGATTAATGCGAAGGGAAGTAAACGAGCAGTGACTGCTTTCATAAAGTGGGCCAAATACTTCTATTATAATGACGCAAGTAAAAATTCAACTTTGAGTGACATATTTTGCTCAATTAAGTCCTTAAGTTGCAATAGTGAAGCTAATTTAACGCTGTTATATTGTTTTGTGGTAAGGACTTAATAACACACAATGTTCGATCAAACAATATATTTACTAGTTCTTCAGTTTATCAAAACAGGGTTATATCTTAATAGACCAGTCGCCAGCTGTCAATCATTCTTAACGATCATCCAATCAGATATTGAACTTGATTACCGCCGCCATTTTACTTAAACCAGCTCGTTAAGGTAGCGATGCTTTTTGAAATACTGACTTATTTCTAGGTAAATCTATGATTCTGTATAATTTTATCGTAGCCTTGTTGTTCAATTCACGAACTTGAAATTCTATTATAACAATCTGACAGACAGACTTACACGTTCGGTATCTATTTCTATATCAAATTTGCAGAGACTGGATGAGGAAGTCAATGTCATTGTTATAAGAACTCATCCACTTTATAAAGTTGCAAGTCTTATTCGGTGTAACGCTTCACATGTTCTCCAAACCACACATTGATTTTGAATCTGATCATAAAATACATTTCCTGAAAATTTCTTCTTGAATTAAGGAATTGATTTTATTGACCTTCCAAGTATATTTAAAGATTAAACAATTAAATCGGCTGGACCTAGTTATTTTAAGAATACTGAATCGCCTATCGTTTGTTATAAATAAAACAAGCCAACAAGAATCATAGTTTTTAATTACAATAAAGTTTTCCCTGATTTACAGATTGTTGAAAATTCACCACAATTTTGAGATTGTTAAAACTCAAAATATTGCTACAAGCCTGCCGGTCATATCGTTACCGTTATCAAAAACGTCTGTATAAAATTATCTGAAATACGTTGATTCATGATAGTAAGGAACATCTTTCTTTCTCACACCCCCTGATTTAACTTAGCTGCGTCAAAACCTAATGTAGAAAGTAAATTTCGAACTTCTATATTCACGAAATTTACATTCAAAGATTGATATATAAAAGAATGCACCAGGTGACTCTTAAATACCAGTATTTAAAGTCAGCATGAAATTATCTGAAATACGTTGATTCAAGATAGGAAGGAACATCTTTATTTCTCATACCCCCTGATTTTACCTAACTGCGTCAAAACCAAATCTAGAAAGTAAATTTCGAACTTGTATAACCCAGCTGATCCACTCTGTAACTTCAAACAATTACATTATAAACACTTGGCTTATGTTCGCTTCTGAGACAAATTTCAAACAAATTATGTTCTAAAGTCTGAATGTCATTTCTGCCAGTTTCCCGTAGATGAACACATTCAATATGGGTTCCTTAATTGAAACCCCATACTTCGGCAATACAGTTGTGTCAAAAAGACCTAGGGTATCCCTTGGTTTTAAGTCTGTGAATTAAAACAGGTATTTAATATCAAGTTTGAATACTGCTTTTAGTGCTTGGCCAGCTAATAGTTTATCATTTTCACTGAATGAGCATCCTGGATGCTACCCATTCCTCGCGCTGATTGTCGAATGCTGCTATATATGCTAAATTCTTTTTTAATGAATTGTCCGTATAATTAATTGACATAATGAACGTTCAATCTGTCTGCTGTCTGTCTGTCTATTTAAATTAATTAATCTCCGGTACCGGTCCCCTGAAGATACATAGGGGATAGAGCAATATACAGAAAGCATCCGATTCCTAAGACACCCATTGTTCTTTTACGTGCCAAACACTAAAACACGGCATCTCGGTTAAATGTCTTATCTGAAAGACTATTAATGGCAAAACTTCGTTAACTTGGTACCTATTCACGATTTATAGAGCTGAACGATTGTACCAGTTTTAATTAAATGCAACACCAAACACAAGTCACAAGGTTAAACAGGACTTACCAGATGGTTGCTCCTGCCTCCTGTGAAGGATAGGTTAACTTCACGCACGCGGAAGACGACGACGTATGATGAGGATGGGGTTGGTAGTGTTGTTCCAGAGGCTCCGCCTATAGGTACAGCTATGTGAGTCGGATGTATGTTGTAATCCTGCGGTAAATTGTGTCCAGCCTGCTTAGAATCAGCATGAGAGACTTGCTGGTACACCGCTACTGGTTGCGATAGTGTGCCAAAAGCTTGACCTTAAAAATAAAAGAAGATAATGAAATCTTTATGTATCTGAATCATTGCGAAAAAAACTTGCTGTTTTCAGACTTTCAGCAAACTTTCAATTTGGCAGTGAGAGTAAAACTAAAACAAAAGTATATACTTTAGAAAAATTGGAAACCATTAAGAAGTCTACTAACTAAAAACATCTAAACACTACTGATAGAGAAAAAAGCTTTATCAGCCAAAGGTTCTTATTTCTTTTCTGACAAAATCCATGTTTCAAATGTAAAAATGCTAGAATTACAGGAAAAAAAGACAGACTTTCTTAACGTAAGTAAAATGTAAACTAGCAGCTCAACAATATCGCGAAAAAAATATTGACTGCACTACAAATACCTTGTTGTTAGTTAATCTAGTCTGGAAAAATCATATAGTCCGTGAGGAATACATAAACAAAGTGTTAAGTGATTGATTGTAACGTAACGGCTTCCATTTTAGTTTGGAAACGTGCACCTACCTCTGTGTCGAGTCTGAAGATAACACGCCACACCAGTTAGGATTGAAAATAACACTGCTGACAAGATCGCCACTACAAAGATGTTGGTGCCCGATTTGAAGAAGCGTTCAATGGCTGTCTTAACTAAAAAATACAAAAAACATGCATTGGGTTCGTGGTTCTTGCTAATCGGTATTTAGACACAAATGGTGTTCAAATGTAAGATAATGTGTCCATTACAGAGCTTAAAAATACAACGAATTGCATGAATAATATTTTTAATCTGCACTTGCAGCATTATATAGGCTTAATGAGCATGTAAATTAAAATAACCTCCTACCGAAAAAAAATTCCGCATACAGGCAACATCATTCGTGCGAATCTACTTTACTGAGACTTGTTAATGACATATTGGCTGCCATGGAACATCAGGAAATGGCTGCATTAATAGCATTAGACCTTAGTGCAGCTTTTGATCTGGGAAACCATGATATTCTGTTGGATGTTTTGAAAAGTCAGTATGGTGTCACCGGTGTTGCTTTGGACTGGTTTGACTCATATCTGCGGCCGAGAAGCTGCCGCGTAAGTGTGAATTAAACAGTGTCATCAGCACGTTAGCTTACGAATAGTGTCCCCCAAGGAAGTTGTTAAGGGTCTTGGCTCTGTCTCACGTACGCAGGAATGATTTTTGACATTGTCCACCCTTCCATTTCCGTCTATGGCTTCGCTGACGACCAGCAAAAGTTTTAAGCCCGAACCATCCATCGAGGCTGAACCCACTGATGAACCCTCAGTTGCGTAGGTTAAACATTCATGAGACTGCTATTTGCGGTGATAAAATCAAGAGTCAGTGTAGCATAAAGTATCTGGGGGTCTATTTGGACGAAAACTTAACCTTCAAAGATCATACAAAGATAAAGTGTAGGACTGCAATGTTGAACTTCTTTGGAATAAAAAATATTCGCAAATGCTTGACACAAGATGCAACGGAAACTTGAGTTCTACCACTTGTTATTTTACAATTGGACTTCTGTATTTTATTTTAAACTTAAAACACACTTCTTCGGAGACTACTTTGCATTATACTAAGTGTTGAAATAGCGAAACTAGTGACAGTGAGCGGAATTTTGATGTTTGTCTGCGATAATTAAGACTTTTATTAGTAAATTTTAAATGTCAGTGTAATATCATTAATTTGTATTTAATGTTGCTATTTTAATTTGTTTTAAAATTATTTCATTTAAAATACTTTATTTCAGCTCGTATTGTACAACGCCATTGAATATGTTTTAAATGTAAAAATAGGCGTTTAAGTAAATAAACCAGTTTCAGTTTAAATTCCTACAGATACAAAAGACAGAAGAAAATCAATTTATTTTCAAAACTTATCCTGGGTAATCCTGATTATCAACATGAACCTCAAGGGTACTCTGCAGGCCAACATGCCATGACACCATTGGTTCAAGGAGGTCATCATGTGCATCTCTGCAGGTCAACATGCCATGACACCTTTGGTCCAAGGATATTATCACGTACATCCCTGCAGGTCAACAAGCCACGACACCACTGCTTCAAGGAGATTATTATGTACATGCCTGCAGGTCAACAAGCCACGACACCATTTGTTCAAGAAGTTTATCATGTACATGCCTGCAGGTCAACAAGCCACGACACCATTTGTTCAAGAAGTTTATCATGTACATGCCTGCAGGTCAACAAGCCACGACACCATTTGTTCAAGAAGTTTATCATGTACATGCCTGCAGGTCAACAAGCCACGACACCATTTGTTCAAGAAGTTTATCATGTACATGCCTGCAGGTCAACAAGCCACGACACCATTTGTTCAAGAAGTTTATCATGTACATCCCTGCAGGTCAACAAGCCACGACACCGTTGCTTCAATGAGATCATTGTGTATATCCCATGCAAACTGCTTATCCTGAGACCTTAACCTCAGATCAACAGGGAGTTAACTCGTAGCAATACCCATCTGATGGGAAGTCTTAATCTGATTAACTAAAATGAATAGATAATGGGTAATTATTGTCGCACTTGCACTCGAAATTGAGCAGTTGTTGATCCTTATATGTATGCGTTTAATATTACATTCGACTTATAGCGTATAACATGATATAGGTGTCCTTATTATATAATTATGACTGTCATATCAGATTTAATTTTATTCTGACATTGGTCTTATCTAAGACACAGCTTATCAAAATCTTTAAATGTTACGGTTCTTCAACACATAAAAGTCGCAACACTTGTTTAACAGAATTTATTTAAACATAAATATGACTTAAGTTCTTATATGTTAGAATATTTATGAAAACAAAGGAAATAATTATATTGTATAACGTCATTTGAGTTTTATGTATTAATCCAGTAGTTAAGTCATGATTTATACATTGATATTGAATGATTGTACTTGCCTGCTTACCTTACAAGTTTAGTAATGCTTTGTGTATTTTTATATATCCGGATAAATTTAGATTTGTACTTCATTATTTTCTTATTGCTACCTCTTTGATACACACGTGCAGTTAGTGTGTAACTATCAATTCAATGTTTGTATTTTTACAGCACCACCAATGCCACAGGATGCCACTCCGCCACCTTATGAAAGTGTTGTCAGAAACTATAAGATCGGCATTGTTACCAATGTTCATGGAAAGTCCTTCATTTTGTGAGACGTTACTTATTTGCGTTTATTTTTCTTGTATCTATCGCAACTAGCAAGAGGTTAATATAAATAAAAAAACTTTACCTATATAAAACATACTTACTCTTTCTTAAACATAGCGTATTCAAAAGTATGATTATAAAACAAATCAAAGTCTAATCCATACGGAAATAAATAATGCTTCAGTTATTTTTGTTTGGCTAAATTTTTAACATTTCATTTTCTTAGGTACTCAATATGTTCAATGGCATATTTATATATGCTTCTTCAATAGTATTTTAAATTTTAATGCACGATTTCGTAACTTGATGTACAAGTGTCATTCAAGCACTTAATGAAACGCATCTGCCTTTTCGATTTTTAGTCTGTGTTAGGAAACCCTTACAAGGGACAAACTAAATCTATATTTGCCTTTTTACCAAATTTGAATGAAATGAAAAGTTTAATTTGAGAACATAATATATGACTTTTATCTCGAAGAATTATTAAACAAATATACCAGTTTTATAATCTTCGTCAAAAAATATCAGCATTTCGCATCCCTTAGTACTGATAAACATCATTTAAACCGAGTGACTGTAAAATATATCTTATACATTTAAAACATGTCCAATTATGAGAATTAATTTCATATTACATTAAATCAAAAGCAATTTTGACTTATTTTGATATCGTTCAACTTTTGTATTCATATATCTACATATAAGAAGTGAACTAATTCTTAAAAGAAACAAGTCGATCTTATTTAACAATAAACAAAATCATGAAATTTAATCGAATTAAGAAATTCTGAGTTTGATCTTTCAACCATTCAAGGTTTTTCACAAACCTAAAATCCAATAATAGATCTACTACTAACGCTTAAAACAAGGTCCAAGAACGAGGTCAAAATGGCCGTCCCTCCGCCTCCGAAAAAGTGCGAATACAGCTCCTTATAAACTACAACCGTCTGGTACCTAAGCTGCGGTTTGGTAGCTGCTGTCGACCGCTATCGTCTTACTTTAAATAGTGCACAAAAGTGTAAAGTGACTTATACTATGATAATGACTGAAACCGTCATCTCTACCAGAAGTACAGCGATCACATTTTAAAAATCACTGCCTGTCACTCTTTGTGTTTTGGTGAGGCACTAACAAATCGATTTTATGGTTGCAAGTATGCTTTAATTAAGTTTAACCTATACGAAAGTGAAGTGTTTATAACTATTCCCTGTTTCCTGTACTTTCTTCTGCAAAGTTTCACCTCGAAAACGAGAAGCAATTATCCGTATTCCAGCTCAGTGCTCTGTCTTTTTTAATCGTAACAATCTGAATTGATTCACCCAAGAAGCTGTTTTTCGAAAGTTTTCCATTTTAATTTAGCAAAAGTGTGTGATTAATCTGAATTAGGAAAAGGAGAATAATTAAGATGGTATATACATACACAACAAAAGGACCAAATGGTCCTTGGTCGCTCAATTTAAAAGGAACTATCAAAGAATTGGTGGAATGGGGTGCACCTAAGGCATGTATCAACCGGCAGACTGTCCAAATACCATATTAGATATATAACATAAAATAATATTTAACCAAGAAAGAGGGCCAATAGCTCGAGATTAACCAAAGTCAAATTAGAACTCTGTATGCAAACACACAAACAGTTAAAATTTCAAAAACTCATCTTCAAAAACAAATAAGTAGGTCAGTTGGTCAAGGTCAGCCAATGTCAAAGTTGAAGTATCATGCAAAATTATACAAATAGTTAAAATTTCATTGATGTAGCTTGAAAAAACAAGGAAGTAGGTCAGTAGGTCACATGAAGGTCAAGGACAAAGGTGGATTAAGGTATAGTACCTTTCTACCATATACAATGATTTTATGGGAGTGTAACCAAGGTGAGTACCCTTGTGACGGCCAAGACCTTCTAAAGCCTATCTAACTGACTAGGCAATGCTGAACCATATGTATCTAAGCTCAATTGACATATGTGACATATGTTTATGTCTCTCCTCACATAGTGGTGGGAAGAGAGCTTTTGATGTGCTGTCAAGGTCAAAAGTTGGGTTTATTTGTTTTCATGCACGCTCCATAACTTTGTCATTTCTTGATGGACTTTGATATTATTTGGCAAAAATTTTAGAGATGATTTAAGAACTAGTTCCACACCTACAAGTCATGGTCAAGTTTTTGAGGTCATAGGTGAAAAATGTGTGGTCTTTTGTCATTCTGTAATAGATCTTGAAATCATTTAGCAGAAATGTTAACCACCACAAGGTGCAGTATCATACCCAAGAACCATGTAACACCTCAAAGGTCACACATAGAGGTCATAAATGTGGTATGTTTTCAAGTGTGTGCTCCTGAATTTTGTCATTCTTGATAGATTATGAAATGTTTTGGTAGAAATGTTTACCATCATGAGAATCGTGAAAATCAAAAGGCAATTTTAAGTTCACCACACTTTGGCGAAGTGAATGTATATATTTTTATTTCAAAACAAGCGGTAATAGTATTTGTTAATTTGGTCACTCAAAACTTTTACATGAAAGTAGAATTTAATGCATGTTGTAATTTCCAATGGGTAATTTAAACATTATTTTACAATGTGAAGTCAGTTTTGCTTATACATGTTTTTTCATGCTCTTGGAGCACTTGCGTGCTGTTTGTTGTACTTCTTGCTTAATGTCATTACCTACTTTCATGAATCTGTACCTCTCTACAATCGACTGATGGTAAACAGTCCTATTTCCTGTCTTTGATTGGCTACTATACATGTACTATACAGTTTAATACTGAAACACAGTTTATGTATATAAACTACACTAATATGTACATACATATTATATAAAATTACTTAAATCACAAAATATAGAATTGATTGTTATAAAGCTTTGATTGTAATATGCTTGTCAAAAGTTCATTTTTTGAGTAAAAATTTTTATATTTTTGTAGTGCATTGATGTTTTTATGAAATTTTGCAATTCCCTAAACTTACCAAGAATAAATATGAAAATTGAGCATATGATTTGTTTCATTTATCATGATTCACATTTTGCACATTACAGTTGAATTTTGACAGAACTTTCAGTTAAGGAAATTTGTAGTAATATTCAAATATTTGTTTTTATGATAAGGACACTCTGAATGATAATTCACCTGTAGGTAAAATCAAATATATGTTCATGAAGTTTACATTAGATGTTTGCGCAATGTTCACATTAGATGTTTGCGCAATGTTCACATTAGATGTTCGCGCAATGTTCACATTAGATGTTTGCGCAATGTTCACATTAGATGTTTGCAGTTAGTTCTCTAAAGTTGTTTGCATATTGTTCACATTTGTTGTTTGCATATTGTTCACTTTTAATATTCGCGAAGTATTAACATTAAGTATTCACTAGTGGTTAACAATTAATATTCGCAGATAGTTCGCAGTATGTAAGAAAATCAGTTCACAAGTTGCAAACATTTTTATTTGCAAAATGTTCACATCTTTGTTCGCAGAAAATCTAATTTGCATGTGAAAAGTGAACATCATGTTAACAATATGCGAACGATTTTCACAGAACTGAAACACTGTTCGCGAATTGTTTACAAGTTATTTGCAAATAGTTCACAGTTGTTGTTCACATTGCACTCATTTTTTCTGTAAGGGAAGGCCTGTCGCTTTCTGCAAAACTTTTTTTCCTATATAACTCAATGAAAACCCAAGTGACAACTGGGTGGGGCGAATTTTGATCCAGGGATCACGATTTGTATAAATTTGGTAGAAGGCCACTAGACAATGGTACAAATGAAATATCTTAATCCTAGTCCTAATTGTTTCTGAAAAGTTTTTTCCTATACAAGTCTATGTAAAATCAAAGTGACCCCTGGGCTCGGGCCAATTCTGACCCAACAGCCATGATTTGTATAATTTTGGTAGACCTCTACTAGATGATGTTATCAATCAAATATCTAAGCTCTAGGCCTTGTGGTTTCTGATAATAAGATGTTTTAATTTTTTTTCTATTTAACTCTAGGTTAGATCAAGTGACCACTGGGACGGGGCTTATTTTGATCCAGGGGCCATGATTGGTATTAACTTGGAAGAGGTCCACTAGAAAATCATACACACCAAAAATCTCTCTGTAAGTTTAATTGCAATTGACACAGTGGTATAGGAGGAAATTTTGAATAAAGTCAATTGAGGACGACGGACGGACGATGGACAAAACAGCATGTTTAAAGCTACACCTGACCTTTGTTCAGACAAGCTAAAAAATAAATTATTTTCCTCTACGCAGATAAAACACCTGGGAAATTTTATTTTTCATAAATCAAAAATTAAATGTAATAACTAGTTTTCCGTCTCTGTAATGTACCTGTTAAAACATCAATGATGAGAGCAAAATTCGGTGTGTTTAGAAACGAGCTAAAAGAGGATAAAAATTTGCCTGTCACATTTTTTAGAAAAAGTAAAATTTGGAAATGTCCACATTTAAGTCTTAAAATACGTAGACTGAGCTTTATCCAACAGGTACACTATAGGAAATTAGGCAATGATTATCTGCAGTTAGTGTTTCTTAAAAACACGTGAAACACATGAAACTTCCGGGATAGTTAGGCAACTTTAAAGCCTTTTAGGCAGGCAGTTAACAGAACCGAAAGGGTCAGCATTAAACACACTCTCTCCGTAAGAAGCTGAAAACCTCCTCATGCAAAACTGTTTTGGTCAGCGGCGGGACATGAACCAATGACATTCAATTCGTTAAAAAAGATAAGTGTTTGAAGGTCACGGGCCTAAATAACTCATCCACGAAGGCGGGTTAACACTAGACAGAACAGAAGCAGAATTCTCTATCTACTGTCTCGTTATTGTCGCTCTCAATGGCGAAAAAAATTACATCTTTTTCAAAATCCTCTGAAAAATTAACACTTAACAATTGAGGACCAATTTCTATAGAACTAAAAGTGGAGCATTGATTACAAATATTACATTTATTTGTTAATTTAAGCAGCATATTGCAAAAGGTCTTTATCAAAAGCAAATACATAACATAATACAGCTACAACAAATAAAGCGTCAACTTATAAAAACAATATAAAACAATCTAAAATCAGATACATATATACAATATAACCAGTAGCATAAAGTTTTTAACTGTGAATGCGTTGAAAGGAATGGGAGTTATATTTCATCGGAAAACACAACATTCAATTTCATAAAATATCCAAATATCTTTGATTGGCATGACCAATTAGACAATCAAACGTGTACCGAATAAAGTTCTACAAAATAATATCTTCTATTACTAATCATACTAGTATTTTAAACTCGACATATTTCCCTTTGCAATTTCAAAAACATTGAAGCACACGGACACAAACCAGCTCTACTATCATAAATATCCAACAACCCCTGACTTTACACAAATGTCTGAATTACTCCTTATGTACGACATGAAACAACACAGAATTAATATTTGAAATTCAACCAATGAGTATCAATGTATCAGTTAAACAAAGTTTTGAAAGAAAACTCTGAGAAAAAAACAAACCAATGGTAGCCGCAATGGTACATACAAGTGAAATATGAACATACATTTATAAATCCAAGACCTCGTCTTTTTATAACACAGCATCAAATCTAAACTTGTCTTTTTATAACACAGCATCAAATATAAACTTGTCTTTTTATAACACAGCATCAAGTATAAACTTGTCTTTTTAAAACACAGCATCAAATATAAACTTGATTTCTGCTATAGTAAATAGGAACGATATCGAATTTATTTGCACTATGTTTAGTTAAATTCTTATTACAACAGAAGACGATACGATTTGTTTGACAATTTTCATCTTTTTAATTGATCGTTTGCATCTGTATAAGTTCATCTTCTAGTTTTTTACAACACTTTTAAAAGAAAGGCAGGAGGAATACCATACTGTGACTTCGATGGTGCTGTAAAAAACAAACACCGAATTAATAGTTACACGATAAATGAAATGTTCAAAATTCAGTCAAACAAAAATAACTGAAAAAATATTTATTTCTGTTTGGATTAGACGTTGATTTGTTTTTCTAATCATACTTTTGTATACGCTATGTTTAGAAAGAGTAAGTGTGTTTTATATATGTATTGTTTTTGATTTACATTGACTTCTTGCTAGTTGTGATAAATATAAGAAATAGTAACGCAATTAAGAAACGTCTTCGCTCACAAAATGAAGGACTTTCCATTGAACATTGGTAACAATGCCGATCTTCTAGTTTCTTACAACACTTTCATAAGGAGGTGGCGGAGTGGCATCCTCTGGCATTGGTGGTGCTGTAAAAATTCAATCATTGAATTGATAGTTACACACTAATTACACGTGTGTATCAAAGAAGTAGCAATAAGAAAATAATGCAGTACAAATCTTAATTTATCCGGATATATAAAAATACGCAAAGCATTACAGTAACTAATCTTGTAAGGTAAGCAGGCAAGTACAATCATTCAATATCAATGTATAAATCATGACTTAACTACTGGAATTAATACATAACATTCGAATGACGTTATACAATATAATTATTTCCTTTGTTTTCATAAAAAAATCTAACGTATAAGAACTTTTATCATATTTACGTTTAAATAAATTCTGTTACACAAGTTTTGCGACTTTTATGTGTTGCAGATTCATAACATTTAAAGATTTTGATAAGCTGTGTCTTAGATAAGACCAATGTCAGAATAAAATTAAATCTGATATGCCGGTCATAATTATATGATAAGGACACTTACATCATGTTATACGCTATAAGTCGAATGTAATAACTATTAAATGCATACATATAATGATCAACAACTGCTCAATTTCGAGTGCAAGAGCGACGAACATGTTCCATTATCTATTCATTTTAGTTAATCAGATTAAAACATCGTACCAGATGGGTATTGCTGTGAGTTAACTCCCTGTTGATCTGAGGTTTGGGTCTCGGGATAAGCAGTTTGCATGGGATGTACATGATAATCTCCTTGAACCAAAGGTGTCATGGCTTGTTGACCTGGTTCATGTTGATAAGCAGGATAACCTAGGATAAATGACGGATGGGTTCAAGTCCTAATAGCGATTAAAATATGTATAAATTAAAAAACAAATAATAATTAATTACCAATCATTTCACCGAGAAAATTATTTTTAATGTTCTTCTTGATTTAAGAACAGTACTTGAACTTGAATGCATGTGCAAATAATTATAGGCATCAAACAATTTAAACAAAGAAAAACTACCCAAAACGCTAACACAAACATTAACACTAACAGTTCATACTTTAAGTTTACCTGTTTGTGCGTTATAAGTTCCTGTAGTCGTCCGGTACACAATTTGCTGTCTGTTAGCTGCTGCCATTCTCGAAGTTTTTAATTTGAGACAAAGCAATAAAATAATTACTCCTAATACAACTATTGAAACTAAAGTCCCAACCACAACAGCAGTTGTCACATTCGAAGAGTTACTATCTGGGACTGAAAAGAAACGGCGAAAAATATATGTTCAAGTCATTATTTTATTTACTGTAAACTAAATCTAGCCGCGCCCCCACTCCCCCACCACACACACACACAACGATTTACAACACGACTGTACCTGTTTTCACACTTTATTAACCAAGATTTGGAATAAATGTTGTATATCATTTTCCATTTGAGACACGTTAAACAGTATTTCCTATTATTAAAAATAATTTAAATATTTTTAGATTCTTCACAAGTTTGCAATCACTTCAGCTTTCATAAAGACCTGGCAAAATTTTGCACAGGTCTAAAAGTGTTGTGCCTCTATTTACATAGTCCAGCTCAAAAATTACTACCAAATAGTTTCTGTCAAAGATTCTCACCGTCTTTCAAATATATTCGTAGTTTTATTGAATCAAAGGTTTCTTGCTGTCCTTTTCTGATCACCACAAATATGTTGTCTAGGTACCTACTGGAGCACCATTCACCGACTGTCGTGTCATTACATAATATACGCTTCTGTAAAAATTGTTTATTGTTTAAAAAAAGCACGGTAAAGCTATTTATAAAGTATTTATCTACATTGAAACAAATAAGACAAGGTGACGATTTTTTTTATCTTTTAGAGAGTCCAAAAGTAAACTAAACTTAGCTTATCACAAAAAATAAGGTGCAACAAATAGTTTTTTTTCAAGTTCGATTTATTCTAACCTATAAAACGTGAAATAACATAAAATATTCCCATTTAAGTTGCTTCAATGTTCTAGATATTTTAATAATTTTTTTTATTAAAAAACACAATAAAACTAATGAAAATATCTTTAATTGTACCTCTGGTTCAATATAGTTTTTTACAAAATATTCGTGATATTCGAGTTTTGTACTACAGTCCAGTGATATTTCCTGTGCTGATATACAAAGGCACTTCTCCAGCGAACTTTTATTGAACTCTACAGAACATGGATTTGACGTCAAAATGTCTGAGCCATGATACTCCAGATAAATCGACTTGAAAAATATCCGCATCATATCGGGTACCACAATCCGAGTTTCTTAGACGTATAATGCTGTCTACAATATAGAATTAAAGATGTTTATCATATATTTATTTATCGTCTATCGTAAATATTTGTGTCATAACAGGCTAAATTATGCAAAACCTAAAGATTTGTTTGAAAAACCTGAGCGCTCTCAAGCTATTGAAAGCAATAAGGAACAACAGATGTTTGTAAAACATACATGTTCCCTAGCACCTTACCCTAGAGGCCACCATAAAAGTATAAGGAAGGTAGAAGGACAAGGACTTGTGTCAGTACATTAAAGGGAAGATGACAGTAGCTTCTCATACTAAAGCTGTAGATGAATGAGAGGAACTGTAGATGTCAATGACACTTTGGTTATAAAGTGTATAAAGTTCAATTACTGGATTACACAAAAAGGACAGGAACTGTGGGTAGGTATGTAGGTAGGTAGGTAGTAATGTGAGAGGGTGGGTAGGTAGGAAGTTTTGTGGCAGCAAGGCCCAAGGGGTCTCCAGTTATCAATCAGAATCTGTTTTCCTCTTTATGGTGTATGGCTGCCGTGACCTTGGCCTTTAACGTAATGACATCAAAGACAATAGGGGTAATCTACTGAACAGACAAACCTGCAGAGCAAGTATGTGGAGCTAATGCCCAAGGGTTCTCTAGTTATTGATTTGAAACCATTTTCTGTTAATGATCACTCTGATCTTGAACTTAAACTAAGTGACCACAAAAGCAATCAAGAAATAGCTCATCTACATGTCATTTTCAACCAGTATTGCAAGTTTACGAACCTTATGCCCAAACATTCTCTAGTTATTCACCAGAAACCAGTTTTCAGTAAATGATTAATATGACCTTGACCTTTGACCTAATGACCCAAAAATACTACAGGGGTCAGCTTCCTGCCGGTGAAGTTTTGAGGAGCTGAGCCTTATCGTTTTATAGTTATTGATCACAAACCATTTTGTTATTCAAGAACACTGATCTTTGCCTTTAGCTTGGTGACCGGAAAAGCTTTAAGCGTCATCTGGTCATTACCAACATAATACACCAAGAGGAATCTGGGCCCAAGCGTTCTAAATACCAAGTCTGAGGAAGGTGAGTCCAAAGGTTCTCTAGATATTGATCGGAAACGAAGTGCCTACCGACCGACATTTGCTAAACAATATGCCCCCTCATCTTCGATTGGGGGCAAAAAAGTCAAATTAAATGAGCCATGGTAAACTTATTTTAATTTGTCCGCTCAATAAAGATGTAAATTGAACTTCAAGTCAAATGGAATCATTTTAAATGGAATTTTAACAGATATTAGTTCATGTGCAACTTGGCTTTTTACAGGAAATATGCATTGTAAAGAAGAAAATATTTTAAAGAATGATTTTAATATGGTTTGATATCATAATAAACCAACTTACTTTCTTTCTTATGATAAAGAAAGGACTATATCTAAAATGAAGTGTATTTTTAAAAATTGCTATTACTTTGATACAAGAGTTAATCAGTACCAGTTCTTTGCGTTCTGGCGAGGAAAATCCTATCACAACAAAGAATGATAATCATCCATCCCATGATGAACGCCATTGTCCTTTTGTTGGTAACAATTTTAAATGGTATCCCAAATGGTTACTTTAGTCGTTCAAGCCATTAACACTTATGTGCATATATCACCTGAAAAAAATGAAAAAGCTTAAAACTAATTTAAGTTTAATTTTGCACGATTAGTTAGAAAGGATTTAGTAAAATTTTGTCATCAAAATGACATTCATTTAATGTTAATCTAGGCCATGTGCATATGTATTTCAAAATGTTAATTAATAAGAATAAAAATCTTAATGGCATCATATCATGTCAAAATATCAAGCACATACAACTATGTCAACAAACCTTTTTATACATTTTTAAAATGGGGCGTTTTAAATGTGTCTTCGCAAAAAAAAACCACTAAAAATAATTAAGCGTGAAATATACTTCCTGTTTACAAACAGTTCATGTGTCGGTCAAAAGAGTTGCTTTGATGGCATTTTACTGAAGTTCCTCTTTTTTGGGCATTTCTGAATGCAGGGTTCTCCTGGTGGTATCAATTTTAAAAGCAATCGCTCTTCTTGGTGGCATTATGAAAACAAGTTCCTCCTATTGGTTGCATTTTGAATACAAGTTCCTTTTGTTGGCGTCTTCTTAGTACAGTTTCCTCCTATTGGTTGCATTTTGAATACAAGTTCCTTTCGTTGGCGTCTTCTTAGTACAGTTTTCTCTAACTCGTTGAGTGCATATTAAATGCAAGTTCCTCTAGAATTTTCATTTATTCAAAAGAAATTCTATAGTTTACACAATTGTAATTAATTTGTAATTCATATTATGTCGGCTTATTCTGCCATCTTCATTTTGATATCAAGTCGGCATATTTCTGTAATCACCTTTCGGTCTCAACAATCACATATGTAAATTATTAATTGGTAGATGAAAACACCCAGTTCTCAACTCAGGTAAGGCCTATTTATCTAAACTGAACAATAGTAGTGCATACTTTTTTATTGTTTTATGCAAACAAAACAAGAAAAAATCTCCCGTCTTGAACATCTGCTTTCTTTGAGATAGAGGTTATATCACATCTAGTCAAACTGAAGCAGTCCTGTCATTCCTGGGAAATACTGAGCTTATTTCGTTTTCATAAATCAAATCCTGTGTACGTTTGAAAATTTCATGCGGTTAATTGATTTTCTATTAAAACGACCGGTTCTCTTTTCAAATATTTCTTCTTAATAGATATTAAAAGTCTTGATTTTGTTGATATAAGATTCGCTATATTGTAAAAGGCAATTGTAATCATGTACTTACAACTTTCTATCAGCTACGTCACTCTCCATGAACTGTTCTGAGGGTGACATGTTCTTGTGTCGTTTTTCACGTGATTTGTTTTTTCGTTGACAATTGCAGTCGTCAACTTAACCTTCGAATAAAATACTTTCCTCTACCACAAAACATACAAATTAGAGCATGCAATTGGCGCTCAATAACAAAAGGGAGGTAATCAAATAAGTAACAATGAATTTTTCATCTTTTTCTGAAACGTATGACTTAAAAAAGTTCGGAGCAAAAATAAGGTGAAATTTGACTGGAAGATCTCTAGGAAATTTCTATTTTTTCATAACAAGTTCAGATTCATTACATAACTGTCTATTTTATAGCATAATGTTCTATTTGAAACACATTCCGTTTGGCAAATATAAGGAATGCTTTCCTACAACCGTTTTTATGAAGGCGGATGTGGTGGCATTGTTGGTACTGAAAAAAAAGGTATAATTAATCACGATTGACGATGTAAAAATACTTAAAGACAATATAATAAACATTTATTCAAATTTGTTTTCAAATAGAAAAAAAAAAGTTAGCTGTCAGTCATTTATGGCTTTTATTACCATATTTCATCGTTTAGAACGCTGCAACTTACGTGCGAAAATGTTATTCCTTTAGAATTAAATGTTATTGTTTTCTTTCAGATTGTTTTAGAAACACGCAAATGATGTCAGTTACGTAATCATGTCAAAAGTTGATATGAAGTACCAGTTATTCATAAACTCAAATATTTACCTAGAAGTTTAGACGTTCAGATGATTCAGGTAAAAAGGGCTTTATGTGGTTAATCCTAACATTTCTTAAAACATGTTAAATTTATGCAACTTTTGCATTTAGTACCCCCATTCAGTGGTACTTTGACTCTTTTTGTCCAATTCATTGATAGCAAGTTCTGTTAGCCTCTTTAAAGATTTTCTCTAACGCTTATTGCCTTCATTACTTGATATTTCTACGTTCTGCCATTTTTCATACAACAATGCATGCACTGTGAGGGATGGGGTGGGGCAGTGGTATAAAGGGCCGGTTGGTGTGTTGTCAATTAAAGATGTTTTTTTTCACATGACATTTGGAATAAGCAAGTAAAACGCATTCCTGAGTGCATGTGTCATACACTGTACATAGAAAACAACCATACAACCATTACAGTATACATTATCTTACTGCTTTTATTCAATCTAAGGGGGACGAAAAAATACTCAAACAAAACAAAGCACAGGCAAAATATTCATACAAATCAACTAATAGAAAAGTTTACCCAATTATTGCCCCTTACTTTAGAAGTATTCAAACAGACAAACAGCAATGTTTCAAAGCAATATTCTGTAAGATAGTCATACATGTTATTAAAGATTTCTCGGGAAATATGTAAGCTCATTTCGTAAATGAGAGAAGAAAAGACACATTGCATGTATTTCTTTTATTTGTTAATGAAGCTACAAAAGGCTAGAGTAAAGAAAAATATTGTATAAAGTACGCTAGGAACATTAAAACACATTGTATAACAACGATAAAAATGAATGAATTGACAAAATGACAACTGAAATTAACTCTGTGCGCGCGTGCATGCATGTGAGTTTTCTCGAGACCATTGTGGCCAACGGCCTCTAGCAAGCTTTTGTGCAAGCATATTTCATAATAGAAATTATAACAATCCAGATTTAAGCACTCAACTTTCGCTCTTACAAGTTACAAATTTATTTGATTGTCTGTTGATAAGTATTGATAAGAATATAAAAGATTGCAGTTACACAATACCATTGATTTGTCCGTTTCCGTTATTAACTCAATCATGAGTCAATTGTGATCAGGAAATAATATTAAATGTACCAGAATTGTCTTGTTTGTCATACATGTTATGTTTCTTGTTATACTGATATCAGTGAGTTAATAAACAATAGAACAGAACAGAACAGTACTTTATTTCTCCCAGGTATAATGATACAGCATGGGGACATAGCAAAACAATATAATATAATCCAGTGCAAGAAAGTCACTAAATGTTCGAATATATATTTTAATTAATCAACATTCTACATGGGGGAAAGACTAAATGCTTACTACTTAAAAGATACCTATAACTACGCCATTTGATTTTTTTTTGACCTCTCTACAACTTTATTTGCAAAAAAGTAGTGCATAATAGTAACCTAGTATGAGAAAAATATGATCATACTTGCGATCAGTAAATGTAGCCTATATTTATACAACATATAAACGAAATTTGACCTAGCCTATATTTATGCAGACATATAAGCGAATTTGACTCTCTAATGTTGTAAGTACCGAAAAAAGAAAATCTACAGATATTGAAAAAGTTAGACATTGAAGTGCTTCATGAATATTATGCAATATTTATTAAGCACAATTAACATGTATAATGACTCTGATATTATGCGGTAAACTTCTAATATTCTGATTAATAATAACTTTCTTTGCTAAATTTGTATACATCAGGGCTATTAGAAAAGCATATTTTTCACTGAGTAGTTTCCCTTGTACTTATTAATACTTATCAATAAGATGTATTTAATTACTTCCAAAGTATAAACCTTAAGTATTCTTGACTTCTGTTCTTAGCGAAAAAATCAAAATTTTCAATATCTACAATATCTGAAGAATCAATATGAGTTTCTGTGATACCAAATATATCAAAACTATTAACATGTTCTATAAAGTCAGGATAGTTCAACCTCTTCTTCAAACCGTTTACATTTAAACTACCAAATTTGAGACAGTTAATCTCATGCTCATTAACTATGTCTGACCCCCGACTGGCCTAATGTAAAGTTTTTTGAGTTCGCTCATCAGAATTATCCCATGGACGATTAAATGCCGGTTGTGTATTATTAACGTTTTGTGTAGTCCGTTCAGGTGCGCGACCTCTCGTAGGGCGTTGCTGCGGTGATCGAGATTCACGTCTCCTGGGTTTAGTACGTCCCTTTGGTGACCTGGGTACATTCGTACTGAGCCGCCCCAGCGAGGATTCGCTTGATTTATCAGCAAGTTGGCTGTGCTGAAGGTTTGTATCCTTGCACGCACGAGTATCGCGGTATTCATGATTTGTATATGGGTCAAAGGTACTATACACAGGTTTTCCAATACACACACGATTGCGCTGTAAGACTGTATTCCAATCGGGAAACATGTCCGCTATTAACCTGCCATCCATTATTAGCTTAGCAGGGTACACGATAGCCACCTTACTTTCCGGAAAATCCTTTCTAAGCTCTTTAAATTTAGGCCATAACTTGCGTCTTGCCATTTCAATTTCAACAGGAAAATCACGGTTTATATGAAACTCAGTCCCTTTCAACCATTTGGCATTTGCAATAACAAATTCAGTATCCTTGGTATCAATAAAATTCACAATAATAGGTCTGGTTGAGTCCCGCTTGAATTGTCCAAGCCTATGTGCTCTAGAAATACAGGGTCTGCGATCCAGGTGAAGTTTGTCGAGCAAGAATTTATAAATGGTAGCCATGCAAGACTCGCCTTTCATCTCAGGGATTCCGCCAAAAATGAGGTTGTTACGCCTGCTGCGAGCTTCGATGTCGATCGACTTATATTCAAGTAATAGCATTCTCATTTCATGGTCAGATAACTGGGTCTCAATATTGTGTACTTTTACATGTAGCTCTACACACTGCTCTACTTTACGGTTGATTTCATGCATTTCTGAGTGCATTTCAGAGTACATTTTAGATAGCTTTTCTGTGACAGAGAGTTGGTCGTAAGCTTCAAGATTAAACTCACCACTTCTACCTCCTGAACTAATCCTATTCCGTTTCGACGAATGACCCACTTTAGTCCAAGTTTGAACATTTTCACTTTCATTGTCCGTGATAAAAACATCACCGCCGCCATTTTGTGAATTTTCAAGATCCGTCAATAGTCCAAACGAGTTTTTTGTAGATATGGCAGGCTGACTGCTACCGAAATTAATCCCCTCCCGTACAGTGATACCCGATACACCAGTTTTATCCATTTACACAGTTAATTTGCAAATTTATTCGAAGAAATTTGAATTTTCACTGCACACAAGAAAAGCACGACTTTCTTGACCGGAAACCAATCTAGAACCAATCTAGAATAAAATGTAAGGTACTTTAAAAACATGTTTTTTAATCAAAGCTTAACGTAAATCTGTTAGCGGGGATTTGTTTTTATTGGGGTTTAACGCCTGTTAGAACAGCTGTGATCATATCCCGACGGTTGGTGCGCCTTAAAAGAGTTCCTTCGAACAAGTTTACTAACCAGTGTCTTCCCAAGCCACTGATTTCTTCCTCGCTTGATTCAGTGGTGAAGGAGAAATTACTTATGGACGCATTGCCCGAGATCAATTATCGCGAAAAAAATAGCCAGCCGTTAAAAGAATTGATCCGAGAAGACAAGAATTGACCATCCGATACTCTACCAATTGAGCTAGCCGGGTAGACTCTTATATGTTGTAATTATTTTATATTTATGATACGTTCTTCTCACTTTACAGATGGACAAACAGTTTACTGACATAACAATATAGTTCTTTGGTTATACAAAATATAAATGTAATATAAGAGTATATGATAAACACGCTATTTCATCCTGTGATTACAAAAACAAAATAAATATCATATCAAATATAGTACATTACAATGCAGCGATTACAATACGTTTTAAAGAAAATGCGATGTTGTAGAAAAAGGATGAACAGCAATGTAAATGTAATATGGTTCTTTTATTCATATTTGGTTATATCTAGATAACTAAACAAGGTTGCATGTTTAACAACTGTTCACAAAATCTAAGGTGTATACGTGCAGTAGTTCTAGAATTTCTAAAATCCCATTTTCACATCCATCATACAACGTGGCACCAACATACGACTCAAACAACTGACAAATTAAACTAGGCTTTAATTCAAGCCCTTTTATTTTTTATATCACAGTACATGACAAAACCTACAACAGTGAGAAGCTGTAAAAATAAAAATCATCATGAAATTAGACAAAAAAAACATTATGTACCATACTTATAATAAGGACGAATTATTCAAAAACAACATGTCCATTAAAGGGCTCATAACATCATAACACATGCTACATTTCTAGTCATTGCACTTTGTACAATTCACTGTGTGAAAGATCTTATATCTTATAAATGCTAGGACTGTTTTCCTACAACACTTTCATATGACGGCGGAGGAGCTGCATCTGGAGGCATTGTTGGTGCTGTAATGATAAAATATTTCACGATAAGTAATTGTAAAAAAAAACATAAGATGAGCGAATTACATTTATTTCACTTATCTATTGCATCAGTTTACTGAGATTCATTGTTAACAAACTCAATGTTTCGAATGAGATGTAAATGTGATCAATTTCATTACAATAACAATATATGTATGTCATTATCATTATAACGCGATATAATTGTATTGTAGTTATCTTAATTCATAATCAGCGGAAGAAGACGCGGTGAATTGCTGAAGTGCTTTGTACAATAAAGGGTTTATTCCATTTTACCGTTAAAAATTATTCTGTAAATGGTACCAAACTGACCATAAATATTTTGTGTCGTGCGAAGTCTTATTTCAGCCCGGGTTTTAGCGAGATTTGACAGGCCTGATATGTTCCCTTCTAGGTTGAGCAGGAGTTTTATTACTTTTTATGCAAAGTGTCGATGAACCAAGACAACGATTAAAAAAGTCATAAATCATAAAAATCACATTTTAATTCAGTTACCAAAGAACTTTAACCATGTACTCTAAAAATGATATTTTTCAAAGCGTATACAACTTGTGTAAAAGTTAACTCTCTGAACAGGTGAAGTTTAGATTGAGATCTTATAAATCAGTTTCTGCTTAAAATGGATACTTATAATAATAAGATAAAATCTTTGTATAATGTTACTTTTGACACCACATGACTTTATCAAAGCGTAAAACACAGACAGCTTTACATGGTAGAAAAGTCTTAAAAAACATGAATTAATCAGAATACCCAATTATCATAATTGAATAATCAATTTGATTCAAAGATTCTTGGGTCGACTATATCATACTTAAACATAATAATTTATTCCACCTTATGTAAATCTTATCCGTTTAAATAAAACAGCGAAATGAAGATGAAGTAACAAAGAGATAACAAACAGGCTGCTTAAGGCAGACCTTGCAGATCAAATACAAATTGTCAGACATGAGCAGAACTGGTCCGCCTTCAAAACTGATTATACTAGAGACTTTCAAATGATGTCTTTATATGCTTAGGTTTTACAGGTAAGTAATCGGCAATTACTTCAGATATCAAGCAAATGTTAAAAGAAGCGTGCCAGTAATTAAATGAAATTAAGGTTCTCAACCTAGTTATATGCTCAGTTTGGACACTTCTGATTAAATAATATACTGGTATGAGGTACAAAAATATTAAACATGTAGAACCAAGCAGAAAATGAAAGTCGAGATGCGAGGAAGGATGACTTAAAAATGTCATTATTTCAACTTTCAAGTTAATCACATTTAATACCATACCAGAAGGATATCTCTGTGAATTCACACCTTCTGGGATAACGTTCTGGGTTACAGGATAAGCAGATTGCATGGGATGTACATGATAATCTCCTTGTACCAATGGTGTCGCCACGTGTTGACCTGGAGGGTATCCTTGGGGCACTTGCCCGTGTCTAGTATTACCTAATAAATCATATCAACACAATAAATAACCAAAAAAATGCGAGAAGAAACGTGTATTATATAAATACTTAGTCTCACGTGTACATGAAAAACAAGCTAGATTTAACATGTATTGTATAAATACTTAGTATCACGTGTACATGAAAAACAAGCTAGATTTAACATGTATTATATAAATACTTAGTATCACGTGTACATGAAAAACAAGCTACATTTAACATGTATTATATAAATACTTAGTATTACGTGTACATGAAAACAAGCTAGATTTTATTCTAAGTTAATCTACTTTGCTTTTACATTACACCCCCCCCCCCCCCCCTGTAACGTATGGTACTCTTTCCACCTGCCTTTCTGTTTCATGAAAGCTATAATGCAAATTCAGTTTTGAGAGGCAGCATCTCTACACAGTTTAAATACTCAAATATACTCATTTTCGTGTAATTGTTATCATGTCAAATATTCAGTTTTTGCAACAGGAAGAAATATGAAAATACCCAAACAATTCTATAACTAACTTACGTCACAACACGTAAAAACATGTTCTCATATTATTTTGCCTATTTTCATAAAATGAATAACATAATCTTCATGTTGAAAGAAGTTAAACGTTGTTTTTTTTCATACTTTAAAAAAATGCAAAAAAGACCAAAAACCCATCTCCGCCGTAGTATACAATAATACATCTCGAGCACAGTATACAGAAGTTTCGCTTGCTTATATTTTTATCTCGTCAAAATTAAATTGCAGTCATTTCACATATTCAAAAGAATGCTTAACAGAACATCTCAATGTGTCTCTTAAAATTCTAAACAGTTTAAACTGAGGTAATGTGAACAACAGTAATTTCATGTGAACAACCGTAATATCATTTAAAAAAATTTTTTTGCTATAAAATTTATCAACATCGAGATGTTCCCGCTGTCCAAAGTTACAATATCTGATATCACATCTATTTCAGTTGCAAATGCATAGTAACCTGCTTTTAGAATCGCTAAAATCATTTTATTAAAACCCAATTTTAAAGTTTTATTTGAGACATGCTTGAGCATGGGTCTTCATCAAACTTCATTTCTTAGAACCAAATGTTCAATTTCTCAAAAAAGTTCAACAACTAAGAGTTTTACTGTACCTGTTTGTGCGTTGACTGTTCTTGTAGTGGTCTGATACAGAACTTGTGGTCTCCCGGCTGCTTCCGTACGCTTAGCTCTTATTCTACAAATTGCCACAAGAGTGAACACTACAACAAAGACGATAGGGACAATTGCGGACACCAAAACGGTAGAAGACACGGAAGACAAATAACTGTCATCTGGCACTGAAACAGAAACACGTGACAATCTCCAACTTATCATTTTCTGTATGCTGAATCAAATAACCAATATATCTGAAACATCAACTGTTTGAGTTTTCTAGTTACCACTTTTTCTTGATAAAAAACTTCAGTGAGTGGTATTAAATTTGACAAATGACACTCAAAACCAATCCATTCTAGAAAAGGCTGAAACATCAGTGAATGAGTGGCATTCAAATGACATTCAAAACCAATCCATTTTAGAAGGGGGTGAAACATCAGTGAATGAGTGGCATTCAAAAGACATTAAAAACCAATCCATTCTAAAAAAAGGCTGAAACATCAGTGAATGAGTGGCATTCAAATGACATTAAAAACCAATCCATTCTAAAAAAAGGCTGAAACATCAGTGAATGAGTGGCATTCAAATGACATTAAAAACCAATCCATTCTAGAAAAGACTGAAACATCAGTGAATGAGTGGCATTCAAATGACATTCAAAACCAATCCATTCTAGAAAAGGCCGGAACGTTTGAAATATCAATTCCACAAGGCGCGTTATGAAATTCTGAAAAGTTATATTACATATAATCCAGATATTTTGAAAAATTTTTAAAGCATAGGGTATCATTACAATTTCTGCTACATTAGGGCTCTGTGAGAACTAATTAATCTGAAACAAGGTGTATACAGGTGTCAAACAATTAAAACATATTTCACATATTGTCTGTAACTATACTTGGAGAAGTTGTCTGAACAATCAGATGCCAACTAATTTTTTGTTTGCTTTGCAATGATAATAAGCGTGTTTACCAGGTTTCAGATATATTCGAAGTTTAATTAAATCACTTGTTCTCCGTTTCTGTTTCCTGATCACAACAAAAATATTATCTTGATACTGGCTAGGACACCATTCTTCAACTGTGGTGACGTTACAGGATACACGTTTCTGAAAAAAAAAAACACTTCAAATTATGATCACTTACTAAAGAAATAAACAGAAGAGACCATACATTTTATCATGACTGGAAACCAACAGCCCGTTTTCATAGTTAATACATCAGTATATCAAACTGAAGGACTTTAATAACATTTTAAAAATCTGAGCCATCTTAAGATAAGAAAACATTATGAAAGTTTAATAAGATCAATTTAATAAATCATCTGCACCAGATATTGCAAATTTATGATTTTATCTCGGAAAACAAAACACCACGAAAAGTTTCCTAACAGTTTTAAACCATGGATAATGTCTTAATTGTACCAAGTCAAATCATATGTTGAACTTTTCTCTAATTCCTTATATAATCCTGCTGATAAGTATTGTTTCTTTGTTTAATACAGTAATTATTAATTAGAAGGAATAGATTTAGCTTGTAATCCTGAAGCAAGAAAATACACATCTTGCTCAAGTGAGAAATGTCATTATTTCTCTCAAAAAACAATTTCTCCGCAACATACATAAACTTTAACTTCTGAAGTGTATTTTCCGCAAGAGCTACATATTCTGTCAATTAAGGCATAAATGTTTACCTCTGGTGTAATGTAATTTTTAACAAAATATTCATGATATTCCAGCTTTGTATCACAGTCAAGTGATATCTTATCTGCTGATATGCAGATGTACTGGCTATAAGAACTTTTTGTGAACTCCACAGAACACGGGTTTGAGGTCAAAATGTCAGAGCCATGATACTCCAGATATAAGATATTGTAATCATCTGCATCATACTTTGTGTCACAGTCATGGCTTCTTACATGTATATACTCATTGAAACCTGCCAAAAAAAGATAGTTTAATTATATATTTCATTCCTCTGTGGTTACTGTACCTCTGAAGAAACTACTTTTTGTTGATAAAAAATTTCAAACTAATTTGAGTGACCCGTGATATGTTGCATAAATAAAATACAATGCACGGGTCAAGATTCATTGGTATGTCTGACAAAACGAGTAACTAAAAAGACATCACCACAATAATGAAACTCAGACGGAAATTCAAAGAACATCAGGTGAAAAAAAACCACTATCATAAAAAATAATGCATTGAAAGAGATCAAGCATTACTGGTAACACGAGTCATTAAAATCGTTTGGTGACACGCTTACAAAAATGCATGTTAATTCTAACGTGTCTGTTTTTCATTTCTTATTCTTGACAATATAATGAACATTGTTTGAGTGTATCACATTTATATGATAAGCAATAAAGCGGCAAACTGATTTGCAAAATTTGGACTTCAATCAGACTTAACAAAGTAAAATTCAAGATAGTTTATCAAGACATCGGGATCAAGAGTCTCTCAAGAACAGGACGTTGTTATTATCTGGCACCATCCCCAACCAAATAACTTAGCACTTCAGAAGGCATTGCTGATTAGGACGAATTTAAACTGATGGCTGATAAATTCAACCAAATAGATAGAAAAAGTATGACTTTAAACATTTTCTGTTCCCAAATCATATTGTTTTGGTTGGACTTAATGATTTAAACACAAGCAAATTAGTCACGTGACATGACAGGTTAATGTAAGACTTGTGTTGAAGATTCTGTTTTCACTGCACACAACAGAAAATGATTTCTCCTAACATGCAAAATCCCCACGGCTATTCTAAGTTAAGGTAAATTAAATAAATAATACGATTTCAGGAAATGTTAATTTGAACATCTTTTTTTCAAAACTGGAGTGTTATGGACATATTTTCAGGGAAATACCCAACATGAGTGGGTTGGGAGAGAATGACTGAACTAAAAGGCACGCTCAATCTAGTGTTCCTTGTTTCACAGTGTAAAATCTCTCTCTGTTGTTGTTGTTTGGTGTTGTTTACCCTCGGTACCGGCCTAGGCCAAAAGACCAAGCACTGTTTCGTGCGCATTTCTTTTATAACCTGAATGTTTTCTTTGAAGTGGTTAATAACTGTGATAATGTTATAAGTAGCCTGTATATTCTATTTACCTGATAGTTTTTCAGCACTAACTGTCTGTGTTTTGTACAATAAAATTTCACGGAGAAAGAGGAAGACCACAATCCATCCCATCTTGAATTTTAATGTCTAGTTTCCAACAATTACGAGTGCACAAAAGATGATTCCGTAAGTCTTTTGGACTTCTGCCAAATTCATATAGAACTCTGTAAAACAGGAAATAAGCATTTCATAACACTTCGAAAACAACAGTTTTAAAAAATGTTAGTCATGATGAAACTCTAGAAAACAACGCTTACCAATCTAGAAATTATACGGTTGCAATTCATGTCGGCAAAAACTTTTACCCACGTGCTTCTTATTTATAGGCTAGTCTCAATAGTTCGACTGCAAGACCGACCGATTTACAAACTGATATTACATAGATGTCGGCCTTTAAGGGCGACCATCGTCTATATAATAAAGAGCCCTGGCGCACAATTTGTTGGGCTAATTTATAGGCTAGACTCTATATATATTTGTTTGCGGAGAAAACATGACAGAACGTCTTGAGGGTTCAGTCAGAATCCGGCAATATAGGCATGTGTATTTCTTGTCCAAACAATTGTACTCAAAACGTTGAATAGGCTACCGTGTTATTTTTTAATGGTCGATATCCGCTTTCAGAAAGGCAGCATTCTGCCTTAAGTCGCAATATTGATACTAGTGTATCTCAGTTAGATCTGTGTGTTTAACTTTATATACATACATTCAACCGCCTTAAATCACATTTAATGATTTCAATACCCCTGTCGCACTAACTTAAAATTTGATCAATAAACTGAAAGGAGGCCCAAATTGTTTTTTAATCTAAAAAGACCGAACAATATCAATGTTCGTACACATTACCAGTTTAGTTTAACCTTTATAAATGTTCACAATTTTGATGTTCAGTTTTATGACAGACTGCAAAAATGGGCGAAATCTGTATACTTACTCATCTACATGTCAGAACAATATAGTAGATCTACATGCACTTTCTTTCAGTACATGTAGATTTTCAATTTAAGTTGGTTTCCCAACCAAATAAAGTCCTTACTTACAGTAACTTTGTGATATAATTAAAGTGTACAGTTTAATTCCTATCCCGTGTATTTTTGGCTTTTGTAAGATAGTAATACGGTTTTGACAAACAACCTTTAATCCTCTTTTTACATATAACACGGATTTATTTTTAGCAAATTTTACTCGTTAATGGCGCTGATATGCAAAGGGAAGTAATTCTGTTACTAGTAAGTCATTTTCAGGTCATCGCCCACTTTTTTTCTAAACCTAACTGATGTGGTGTGAAACATTTTACAATAAACCTTACTAAAGACCATTACTTCTGCTGTAATTGTTCGGTTTTTCTCCTAAGTTATATTTCCTCAATACAATCCGTATTTCTTTGTTCGCTTTTTCTATGTAGGTTAGCTTTCCAATCTGACTGAAGTACACGATCTAACTACGGTTAGATCTGCAGGCGACCCATTGAATTCTGTTTTCTCGATAATTTTGATTTCCAGTATTGATATTTATATCCCAGCCAATGAGACTGCATCTTATGACGCGTCTTTATGGTTTACATGTACACGCCGTTTGTTAAAGTTTTATACATGTTTAAATAATCAGAGGCTGATTCAGGATTTCAGTCGGGTAAGGCGGGGGCGCAAAATGTTCGGCCCAATTTTCAATAATTTTGTATCTGTTTTCCACCTCATTTCAACGGTTGAGGTTATGCTAGAGTATACTGATTTGGCATTATCAGATGGGCCTCTGATTATTCAATTCAATGTTGAACAATGAAATTATTTAAAGACATTCAAAATAGACCTACAATAACACATATGGTCCGGGAATTTTAGTGGGTGCGCCCCCTCTGGAGCCGCTAGTGACCTACCTCTACAGCCCATAGTGGATGTATTTTCGAACTGAAGATATATATGTCTACAGTTCCGATACAAAGCATGCCATTCATTTTTGGCGCAAAGACATATATTTAACAGACTGGACACTTCAATTCAGAGAAACACAGCAAAGACATATATTTAACAGACTGGACACTTCAATTCAGAGAAACACAGCAAAGACATATATTTAACAGACTGGACACTTCAATTCAGAGTAACACAGCAAAGACATATATTTAACAGACTGGACACTTCAATTCAGAGAAACACATAGGTAGGTCTACATGGGTGAATGCAAAACCCTAGTATTGTTTTGTATGAAGATTATAACCGTTTTTTTTCTCTCTCTAGTTTTCTAGTTGGGGGTAACATGTAAGTAGATGTATTCGGTTTCGAAGAATAGTTCATTGGTTCATGTCGATGGAAAAGAAGTAAAACTGGATTTATTTCTGTCTTGTAAAGTGTTCCAGTTTTGCCAGTCATTGAGTGAACTAGTCACGGATACGATATTTATGTTTATGTTACATTTGTAATTTCACTGAAGTGTCTCACTTCCGTATGTTGTTTTGATTTTAACCGATATTTTTCAAATGTTTCATATTGCGCAAAGTCATACATGAAGAGCTACATATTTTAAAAGTGTATAGTATAAAAGTATTAAGGAAGCCTGAAAAAATAAGAGAAGACAATCATATTAATGCGGGTAAGAACATTTTCTTTTCTTTTCACCACTTTTATCGTCTTTGCTGTCATCTCTCGTATTGATTCTGAAGTAAATTTTTCTGTATAAAGGTTTAGACTTAAACATTCATACACTAATTTAATTAGACTGGCTAGTGACATGTCTAAAACGTTTGTTAAAAATGCACTTTTACCCGAATCGTCTGAAACATTCTTCATAATGATGATGATGATGATGACGATGATTATTATTACTTACAATATAACATTGTATATACTCCAGTATTTATATACACATATGAACAAGGCACAATCATCTATTTTAATCAGTTAAGTAAAAATATTATGTGTGCAATATAATTCAGACTTTACACATGCAGATACAATGATCTTAACACAATGTCTGAGTAAGAAACTATACAAAAGAAAAGAACAAAATTAAAGCGGGTAACCAGACTAATACCCATCTAAAAGAAACAGGAACATTCGTAGAGACATTCTTAATATTACTACTCATGCGAAATTGTAAGCTAGAATATTCAACAGAATGCATTTAAGCTTGGCATTGCAAAGGTTAAATAAAAATTCATTCATATCATTTGGAAAAAAAAGGTATTTCGACTATAATATATAAATAGCATCGAGTTGTTTACGTCATATGAACTTAAGTTATAACCTTAATTCCATGAAACAAACGCCCTTCAAACCCGTGACCAAACCGTGTGGACAAGATCTGGAAATTTGGTGAGAAAAAATACATTCGAATCACCAACTTATGAGGTTACAAATGCGAAACTATGTAACACACTTTGCAAATGAATTTAACAGGCTGTGAATTTTAGAAATGATATTTATCATTTTGTCTGTCTGTATTTGAATACTAACCAAAGATGTTGTTACATTATGTTCTATACTGGAGGAAAGCACAGATGACTACACGCCTACCCCATGTTTACATGATATTCTTGCTTTTTCAAATCTTTGATTGGAGGTCAAAACATTCGTTACAAGTACGAAGCGACTACTGTTAGATGAGATGAATTTGGCTTCAGTAACTCTCTTGATTATAGTGTGAGGCAAACTATATGCGTGATCAATACGTTTAATGACGCATGATACCATTTTAACCAAATATAATAAGTGTTCTTTTTTCCAAATTTCAAACATGTACACAGATTTTCAAAAGCTTTCTTTCTTCAGGATATGGGGAAAATATACCAGACAGCTTTATTATTGATGGCCTTGGTGGTTATTGTAATGTGTAGTAAGTATACCTCTTCATTTAAAATATACATATTCGTATAAAGGAATATTAAAATATAATTAAGAATTTCAAAAGAAGACTTAAAAATACAATTAAAACTAACTGTTTGAGGAATTACTTGTTTTAGAAAGTATTTTAGAAACTACAGTTAAGACAGCTATATGGATTTAATGTCCGGCAATCGACCTTTTTTTCTTTTTCTTTTTTTTAAGACACACAGCCAGGTAACAATAAGGTGAATGAAAAGGGTTTCAATGATTTAAAAATTATAATAAGCTCTAAATCTGGCAAATATCACAGAACATTTCAAGCAGATCGATTCAATACAAGTGCTGAGTGAACGATTATTCTAAACTATAGATATGTCTTTTCCTTACACGTTACGATTTGTTTTGACAAATGTACAAAATGTTTATATATTATAGCGGACAGACGGATAACTGTTGATGATTCCGAATGCGGTAGATCATATAACGCAGAAGATGAACACCTGTACTTTGTCTATAGAGGTGATCAGCTGAAGGACGAATGTCTGTTCACTATCAAAAAGTACAGCGAAAAATACAAGATGATCTGTGCTATGTTTGACAAGTTTCGGCTCAACTCCTGTCATACGACGATCGAATTCCGCCCTAGTCCCAACACTGTAAAGGTTAACGATTAAATTACTTATATAGTGAGATCCATCTCAGTATTTCCATTCAGTGGGTCTGTACGACCTTACGAAGACAGGGATATATAATGGCCATATCAGATCTAGCACTGTGCAAGTTGCCCATATGGTCTATCTTAATGTTATGCTTTCAAAAGTGATGGAACAGTATTATTATTTTATTGCAAACGTCAAGTCATTCACTGGTAAGCCGCGATATGTTTTCTCTAATTGTTTTGCGGTTTTACCATTCAAAGGTTAGTTCCTTGTTTCCCAAGACCGTTGAAAAAAATCCGTATCAACACATCTTCATGTTATCCGATGGTGAGATTTTAAAATGCTCTGGTATGTAAAAAATGCAATGCTTCAGAGTACAAAACACTTGCAGTTAAGTGGATTTAAAGGTTTATGGGAAATAACAGTTTAATTTGTATAATTTTCCAAAAAAGAATTTATTTTCAAGAAACGTATGTACAATAAAGTAAAATGTTCTTTTTAGACACACAACTGCAAAACAACTGACCTCTCTGAGTATTGTAAAGAGCTTGAGAAACTTGTCATAGTTTTTACAACAAACGGTTCTAGAACTACAGACGAGGCAGACCTCAAAGTGTATTTTAAAGAAGGTAAAACCTGGTAAATTGTTCTGTTAATTTCTGTACACTGAGTTTAATTTTCCAAATTTATGGTAAGGGAATGATGAAGTTTACTTACTGTAGATACTGCCGATACACATCGATTGATTAGAAGACTGTGGACAGTGTAGCGTTTTAACAGCAGTTGTGTCGATAGACGTCCTAATGTTAATGTCAAAACGAAATTTTACTCTGTATGAATAACTTGTATCGCAGTCGAACGAGAAAAATAGTATAAAATAGATAAAGAAAATGCATCAGACTATAAAATTATTATACAATCATTGGTTTGAATTTATTTTTACAGACGCGAGTGGTTCATTTTCTGTCGGATCAATTATCCTGCTTGTAATGCTTTTGGTTTGCTTTCTGGCAGCCGCCGCAATCTTTTACATCAGATTTCGTAAACGAGCTAAAAAGGAAAAGAAAGAGAGGAAAAAACGAGAAAAGAGGGAAAAGGAACTAAGAGAAGCTGAAAAGTCTTAAACATGGAAATCACGTGTCTTTTTATATAATTTATGACGTTAGATCTCTTTGAAATGTATAATATTTGTGCTCTTGTTATTGACCCTGTCCTCCGTTTTTTATATATAAAGTTGACACTTATTCATCATCATTAATTTTTGATTAATGTATAAAACGTACCGTTTTATTGTTGTTATAATTGCTGTGAATAATAGATTGTTAAATTATTATTATGATGATCATTGTTTCTCTTTTGATTTTTATATTCATTTATGTTTATATTTTTCCATTATATATTTACTTCAAACTGTTATCTGTAAAACTTTAAAAGAATATGAGAAATACAATGAAATATGGGTTTAGTTAAGCTACAGTATGGAAACTTGAACCATACATATAATTTTGCATGCAGTTTTCAATGCGACCTTAGCCAACATTTACGTTGGCTTATTGCCCTACCTTCTTGTTTTTGCAGCTACAGTAACGAAATTTGAACCAACTTATTAATTTGCATGCATATTTCAACTTTGAATTAGCCAACAATTACCTTGTTTTATTGACCTACTTTCCTGTTTTTGCAGAAACAGAATGGAAATTTGAACTATACTTATAATTTTGCACTTATAATTGTGCATGGGGATTACAACTTTGACCTTATATTGACATTGACCTGCTGACCTACTCTTTTGTTTCCGAAGCTGAAGTATGGAAACTTGAACTACATGTATTCTTATAATTTAACATGAAGTTTTCAATTTAACCTTAGCCGATACTGACCTTGACCTACCGACCTACTTTCTTGTTTTCGCAGCTATAGGATGGAATTTGAATTACTTAAAACTGATCAACATATATGTTTGATATTCAAAACAATAGATAGATGAAATGATGGAAAGTGCAGTCTTTAAGAATCACAACACTACCGGGCCATATTGATTAAATATCTTCCTTTAACATTTTTCCTACAAACAAAGTTTTCGCGGGTATGCAAGAATTACTATGCCGGTTAGTCAGCCAGTCGGTCCACTTCTTGCTTCGGTAGTAATTTTGTCAAGCATGAAGGGACTTTGAAGTTGGTATAAATGTTAAACACACTGAGTCCGTGTGATGCATACAACTCACAGCTGCATACATTGAAGGTCAAGGTCACTCATAGAGGTCTTCCATACTTTGTGTCCGCTCTGTTACTTTATCATTCATCAGGGTCTAACAAATAGATCAAGTGATTTTACAATAATTTTGCACAAATGATGCCAACATGATAACGATTTATTAAGCCTAGTCATTTTGATAGAAAAGTAATTGAAAATTGTGTGTAAAAGTGTTGTATGCAAGACCTATAATTCCACCTCGCTTATTTACTTCTTACTTGATAATTCCCTCTTTTGTACCTTACTAGGTGGTATTGTTCTAGTATTAATTTCATTCAGTGATAGCTCTAGTTATATTTTATAACTGTTTTGACTTCAATTTTTACAAACACGTATACTTAAAAAAGTACTAAAGCATATAACACGTTTTGAAGTGGGGAGCATCCAGCTGTTCTACCGATTTTCTTTTATGAATAAGTGAGCAGTAGCAGTACGCAGCAGTAGAAAAATGTTGGCAGTAGCAGTAACAGCAGAGGCAGTAAAAACGTAAAGCTGGCAGTAGCAGTAATAGCAATAGCAGTAGGAAAAACGTGAAGTTGGGAGTAGCAGTACGAGCAGTAGCAGTAGGAAAAACGTGAAGCTGGCAGTAGCAGTACGAGCAGTAGCAGTAGGAAAAACGTGAAGTTGGGAGAGGCAATACGAGCAGTAGCAGTGGGAAAAACATGAAGATGGCAGTCGCAGTACGAGTAGTAGCAGTAGGAAAAACGTGAAGCAGGGAGTAGCAGTACGAGCAGGAGCAGTTGGAAAAACGTGAAGTTGGGAAAAGCAGTACGAGCAGTAGCAGTAGGAAAAACGTGAAGCTGACAGTAGCAATACGAGCAGAAGCAGTAGGAAAAACATGAAGATGGCAGTAGCAGTACGAACAGTAGCAGTAGGAAAAATGTGAAGCTGGGAGTAGCAGTACGAGCAGGAGCAGTTGGAAAAACGTGAAGTTGGGAATAGCAGTACGAGCAGTAGCAGTAGGAAAAACGTGAAGCTGGCAGTAGCAGTACGAACAGTAGCAGTAGGAAAAACTTGAAGCTGGGAGTAGCAGTACGAGCAGGAGCAGTTGGAAAAACGTGAAGTTGGGAATAGCAGTACGAGCAGTAGCAGTAGGAAAAACGTGAAGCTGGCAGTAGCAGTACGAGCAGTAGCAGTAGGAAAAACGTGAAGCTGGCAGTAGCAGTAGGAAAAACGTGAAGCTGGCAGTAGCAGTAAGAGCAGTAGCAGTAGGAAAAACGTGAAGTTAGGAGCAGCAGTTCGAGCAGTAGCAGTAGGAAAAACGTGAAGTTGGGAGTAGCAATACGAGCAGTAGCAGTAGGAAAAACATGAAAATGGCAGTCGCAGTACGAACAGTAGCAGTAGGAAAAACGTGAAGCTGGGAGTAGCAGTACGAGCAGGAGCAGTTGGAAAAACGTGAAGTTGGGAATAGCAGTACGAGCAGTGGCAGTAGGAAAAACGTGAAGCTGGCAGTAGCAGTACGAGCAGTAGCAGTAGGAAAAACGTGAAGTTGGGAGTAGCAGTACGAGCAGTAGCAGTAGGAAAAACGTGAAGCTGGCAGTTGCAGCAACAGCAGTAGCAGTGAACAAAACGTGAAGCTGGCAGTAGCAGTACGAGCATTAGCATTAAACAAAACGTGAAGTTGGAGTAGCAGTAAGAGCAGTAGCAGTAAACAAAACGTGAAGTTGGGAGTAGCAGTACGAGCAGTAGCAGTAAGAAAAACGTGAAGCTGGCAGTTGCAGCAACAGCAGTAGCAGTGAACAAAACGTGAAGCTGGCAGTAGCAGTACGAGCATTAGCATTAAACAAAACGTGAAGTTGGAGTAGCCGTAAGAGCAGTAGCAGTAAACAAAACGTGAAGTTGGGAGTAGCAGTACGAGCAGTAGCAGTAGGAAAAACGTGAAGCTGGCAGTAGCAGTAATAGCAGTAGCAGTAGGAATAACATGAAGCTGGCAGAAGCAGTAACAGCAGTAGCAGTAAACAAAACGTGAAGTTGGGAGTAGCAGTACGAGCAGTAGCAGTAGGAAAAACGTGAAGCTGGCAGTAGTAGTACGAGCAGTAGCAGTAGGAATAACGTGAAGTTGGGAGTAGCAGTACGAGCAGTAGCAGTAGGAAAAACGTGAAGCTGGCAGTAGCAGTACGAGCAGTAGCAGTAGGAATAACGTGAAGTTGGGAATAGCAGTACGAGCAGTGGCAGTAGGAAAAACGTGAAGCTGGCAGTAGTAGTACGAGCAGTAGCAGTAGGAATAACGTGAAGTTGGGAGTAGCAGTACGAGCAGTAGCAGTAGGAATAACGTGAAGTTGGGAGTAGCAGTACGAGCAGTAGCAGTAGGAATAACGTGAAGTTGGGAATAGCAGTACGAGCAGTGGCAGTAGGAAAAACGTGAAGCTGGCAGTAGTAGTACGAGCAGTAGCAGTAGGAATAACGTGAAGTTGGGAGTAGTAGTACGAGCAGTAGCAGTAGGAATAACGTGAAGTTGGGAGTAGCAGTACGAGCAGTAGCAGTAGGAAAGTCTTAAAAGTCTGGAAAGTTTCAATGAAAATAAAATATGTTTTAACATCAACAGACCCTTCTGAGTCCATTGTAACAGTCTGCTACTGTTTCTGACACTCTCGCAGGCTTTCAGGAATTTTGGTGCCATTCTGGTAAATGTCATTTATAAGGTCTAGGGACTCTTTCGAGTCGATTTAAACGGTCTGCGACTGTTTCTGACACTCCCGTAGACTTTCAGGAATATTGGTGTCAATCGAGAAAATGTCATTTTAAAGGTCTATTGACTCTCCCATGTCGATTTAACAGGTCTGCGACTATTTCTGACACTCTCGCAGACTTTCAGGAATTTTGGTGCCAATCTAGAAACTGTCATTATTAATGTTAAGGGACCCTCCTGAGTCCATTGTTACGGTCTGCTTCTGTTTCTGACATTCACGTAGACTTTCAAGAATTTTTGTGCCAATCGGGAAAATGTCATTTATAAGGTCTAGGGACTTTTCGAGTCGATTTAACCGGTCTGCAACTGTTTCTGACACTCTCGTAGACTTTCAGGAATTTTGGTGCCAATCGGGAAAATGTCATCTTTAAGGTCTAGGGACTCTCCCATGTCGATTTAACCGGTCTGTGACTGTTTCTGACACTCTCGCAGACTTTTAGGAATTTTGTTGCCAATCGAGAAACTGCCATTTTTTATGTTAAAGGGACCCTCCTGAGTCCATTGTTACGGTCTGCTAATGTTTCTGACATTCTTGCAGACTTTCAGGAACTTTAGTGCCAATCTAGAAAGTCTAGAGACCCTCCCGGTTCGACTGCACCGGTCTGTTATTGAATGGAGGTTTATGGCCCGTCGACAACTACGGTCATTTTGGGTGCAAATAATATTGTATAAAAAAGAAGTAAGGAGTAACTATTTTGTTAAAAATTTGCAATGATGTGAAGTTTAAAAGTTGTCGCTAGTATGTAAAATATGATGTAGGTAAATGTGTGACTGTTCCAAACCCTATCGCAGACTTTCAGAGTTTCCTACTGCTACTGCTGTTACTGCTACTGCCAACTTCATGTTTTGCCAACTGCTACTGCTGTTACTGCTACTGCCAACTTCACGTTTTGCCTACTGTTACTGCTACTGTCAACTTCACGTTTTGCCTACTGCTACTGCTGTTACTGCTACTATCAACTTCACGTTTTGCCTACTGCTACTGCTACTGTCAACTTCACGTTTTGCCTACTGCTACTGCTACTGTCAACTTCACGTTTTGCCTACTGCTACTGCTGTTACTGCTACTGTCAACTTCACGTTTTGCCTACTGTTACTGCTGTTACTGCTACTGTCAACTTCACGTTTTGCCTACTGCTACTGCTGTTACTGCTACTGTCAACTTCACGTTTTGCCTACTGCTACTGCTACTGTCAACTTCACGTTTTGCCTACTGCTACTGCTATTGTCAACTTCACGTTTTGCCTACTGCTACTGCTACTGTCAACTTCACGTTTTGCCTACTGCTACTGCTGTTACTGCTACTGTCAACTTCACGTTTTGCCTACTGTTACTGCTACTGTCAACTTCACGTTTTGCCTACTGTTACTGCTGTTACTGCTACTGTCAACTTCACTTTTTGCCTACTGCTACTGCTGTTACTGCTACTGTCAACTTCACGTTTTGCCTACTGTTACTGCTACTGTCAACTTCACGTTTTGCCTACTGCTACTGCTGTTACTGCTACTGTCAACTTCACGTTTTGCCTACTGTTACTGCTGTTACTGCTACTGCCAACTTCACGTTTTGCCTACTGCTACTGCTGTTACTGCTACTGCCAACTTCCTGTTAGTATTTCTTTTTCATTTTATTTAATATATAAATGAATCATTACATATGAAGTATTTATTTAAAACTCAGAAACCCTTTAGAAAAGTGATACCCGAAAATATCACATCTGCTGAAAATCTCTCATAAACAGTGCTTCTATTTAGTTGAAATACAACTTCGGTATAATTTAAGGTAAGTATTCTGTGAGAACAATACAAAGATAAGTGTAAAATTCTTTGTAGATTGAAAATACAATCATGTAACATTCTTTGTCGGGGAAACTCAGTAAGTTTCGGAAACAACGCAGTACTAAACAAACTGTTAAATCATTCAGACATTGCACAATATAGTGTTTATCTAATTTTCAAAGCGTGTATTTAAAATCATCTATTTTAAGTAAAGAATTTTCAAATGGTCGTTGAAGAACTGTAGGTGTAGTTATCTGTCTCATCACAGATTATGTATAAGACTAGATAAGTTCTGAGATAAGGTATTGTTTTACAGATAAAAACTTTAATCAAAATTGATTGAACAATAGCACAAAAATCAATTAAGCGATTGGTAAATATACATGTATTTTAGGTTGTTTACCGCTACATTCATGCGAGACACGTATTTTCAGAAATATCTGAAAAGTTGAATTTTAAAGATAGCAAATTTTTTGGGACACCATGTTTGTTTAATATTCAACATATATTCTTTGGTTTTGTGGATTCATTTCTCCATGTACTGCTGTTGTTTGCTCTACTCTTAGGTAAGTCGTTCAATATGATCATTTACTTGTGTTACAACTTATGCAAAACGTTCTCATAAGACTCGCTGTAAAATTGAATCAATCATTTTTAAATTAAATAAATGATGAAAAATTCAGATTTTCAAGTTCCGCATCCTAGTAAAAACATTTAGGACTCTAATAATCTGATAATAATTATTTTTAAATATCAATAAGTTATTAAAAATTTACATATTGCAAGTTCCACATCCCAAGGGAAACAGTTTGACCCTTAAAATCTTATAATAATTATTTAGAAAAAATAAGTGATTAAAAATTGACATTTTGCATGTTTCGCATCCAAGGAAAAACAGTTTGACGCATTGACCATGTTGACATGAATGATATCTGTGCATTTTAACTCCATTTTCTAGAGAAAATTAACTCTCATTTATGTAGGATATATAAAGGGTTCCTTTTAACACTACTTTCATTTAGCGAACTAGTGAATAAAAAATGTCTTTAATTGTCGTGCCCACTTGCGGATAGCTCGACATATTCGTCACATGTGGCACCTTTGTTAGGTGTTTGTGCGTGTGTACTTACGTGGGTCTGTCCATCCGGATCATAACTTCTCCATACATTTAAAGGATTTTTAAATACCTTGGCATTTTTTTCCACCTTGATGAGACGCATGCAAGACCCAGGTTCAAAAATCAAGGTCACAGTGGCATCTTAAAGGTAAACAATGTGGACGGCTTTGCTTGTCCGGGCCACAACTTTTCTTTGCATGGAAACATTTTTAAATACATTGGCACTTACGTGCAATACCCACGTCTTTATCTCAAAGGTAAGGTCACAGTGACAACTAAAAAGTTAGAAATGTGAACGGATTTTCTTGCCCAGACCATTGACACTTTTGTTCACCTTTATGAGACGGCGTACAGTGTTCATGAACCAGGCTCTTAGCTCAGAAATCAAGGTCTCAGTGACAGCTTAAATGTCAAAAATGTTTCTTCCTCGCAGGATTTTGGTGATGAGTCAGGATGAGTCAGTGGTCACGCGCAAGACCCACATTAGTTTGAACGCCAGGATAAATCAATAATTAAATGATGGGCTTTGTTGAAACTTCACACATAGAGTACAATTAGGGGAAGTTCATAGTACAAGATCTATAACTCTACCTGGCTTAGATTTTCATTTTTTACCTTTCTTATTTTTTTCGGCATTTTTCAGAGCATTTCTCATTTTTAGAGGAACCTTGTTGACACTTCACACAGTGATAAGACATGAAGCAGAAGTGTGCTGTGAAAGGCGCGTAACTCTGCCAGGCTTTCTTTTTAAATTATTTTCCTTGATTATTTATTTAACTAAAAGATAATTCAGTTAGTACAAGAGAGTCTTTCAACTCTGCATTGATATTTATTCAGTATTTTTATATATATTTTTTATTATTATTATTTTTTTTTTGCATGTGCTCATATGTTAAAATGACATTTGATCAGGGTCTAAATTTGTTCGTTCCAGAATGCAGTGCCGCCTTGAGATCAAGCTTCTGTTACACGTACTGATGTTCAAGTTTATACACAGTTTAACTAGTTCCAGCAAAGGTGAGAACTGGGTGAATCTTTGGAACAAAGAAACCTTTCAGAATCACAATCGATCAGTAAACTAAGCCTATTTTAGGCTCATAACATGAACATTACCCAAATATATGTACATTGCAGCTGTCATATCTAGAGCTGGAATTAATTGGTTATGAAATCGTACTGAATATCAGTCTGTACACCTTAGTGCTACAAAGACTTGTTATAAGACAACCAATATGTTTAGGTTGACTTTGTGGTTTCTTTGTAAGTAATGTAAATTTACTGGTCTTTTGTGGGGCATGTTATTTTTTTGTAATTTGAAGCCTTCCTACTTAATATAAATAGCTCAGCGCTCTGCCAAGAAGCTGCTGTATTTGAAATGTCCAATAAAATATCAGTAGTATGAGCAATGTATATGGTTTACTGCATGTCTTTCAGACAGACCCATTCCTGTTGAACATGCATGCAACCGCCTTCCATACATTTTGGAGGATGAAGAAATACAGCTCAGTTACAGCGCAGAACACATGGCTGTAGGCCGTTGTGCCGTAACGATTACCGGAAGTGGATATGATCATATATGTGTAGAGTTCGCGCAGTATTACTTGGACTGCGACACAGACATTATTCTTGCTGGCGGGCAAATGTCTTCATTATCTGGGAAAGTAAGTAAAGTTTTCTTTTTTAATGGATAATAACAGATAACAAACAAATAGAAAAAAGAAAAACTAAAAGTTTGAAACGATTAATGATCAACGAAGTACACCATATTAAAGTATGAAGATTAACAAAGTGCAATAACTGATGCCTTTAACTCCCCCTTTATATGATCCATCCATACATGAATTTAAAGTCTCTTTCTTCGAGGTGTTATGGTCCTGACAAAAAGAAAAATGAAGGAAAAAACAACAAGAGCAACAAAAATCAAAAGAAAAAAAATGAAAGAAAGAAATAACAACAAAAATGAAGGAAATAGAAAGTTAGGGTTCTTGTTAATTGCACTCCTCCTTTATGAGCTCTGTAAACAAATGTTAAGTCTGTGCTGCCCTTTAATTTAAGAGTTTCATTCATATATGAAGTTTCAAGTGTGTGTCTTCAAGTACCTTAGAGTCCTGGTCCTTACAAATATTGTGAAAACTAATACAGGAAAGTAATATAAGCCAGCGCTATAGTTCTTATGTACTACAGTCTTAATCTATGAGGTCTTAAAAATATAAAGATTCAGGTCTGTATCTTCAAGGGCATTGGAAACAAAAGCAAAGGTAAAGGGGAACAAAGCTACAAAAAACGAAAAAAGTCAATAATTCGAAAAAAGTAATTTGGTAGAAGTTTAGGTATATACCTTCAACGGCATTTGAGGAGTGATACAGTCAAGAATGCCATTCGAAAGAACGGACAGACAGAACGGGACACACACACAGAAACACAAACACACACACTTTAAAGGAATATTTTTAGAAAAATGAGGTATAAAATATGTTATAGGACACGTCTGAAAACTTAAACTAGATGATTTCCGAATTTCCCTGGAAATAAATGAAAAAAGAAACAAAGAAAAATAAAAATCTAAAGAAAGAAAAAGAAAGAAAGAAAGACTTTAAGTTACTTTATATAAATTCAGACCTACAGATGTGACTCGAGACATTCGTCCGACTTTTGCACTCCAGAAACAGCACTTGAGGTGATATTTGACCGTAGACAAATCAAACAGACATACATTTTTGGACATGTGGTGTTGAAAGTTTATGGAAAAGGTAAATTATTTAGCTAATAATTACTTAAGATATCATTCATAACTTTTGGCACCTCTCTATATTTTATGACAGACATTGCTTATGTCTTCTCGATAGTTTTCGAAAAACATCTTAGTTGCTTCCGTAGAAAATCACCAATGTGTGTTACTTGGTAATTTTCGTGACAGGATGTCTCTTTCCTTGGTTGAGTGCAGAGATACAGTCCAGATGTTGACATTTCAAAGCTTTAACACCACCTCTGACATATATTTTCATCACCCAAGGAGTTTTAACAGAACCATCTAAATGTTTGTGATAGATATAATATATCCCGTCACAATACTGAAATCGATTTGAAACTACAAAAAATTGGAACTAGTTAGATTGGTTATTCTAGTTCTTTCATATTTTAATAACAATTCGTAGTAACTTTGAAATTACATCACTTTACAGCATAGCCAATGTCTGATTTTTTGTCAGGTAAAAAGGACTCCCATGGCATTTCTACAACAACAGCATTTGTCATCATGGGCTGTATATTTGGTTTGATACTTTTGTTGATTGTGTCGGCTACTGTTCTGGCCCGAGTTCTCTCCCGTTCCAGCTTCAAAGACAGAGACTGCAACGATCCACGGCAAACAAAGGAAGGTATAATTTAAACCTTTTTGTTTTCATAGATGTGAATTTTCCGCACAGTTAGCCACAGTACTGATTATCTGTCAAATGCCTATTTTTTTCAGAACGAGTTCTGTGCTGTTTAACTGCTTTGGTTTTTTGTAATTTTAACCTTCTGCACCGCATTAAGTGTATACTGTACATGCATATAGTAGTGAATATTATACAATTTTTGACTAGTGTGCCATTGAATATGATGTGATATTCACCGGCCAAATGTTATATTGGCCGAGGCGAAGCCAATATAACATTTGGCCGGTGAATATCACATCATATCCTATGGCACACTAGTCAATAACTGTTTTATTATATAACTACATACAATTGTTTCTACTAAGTTTTCTTCCAGACTGATTTTACATTCATTACAATGTGTTAATTTTTTGTAGAACGTTTTATACTCATTCTCACATTACAATAATACACAGAAGTCTGACAGGTGATTTTGAAATCCAATATAACATGAAAAAAAAAAAAAAAAAAAAAAAAAACACCATTTCTTAGAAAAAGTCTAAGTGCCCGGATGTACTATGTTTATTTCCCAGCATTAGAGTAATTTTGTTAACTGAGAGCCGGGCACCTGACAGCACTACTACGAGTATCAACAGCAATCTATTTTTAGACCTAAAATATAACATGGGGAAAAAGCCCAGAATGCAGGAACGATATATTGTTGGGCGCCGACTGCGCTTTGAACCAATGGGATCGCGTCTATTTATAGGTCATATAATAAAAAACTTTGTACCAGAAAACTGTGCATATCTTTATCTAAGTACTCTTTGCTATGCTTCAAATAGTGTGCCCTGACTGGACAATGATCTATTTTTCTCTCTATCTGACACAAGGTCGACGCCTCGGAAAAAAGTAATTTTAGGTTGTAGCGGATACAGAAAGCATCCTGTTCTGTAGACACCCTGGTTCTTGTACATGCTTAATATATGGTGCCAGTTTATAAGGGCCGACTTAACGTCTGACGCAAAAGACAATTAATTAATGAATTAATGGGGGTGCTGGATTTGAACTCGCGACGCATTTGGTTATCAGTCTTGTACGTTACCACTTGAAAACTGGTCAAACAATGGTAAGAGTGTTTGGTCACTATTAACGCTACGAAGGTGCAGATTACACAGATTTTCTAATCTTGGACGACGAAAATATTTGTTCTTTAATATATCTTCAGAAATTCGCTTTGAGCCGCCTCCACCATACGAAGATCACATTTCAGAGGAAACGGGAATGACAACAACACAGTAGTGGCCATATTCAACATTATTACTCGTAAATTCCGTGCTTTGAGTAAAACACCTGTCACAGTAATATCGTGTTTCATGTAGTAAATAAATGATTTTTTTTTACTTAACTCGGAAAACGACAGAAGCAATAAATTGTTAACTTGTTGCTACAAAAACTACAGAAGCGACGAAATGAGATATGACAAGTACTAGTAGTGAAAACATTTATGGCTCTCTGGTAATGTGGAAAGCCCTGGCGATCTGAAGGGCAAAGCACCGTCTGCATATCTATTTTAGTTTGAATTTAAAGTTTCTTCGTTGAAAAGCATCAGAATACATGATAGTTTTTGCAGATTTATGCCAATTTTTACTTGAAAGAATTCATAGAGATAAATCTGGGCGTCCTTTATTTACAATGTAAATAATGTTTACCATATTTATTGCATTAATTGGGACCTCTCATCCTCTGGGTATCACTTAGGCAAGATACGGCATTTTGATATGACGAGAAAATTTGATCACAGACCAGTGTACGAATGTTTCGGTTAGGCTGTCATATACAGCTAAGATCTTTTGAAGTTGAACTGGTACCATGATTGCGTATTAATTTTCATCTCACCAGATCTCTACTATTTTGATTAAGTACTTGTTATGTAGTCTGTAAACAAATGAAATTATTACAAACGAATATACCTTTTAACACACGTAATGTATCCAAAATGTAAATGAATACTCTGGCCTTATTTTTAGCTTACCTGAACACTGTCACATCATGTGAGCTATTGTGATCGCATGATGTCCGTCGTCGTGCGTCAACATTTTGATTCAAACCACATCTCCTCTGAGACCTCATGGTCAAAGTTAATAAAACTTGGCAGGGATGTTCCTTGCAAGCAGCTCTACCAAATTTTTTCAAAGAATTCAGTTCGATGCATAACTGTGGCTGCTATGGCAACCTAAAGAAAATTTTTTAAAAACCTTCTTATCTATAACCACAAGACCTAGAGCTTAGATATTTGCAGGTGTATCGTCTAGAGGTCTTCTACCTAAGTTGTTCAAATTATGTCCATGGGGTCAAAATTGGCCACGCCCTAGGGTTCGCATGTTTTTACAAATGAAATATATAGGAAAAACTTTAAGGGTCTTCTTCTCTGGAACCACAAGGCCAAAAGTTCTAAAATTTTGCACAAAGTATTGTCTAGTGGACTTCTACCAGGATTAGTCAAATTATGTCCATGGGGTCACTTGTTTATATAGAGGCATATATAAGGAAAAATTCAAAAATCTTCTTGTCTCAGACTACAATGCTTTGAAATTTGATATTTGGAATACAGGTTCACCTAGAGCTGCTCTACAAAATTGTTCAAATTATGCCCATGGGGTCATAAATAGCTCTACCACATGGACGACTTTATTTAATAAAGACATATAAAAAAAACTTGGAAAATCTTCCTCCAAGAAAGAGCATCATCTAGAAGTCTTCTACCAATATTGTTCAAATAATGCTCTTGTGGTCAAAACTAACCCAACCCCAGGGGGCCAATTGATTTTTGTAAAAACTTCCATAGAAAAAAAATCTTGTCAGTAACCACAAGGCCTAGTGTTAAGATATTTGATGTGTAGCATGGCCTAGTAGACCTGTACCAAGTTTGTTAAAAACTTGGCCCTGGTGTCAAAATTGGCCCTGCCCCTGGGTCACCAAGGCTAAAAATAGACTTTTAAAATTTTCATAAGTGAGCCTTAATTTATTGACAGATATCCAAGATATTAGGTATATAAGCACCTTGCATGAAGGTCTGCCATTCACTTGGGTCAACGTCAAGTTCACCAAGGCTAAAAATATATCTTTTTACATTTCCTTGTAGTCTTCATTTATTGATCGATATACCGTTGTGATATTAGGTATATAGGTGAATTGCAAGGACCCCTATTTGTAGGTGGAGTTTGAGGTCATTTGGTCAATGTCAGGGTCATTATGGCTAAAATAGATTTTTCTACTTTTTGTTATAGAGCCTTTATTTATTGACTGATATTTTAAATTTCTGGTATATAATAAAATGCCTTACATTAACTGCCTCCATTTAATTGGGGTTAAGGTCACAGAGGCTCAAAATAGATTTATCTACTTTATCTCGTAGAGCCTTCATTTATATACCAATATCTTTCATACTTGGTATGTAGGTTCCTTGCATGGACCTCTACCCTTAGGTGGGGTTTGAGGTCACTGGGTCAAGGTCACCATAGCTAAAAATAGATTTCTCTATTTTCTGTCATAGAGACTTTATTTATTGACTGATATTTGAGATACTTGGTATATAGGCACCTGCAAATCTTCAACAGGAAATGTAATACTATTTCTGACATTTGCTTAACAGCAAATCCCAAAGCCAAAGTACTCAGGTGAGTGACCCAGGGCCATCATGGCCCTCTTGTTTATACTTTTTGGCAGCTGAAGAGGTAAGCATACAAAGTTAATAGTGTAGGTTATTGATATTACTATAACAAGAGTCAAGATGGCATATCTGAATATCACTGTTATATAGAACACTCAGGTAAAGTTCATGGAAAGCTGCGGAAGGAAAATCATTTAATAACTAGAGATTCATGAAGATTGGTGCAAAAATGTTACCTCTAGAGTGTTAACAATTCCATACCATTGAAATGTACTGATCACCTAGTCAGCTGATTCCTCATCCTAGAGTTTAAATATCAGAACAAAGACATTAAACAAGTTCCATGAAGAATGGGGCAAAACTGTGTCCTCTGGAAATTCTTTAAAGTTTTCTGCATATTTAAACTGGTGACCAACCTTTTAGACCTACATGACCAAGTTTCAAACACATATATATCACATATTTTAAAACAAACAATAATACCTAGTTATACATGAAGACTGGGACAAAATTGTAACCTCCAGTGGATTCACAAGATTCCACAAACTGCTGACCTAATTTTTGACCTTACATTAATGCATTTCATGGTCATCCAAGTCACATTTGAAACACTCATGATTATTAAGTGCAATGCACATCTGTAACCTAAATATTTGTGGTGAACATTGTTAACATTTAGTGTAAATGTATTTCTGTTCTGAGTATAAATGTGTTCTTTGATTGGCAGAAAATAAATTTACAAAGTGAATGTAATTTGTAATTTAATTAATTACATTTCCAATGTAATTGTAATTTAATAACATTTGGAAATATGTGTAATGGTAATTTAATTGAAGGTTTTTGAATAGTAATTGTAATTTAATTAATTACATTTCAATGTAATTGACCCCATCTCTGATCCAAGAGGATATCAAGACAAACATTTTGAACAAGTTTCATGAAGATTGGGTCAAAACTGTGATGTCTAGCAAGTAAACATTTTTTTTTTGTTTCCAGCTGGTGACCTTGTTTTTAGAACTAAATAACCTAGTTTCAGTTTCTTAAACATATGGCCTCTAGCATGATAGCAAGCTAAAAATTTGATGTATGATGGACTGGACAAAGGGCAATCGAAAATGTTCACCCCGAGCACCATGTGAGCTTAATTATCCCCCTTGATTCAAGTCTGTGCTTTAAACTGGCTATGAAGCAACTCTGCTTCCAACTACACAAGCCAAAATCACTCCCAAAAAACTTGTCTACAATTAAAAGCACAAAGTACTAATGAGTCTTCAGTACTTTACATACATGTATCTGAATCATAAGTCATGTGACAACAAGTGTTTTAATGTAGAGTTTACCAGACAGTACCTTGCTTGTTAGGCATAAATGAAGTTAATCTTGCAATCAGGGACTGTATATTAGTAAGTCCTAGTTGCAATGTAAAAAGAACACTGACTCTTTTGTTTTCAAAAATAAAATTTATTTAGATAATGGTACAATAGAAAAGTATATAATATGTTTTTTTTCCCTTTGAAAAATGCCTTTTATAAAAGTTATACCAAGTACAGCAAGAACAACAAGGTCTTGTATAAGTTTGAAATCGTTCTATTATATACAGCAGACCACAGATGCTATGAACATCAACCGAGACCCCAAGAATACTTGTCAATGAAAATCTCAAATTTTTGACTAATTGTCATAAATTTTAACTGTATTAATAAGTAGACAGTTATAAGGTACGGCAGTCAGTTAAAAGAAGTGACTTTTCATTCATGTGTATGCTTCGAGTCCAGGTTCTGTTCCTATTACCTATACACCAGACTAATGAAAATTAAAAAAGAGAAGACACATCAACATCTAACACTTTTATAGCAAGGTAATTAAAATTATACAACAACAAGTTGAGAAATCACTGTTATATTTGAAACTTTTGTAAGGAGAAAATTCTCTATGTAACTTCAGAAAATGTTCTTTTAAACGGTGTATTTCTTTCTTTCTTAACACCCTTGGTTATCATATCAAAAATGCCTTCCAGCTACCAGCAATGATTTTCTAGTCATATATTGACCACAGTGCACCTTGAGATTATACCTTTTTATTTTTTCAATTTACTTCCAACCATTTTACTGTCAAACCATGGCATTTATAACTCTTCCTTTTCCACCAACAGTGAAATATAATTAAAACACGTATCAATTTTCAGGTACAGCTTCTGTTAATATTGGGATCTTACTTTGTTTCAAGTGTAAGTCAATATACAGAATTGTGAAAAACCAAACAGGTTTTCTTATCCGGTATGTGCTGTAGGATTCAGTACATGACATTTCTTACTTTCAATCACTCAGTACCATACAGCTTCAACTTTCTTGAAGAAGTTTTTTAGATAGAAACCAAGTTCAAGCTGAAAAGTATTTTTGGATAAAAAAACAACAACAACAAAAATAAAACAAGGTATATGAAAATTTAAAATGCATTTGTATAACAGAAACAGATAAAAAAAAAAACATGAAAACACATTTACAATAAATGCTTCGAATAAAATAACATACAAGTTTTAGCACTTTCGAGATAATGACTGTAAATAAGATTAAATATGGATAGAAAAATTTGTACATGTTAACCCCCCCACCCCTCCCCCAAACACACAAACTTTTAATTTCTTAAACAAGAGTACAAGAGCACATGATGCTACATGTATGTATGTATTATAGTCTAGTAAAATGAAAGTAGTCTGTGTTATGTCTTCCAATTTCAAACAGAGCAGTAAAAATGTGATGATCCCACCTCACTACAATATATTTTTAAAGGATAAATCGTAATTCCATTTTTTAAATACTGGACCCCATTTCATCCCTCAATACTCCAATTAATTCATATCATTTCATGGTTGCTAGAGTTTGATAAAACTGGGCATCCATTTAAACCCTATTTTATCTCCTTGGAAACATCTGAAAAAAAAAATTACAGCACAAAATGGACGAGACTGAATATTTCAACACTGGTAGAACGTAATTTTTTATATTTTTTTCTTTGGTTTGACAATATCAGTGTGTTAAAACAGCAATACTTGACAACACTGAGCATCTATTTACAACAAAAAACCTGCTGAAACTGGGTTATGCTCCCAAAATACTCATTCATAGGATTTAGAACTTAGTACAGGAAAACAAAGGAATGTAGTTTATACAACAGTGTACTCATTTTTCTTTTTGCATTACACTTCTTGTCAGTGAGATCCATCGTACTATGAAGTTTCTTGTTGATTCTTCTGAGTTTTGTGCTAAAAAATAAGGTATCACTAGAGATGTGTCCATAGGACACGGATGCCCCCAACTTACAAATTTCTCGGGCAGCATAAAAATCAAGAATAGCTCAATGCATGTATATTTATACTAAAAATGTATTTTATTCTTTTATCTACTTGCAAATATTATGACTGAATGCCTTCGATTTGAAAACTCTCAGAGTAAACTTTAATGTAATGATTGTTTAGATGAAAGTTGTATTACAATCTGTTTCAAAAAAATAATTATCTACATCAAATGCTCTGAGACAACCCTGCTGATGGCTATCAGGTCTTTCTTTTATAAGTAATCATAAAAGTATCACAGAAATTCAACCCTGAACATGCTGAAATTTTGTAATGGATTTGCCAAGCTTTGAACTTGGAACAGTCCATTCAAAGTTTAAGTGATTTCAATATCAAAATAAAAAATGGAGTTGCCAACAGTATAGAGCCTGGTCAGACTGCACGAATGTGCAGGCTGGCCTGGCTCTATACTGGTGGCAAAGGCTAATCACTTTCGGTTCCAGCAGGTTAAGGGTTAAACATATGCAATATTCTCTGAGTGGAATCACACATCTTATGACGCATGAAACTTTTTTTCAAAGTTCAGTCACAAATCTAACAATTAACCAATCTTAAATACTTTCAGTCTGTCAATAATCAATCATTTCAATAGGTTTGTTGATGTGACGTTAGAGTTTTAGGCCTTTAACATTATAAAGGATGTATTTGCCCTGAAAACTTCACAAAAATGCTATCAAAATAGGTTACTCTGTCTTTATTCAGGATGTCACAAACATTAAAAAAACAAAAAACTGCTTACTATGTTAGCATTACAGGTGAAATAGTCAAAGGCTGCTGAAACTTTTTAAAATTTTAAAATAATTTCTGCTAAAACTATTTCAAAATGACAAAATGGACAATTCAGCTACTTTGTTTTATTTAATAGGTGCACAGCACTTAAAAACTCAAGCTTAGTATCTTAACAAAAATGTATCAAAATGCATAGAAACATTAATACTTCAATCAATCTTAAAGCATCTCTTATTTCATTAACCTGTACAAACAGGAAGATACATAGAATCACAAAAAGTTATATTGACAAAAAAATCACTAGATATTTATAACACATAATAATACATTGTCGTCTTGGAGACACTGTTACCATAGCAAACATCTAGTTGGGCATATATGGAGGTGGCTCCATTCCCATTGGTGGGGCTGAAAAACAAAGAGAAACCAGAGCCATGAGTGAAAATCCTTGTTGTATGCAGATAAAAGATTATAAAGGTTACAAATCTGCATGATATATAGAGTAAGAGTTAAAAACAAGAGGGCCATGATGGCCCTAAATGGCTCACCTGAGTCTCATTGCTCATGTTACAAGTATTGTTATTGGTTGTTATGGGTGGTCTGAAAAAGTTTGCAATAAGTTTGAAGACTCTGGGTGTAATGGTACTCAAAATTTTGAGCAGAAATAGTTTAACTCTACAGGTCCCAGTGAACTTGACCTTTGACCTACAGACCCCAGAAACAATAGGGTTCTTCTAATATAATTACAATATGAAGTTTGAAGGTTCTGGGTGTGATGGTACTCCAGTTACTGAGCAGAAATAATTTTCACACGTCAGGTCCCTGTGACCTTGACTTTTGACCTACTGACCCCAAAGGTAATAGGGTTTTTTGACTGAGTAAAGACAATCATCCTATGAAGTTTGAAGGCTCTGTGTGAAATGGTACTCCAGTTACTGAGCAGAAACAGTTTTCACTCTAAAGGTCCCTGTGAACTTAACCTTTGCCCTATGGAACCTAAAAACAATAGAGTTCTTCTAATACAATTATCCTATAAAGTTTGAAGGCTCTGGGTGTAATGGTACTACAGTTACTCTGCAATAATACTTTCACTCTTCAGGTCCCTGTGACCTTGACCTTTGACATACTAGCCCCAGAAACAACATGGTTCTTCTATTTAGTAAAGGCAATCATCATATTAAGTTTGAAGGCTTTGGGTGAAATGGTACTCCTGGTATTGAGTAGAAACAGTTTTTACTCTAGAGGTCCCTCTGACCTTGACCTTTGACCTACCAACCCAAAAATCAAATACTCAAAAAGGGCAATAACCCTGTGAACTTTGAAGGCTTTGGGTCAACTGGTATTCAAGTTATTGAAAGGAAACTAAGTGTGACAGACAGACAGACAGACAGACAAACAGACACCCATGGACAAGGCAAAAACAATATGTCTCCATCAGAAGGGCAGGTTTAGTGGGAGACATAACAATTAACATTTTTTGCCTACACAGGTCCTTCTGTAAAATCAAATGACCCCCCCCCCCCTCCCTTCCCCTCCACCACCTCCCCCCCCCCCGCCTCCCAGGGTGGGACCAGTTTTGACCCCAGGGTCATGATTTGAACAAACCTGGTAAAGGTCCACTAGACAATGCCCCACACCTAATATCTAGGACTTGTGGGTTCTGACAAGAAGATTTTTTAAAGTTTTTCCTATATACTCTATGTAAAACATGTGACCCCTCGGGCGGGGCCTTTTTTGACAGGGGGACTATGATTTGAACAAACTTGGCAGAGGTCTAGTAGACAATGCTGTACACCAAATATTTTAACTCTAGGCCTTGTGGTATCTGGAAAGAAGATTTTTAAAGTTTTCCCTATATAACTCTTTGTTAAACATGTGACCACTGGGGCAGGGCTATTTTTGACCCAGGGTCATGATTTGAACAAACTTGGTAGAGGTCCTCTAAACGATGCTACATACAAAATATCTAAGCTCTATGCCTTTTGGTTCCTGATGTGAAGATTTTTTACTCTTTTTCCTGTATAACTCTATGTAAACAAGTGACCCCCATGGCAGGGCCTTTTTTGACCCAGTGGCTATGATTCGTACAAACTTAGCAGAGGTCCACTAGACAATGTAACACACCAAATATCTGAACTCTAGGCCTTGCAGTTTCTGACAAAAAGGTTTTTTTAAGTTTTTTCTATATAACTCTATGTAAAACAAGTGACCCCTGGGGCGGGGCCATTTTTGTGCTACGCACTCGTGATTTAATTCCTACGCATCCGAACTCCTGCCTATATTTTATTCACTCATAAAAAATAGGAACATATTTATTATTTCTTAAACAAAAAGGCACTCTGAAGGACAGCTAAATCCCCTTCCGCAGTGGACATTAATGTGTACTTCTTGACCTTTAACCAACCATGACCTTGATGTTATACCATGCATATTATAAGCACATAGTCTCATGATAGTAAGTATTTGTGCCAAATTATTTTTAATCTTCCATAAAGTCAATAAGTTATGGAGAACATTTAATCTTGACCTTGGGGGTAGCAACCTAGATGTTGGGTTCTGCACATAGTGTCATAGTGGTGATCATTTGTTTAAAGTGATTAAAAAACTTTTCATAACCCAATTATTGCACTATGCACATCATCTCATAATGGTGATCACTTGTGCCAAGTTATTTCAAAAGTTTTCAGCAGTTTAAAAGTAATGGATCCAACACTAAATGTCGACTTTTAACACTTGAACTTTAAATGTGACCTTGACCTTGGGGGAAGCAACCCAATTATTGCACTCTGCACATTGTCTCAAAATGGTGATCACTTGTGCCCAGTTTTTTCAAAAAATTTTCAGTGGTTTAAAAGTTATGGAGCGGACACAAAATGTAAACTAATGAACACTTGACCTTTAGTAGTGACCTTGACCTTGGGGGAAGCGCCCAATTTTTGTGCTCTGCACATTGTCTCATAATGGTGATCATTTGTGCCAAGTTATTTCAAACTAGATGGGTGTTCAGTGGAACACTTGTGTCGCCCTTGGGTACTCTGTTAGAATAACTAAAAAGGTAAACAAGAGCCTGCTGGGGTTGAGGGTGGATGGGGAGTCAAGTACCTATGTATTAAGGTTTGAGGTGGGGGGGGGGGGGGGGGAGTAAAGTACCTATGTTTAAAAAAAAAAGGCGTGGGGATGGGGGGTAAAAAAATCGGGGGGGGGGGGGGGGGGTGACTGGTTGGGGGGGGGGGGGGGGGGGGTTGAGGGTGAATGGGGAATCAAGTACCTATGTATTAAAATTTAAAAAAAAAAAAAAAAAAGGGGGGGGGGTAAAAAAAAATGGTGGGTGGGGGGGGGGGGGGGGGGGGTGAGGGTGGATGGGGAGTCACGTACCTATGTATTAAAAAAAAAAAATATTGGGCCCGGGTGGAGGGGGGGGGGGGGGGGGGGTGACTGGTTGGGAGGGGGGCCGGGGGGGGGGGGGGGGGGGTGAGGTGGGGGGGGGGGAATAAAGTGCATATGTTTTAAAATTTAAAAAAAAAAAAAAAAAAAATTGGGCCATGGGAAGTAAAGTACCTATGTTTTAAAAATTAAAAAAAAAAAAAAAAAATTGGGCCGGGTGGGGTGGGGGGGGGGGGGCGGTGACTGGGGGGGGGGGCAGATTCCCATGCAGAGGGGACAGTGCGGGGGGAGTACTTACCCATCTCATGTCAGTTAATATTTTATTTCTAGCCTTAAGAAGTTTTTTTTCCTATATATAAGTTTAAGCAAAATCAAGTGACCCCTGGGGGTGGGGCTAACTGTGACCCCAGAGACATGGGTACCAACAATCTTCGCAGGGGTCTTGCTGGTGATCAAGTATTCCAAGTTTGAATGGAATATCCTTGACACTTTTTGAGACATGGACATAATGAAAAAGGTTAACCAAGAAATTTTAACTTGAAAAAGGGGCATAACATTGCAAAAAAAAATTTGAGGGTTATCTGCCCTTGAGAAATGGTGTTGTCTTAAGTGATACAATTGTAAGAATTACAACTGGAAAGTTTGATGAAGAAACATTAAGAAATGGCATAGTTATAGCCAATGTTAAGTTTTCATGACAAAATCCAAGTACAAAAAGGGGCATAACTCTGTCAATTGTGACCTTGACCTATACATTTTGGCATCATCACGACCCTGTTGTCGTAAGCAATATAATTTGGAAGTTTGATGTTGAAATGTTAAAAAATGGCAAAGTTATTCCCAACGTTAAGTTTTCATGACAAAATCCATGTATAAAAAGGGGCATAACTCTGTCAAATGTGACCTTGACCTAGAAATTTTGGCATCAACCTGACCCTGTTGTCATAAGCAATACAATTTGAAAGTTTGATAAGATAATGTTTAGAAATGGCAAAGTTATAGCCAACGTTAAGTTTTCGTGACGGACCGACGGACAAAGCGATCCCTATGTATCACCTTTTCTTCGAAAGGGCGACACAAAAATTTTCAGTGGTTTAAAAGTTATGGAGCGGACACAAAATGTACACTTATGAACACTTGACCTTTAACTGTGACCTTGACCAAGGGGGTAGGGAACCAATTTTTGCGCTCTGCACATCATCTCATAATGGTGATCATCTGTGCCAAGTTATTTCAAAAAATTTTCAGTGGTTTTAAAGTTATGGAGCGGACACGAAATGTACACTTATGAACACTTGACCTTTAATTGTGACCTTGACCTTGGGGGTAGCGACCCAATTTTTGCGCTCTGCACATTGTCTCATAATGGTGATCATTTGTGCCAAGTTATTTCAAAAAAATTTCAGTGGTTAAAAAAGTTATTGAGTGGACATGAAAATGTTTCTGACAGAAAGACAAACGGACAGACTGACAGATGGAGGCCATTCCTATAATCCCCTTCCTGCTCTGCGGGAGGGGATTAATAACATATAATAATAATACTTATACTAATAACCTAATCAGTTCCAACAAAATCCATCTAGCCACAGGAGTTTTGGTTCTGGATGGAAAAATTAAGCATTATATTAAATCCTATGTATTTTCAGCATAAGCCAGCTATATCCTACATCAGATTACATTGTGATTGTACACTTACAAAATAACAGACACATAATTCTACAGTAACTATACATGTAAGTTGCTGGATTGACACAACATTTTAAGTACATTGACATCATTTGACATCATAAGACTTTATCTATTTATAATATTTCTCAGCTACAACTAAATCCAGTCAACCACTACTTAGCTTGGTCCAGAAAAGCTTGAAAGAGGAACAAATAATGCCCATAACAATATCTCTGAGCTCAAACCTTGGGCAGGGGAAAACAAGCTGGAAACTAACCTGAATCTTTCTCTGGAGCATTTGAATCAGGTGCTGTCTGGTATCCTGCATACCCCTGTTGTGGTGCTGGAGGGTATGCTCCAGGCTGGTAACCAGGCTGTGGGTTGTAGCCACCTTGTGGTGGTGGTGGCTGATACCCACCTTGTGGTGGTGGTGGTGGTGGCTGGTACCCACCTTGTGGTGTTGGCTGAAACACAGGCTGTACTGGCTGGTATCCAGCTTGATTTTGCATTGGATAGGTTGCTGAAAAATAAGTTACAAATGTAACTTGATATTGGTTACCCATTCTAAATCTGAACAATAAATGCAGTAAGTTTGTTTTTTGTAGAAATTCTGTTTCAATTAAGTGTTTCACTTGCTCGTCATATCAGTAATATTATCATTATACTGAATTTCTAACAAGTCATAGGTAAGGTCAACTGTCACACTTTAACCACTTTTTTCTCAATAAAACAAAAGCTGTTTGTAAGACAACCAATGCTCCACTATTCGAACAACAGGGCCATGATATCCCTGGATCGCTCACCTGAGTACTTTGGCTGAGGGTCTACTGTTAAGCAAACATCAGACGCAACATTACATTTTCTTATTGAAGATTTTCAAAGATCTCATATTCTATACAAATAAAACCCGTGAGACAGAGGCAATTTTGAGATAGCAGCTTGTGAGGAGATGTCATCTGATGCAAAATATTGAAAGAAATCTACTTTTAGCTCATTTTGTTCAATGCAGCAAAACCTTTTTAGCAATTTTAATAGAGGGCTATGTAAGAAACATGTCTGTGAAATTTGGTGGAAAACTACCTTGCAGTAGTTTGATTTTTTTCTATTTTTAGCTTTTGCAGCCTTTATGTGAAATGGAGTGGAATGGTTTGAGCAATTTTAGAAAAGGGCCATATCAGGAAAATTTCTGTAAAGTTTAAAAGAAAATGGCTTAGGGGTTTGAGAGGAGATGTATTTGAAGCCAATATTGATGAAAATCTATTTTTAGCTCTGGTGGCCATTTTGTTCAATGGAGCAGAACCATTTTAGCAATTTGAATAGAGGGCTATGCAAGGAACATTTCCATAAAACTTAATGGAAAACTACCTTGCTGTTTAGGAGGAAATTTTGTTTGAATCTTTTTCTATTTTAAGCTTTATAACCCTAATGTGCAATAGAGCAGAACAGTTGGTGCAATTTTAGAAAAGGGCAATATACTGTAAGGATCATTTCTGTCAAGTTTGGTTTAAAATGGCCAAGAAGAATTGGAGATGTTATTTGAAGCCAAATATTGACAAAAACCTAATTTAAGCTCAGGCGGCCATTTTGTTCAATGGAGCAGAACCATTTTAGCAATTTGAATAGATCAAGAGCTATGCAAGGAACATTTCCATAAAATTTAATGGAAAATTACCTCTTGTTGAGGAGATGCTGCTTCATTTTTTTTTCTATTTTTAGCTTTTGCAGCCTTTATGCGCAATGGAGAGGCATGGTTTGAGTAATTAAAGAAAAACGGCAATATAAGGAACATTTCTGTCAAATTAGGTTTAAAATGGCCAAGTGGTTTTGGAGGAGGTATCATTTGAAGCCAAATATTGATGAAAATCTATTTTAAGCTCTGGCAGCCATTCTGTTCAATGGAGCAGAACCATTTTAGCAATTTGAATAGAGGGCTATATAAGGAACATTTCTGTGAAATTTGGTTGAAAATTACATTGCCATTGAGAAAATGCTGTTTCAGTTGTTTTTAGCTTTTGCAGTCTTTAAGTGCAATAGAATGGAGTGGTTTGAGCAATTTTAGCGACACTGAACTTTGATCCAATGATCTCTACGTGGGTCTGGCGGATAGAGCTCATTAAGGCGCATGGTCCTGTGAAATCTGCAGGCTGTAGATGGAAGGACTTTCATGTTATGGTCATTGTTAAGGTTTTGTGACAAACAGACAGACAAAAAACAATATGCTCCCTCGGAGGGGGCATGGGTCAGGGAGGGCATAAAAAGGGAAGATAAAACTGTAACTATACTAGTAGGAATTATCAATCCTTGTAGACTTATGACCTTTTTATAAAGCTTTAACAGGGTTCTCAGTAAGAGCCGGCCAAAAATGGCCCTTTAAAATCACGTTTCAGTCGGTTGAAATTACCACAGGTTAAAAAATTGTTTGTTGTACAGTGTGTAATTTCGCAAATTTTGATACTTTTCAGCACTTTGTCCTCTTTGTGCTATTTAATGCAACCTCTGTTTCGGAATGCTTTGGATATCAGCGTTATCACACAATCTAGACTGGTTAAATTTTTTTCAATAATTTGATCGCTCCGCTTAGCGAAAAAGCGAAACACACTCCAGTAATTTTGGGAAAACGTGACCTGTCAAAATGGGAAAGAGAAAATTGGACGCCCAGTCAAATTTGGTTAAATATTTCATGGCCAGTAGTGAGTTTCAGCGTTCATGCTTTTTGTTTTTGGTCCCCCTGTTGTGTGCTCTTGTTTGCATGCAGAGTTTTGTGGCTTAAACATATTCCATTAAAATTCGGTTGCTGTGCAATTCTTTAATTTTGAACAAACTGCCAAGGTACACTTTACACCACTCATTTGTGGTTTGGCTTTTTGTAAGTCTTATCGAAATTCCTTGTATTGTATTGAATAATTTGATGTATAAAATGGAAAAATGAAAGACTATTTTCGTATGGTTCGATTTTTCTTTGGTCCACTCTAGGAGTTTATTCAAGGTGTCATGATTTTTTCAAAAACAGGTGCTTGGTGATGCTGGGCTGGTTAACATATATTTACTTGTTTTGACTATGATAGTTTATTTAGTTATGATGTTAAGTAATGACATCTTGGAAAATGAATAACTTGTTGTAAAAATGTAAGCTCTTGCTCTTGTTGTTTACTTTGATAATTTATAGGATACTTGTCTAAGTGTTGACTAGAACATTTAAGTTTTAAAGTATGAACCCCAGCTACTTTTCTGTCAGTTGCTTTAACAGTTATTCTTTGTAATTATTGATCTGAAAAACTTACTTAAACCTAGGCTGAGTTATTTTGATGAGTATCAGTTTTATAAATATTAAGAGCACAAAAATGTTTAAAGTATCTATACTGCATGGTAGTACATGTATCATAATGCCATGCAATATACTTTAAACACATGTTTGCATTAAAATTTGCCACAAAATGGGCCTTCAAATGGTGCCTTTGAATAGAATAAATATAGCCCAAAAAGCAGGAAATGAAATGCTCAATTTCAAAATTTTGCCCCGGGACCCACCTACCAGACCTCCTGCTGGGCTGAAACTTTTTAAGAAACCTGCTTAAGATATCTTTTACTTTTTTGGTTGTGGAGATGGACAATAGTTTCTAACATTTTGCATAGTGTTGCTTAGGCCAACAAGATCTGTCTGTTATATGGGTAACATTGTGATAAACAAGAAGGCCACGATGGCCCTAGATCACTCACCTGAGTATTTTGGCTGTAGGTTTGCAGTTAAGCAGTATTTCATGTTTTAATTGAAAATATGTAAGTAATGTAAATATAAATATGTAAATATGTAAAATATCAGTCAATAAATAAAGGCTCTATGACAGAAAGTAGAAATATCTATCATCAGCTATAGTGACCTTGACCTTGACCCAGTGACCTAAAACCCTACCCATGGGTATAGATCCATGCAAGGATCCTATATACCGATTATCAAAGATATTGGTCTTTAAATGAAGGCTCTATAAGGTACAGTATATAAACCTATTTTTAGCCTAGGTAACCTTTAACCTAATCTAATAATTCCAAAAAGCTCGATAAAGCTTGTTTCATACTAAATCTTAGATCTCAGAGCCTTGTGGTTTCAGACAAGAAGACTTTTAAAGTTTTACTATATAAGCCTATGTAAAATCACATGACTCCTGGGTAGGGGCCAAATTTGACCCCAGGGGCATAATTTGAACAAACTTGGTAGAAGTCCACACGACAATGCTACGTACCAAATAATAAGGCTCAGGGCCTTGTGGTTTCAGACAAGAAGATTTTTAAAGTTTCACTATATAAGCCTATTTGAAATCCATTGACCCCCAGGGCAGGGACAAATTTGACCCCAGGTGTATAATTTGAACAAACTTGTTAGAAGTCCACAAGACAATGCTACATACCAAATCTTAAGGCTCAGGACCTTGTGGTTTCAGGAGTATAATTTGAACAAACTTCGTAGAGGTCCACAAGACAATGCTACATACCAAATCTTAAGGCTCAGGTCCTTGTGGTTTCAGACAAGAAGATTTTCAAAGTTTTCCATATGTAAAATAAGTTGACCCCCGGAGCGGGGCCAAATCTGACCCCAGGGGCATAATTTGAACAAACTTGGTAGAGGTCCACAAGACAATGCTACAGGTACATACCAAATCTTAGATCTCTGGGCCTTGTGGTTTCCGACAAGAAGATTTTTAAAGTTTCACTATGTTAAGTAAGTTGTCCCCTGGGGCAGGGACATTTTTGAGCCCAGGGGCATAATTTGAATAAACTTGTTAGAGGTTCACAAGACAATGCTACATACCAAATCTTAAGGCTCAGGGCCTTGTGGTTTCAGACAAGAAGATTTTTAAAGTTTCACTATATAAGCCTATGTAAAATCCATTGACCCCCGCGTTAGAGCCAAATTTGACCCCAGGGGCATAATTTGAACAAACTTGATAGAGGTCTACTAGACAATGCTACATACCAAATCTTAAGGCTCAGGGCCTTGTGGTTTCAGACAAGAAGATTTTCAAAGTTTTTCCTTTAAGTTGCCATAGCAACCAGAGTTCTTGATAGAATTGAATTCTTTGAACAACTTTGGTAAAGCTTCATGCAAGGAACATCCCAGGCAAGTTTCATCAAATTTTGCCCAGAGGTTTCAGAGGAGATGTCGTTTGAATGAAATTGTTGACGGACAACTGACGACAGACAACAGACAAAGACCGGTCACAATAGACCACCAAAGCCAAAGGCACAGGCGAGCTAAAAACAGTCTTAGCACTGTGACCATGACCTTTGATCCCAAAAGCAATAAGAATCATCCTTGATGTGGGGCAATTCCAGGTGTAAGTTCTCATGTAGAAAGATGATAAGGAAAGCAAGTTTTGATCTGGAAACTGATTTCTTATGTCTATCCAAAGTGTCCTTGACCTTTGACAGTCTGACCCCAAATCAAAAGGAATGATCCTTGATAAAGATGAAGTCCAAATTAGAAAGTTTTTATTAAAGTATGACATAAAGTACAGTCTTCCAATTTAGCCATTGGACTGAAGACCGAGCCCACCTAGTGGCTGACAGTCCAGTAAAAAATTACAAATCAGTGGTCCAAATGTCCGGTGAGTTATGCTCTGATACTTTGACTAAATACAATTAATAAAGTAGAGAAACAACTAAAAAGAAACCGTTCCCAAAAAAAGTAGTCAGCCGAAAGTAATGCCTTGTTGTCATTAGACATCTGTTTCATAAAGTTACTCTGTTTTGTACATTCAAAATTGTACATTTTTCTTAGAGAGAAAATAGGATACAAGGTCAATGTCACCTAAAGTCAAAGCTGAAAAGCAATTTCCTAAGATTTTCAAAGACTTTTTACATCATACATGACCACCAGGGCATGGCTAATGTTGACCTCTGGGAAATAATCTGCACAATCTTTTAACAGCTCAACTACACAATGCTACACAACCAATTTCAGTCTGGACTCAAAGCCTGTGGTTTAATAGAAGATTTTATAAGATTTTCCTACATAATATTATGTCTTTTTAAAATTAAGTGACCCACAGGGCTGTGCCATTAATTAACACAGGGGTATAATCTGAACCATCTTGGTAGAGGACCTCTAGAGTCTAGATGATACTCCATGCAAAATATCTCAGCTATAAGCACTGTGGTTTCAGACAAGAATTTTCCTATACAGTTCTAATATGTGACCCTTGGGCGGGGCCAATTTTGACCTCAGGGAGTTAATTTAAACATTCTTGGAAGAGGTCCACTAGAGGATGTCTTACACCAAATTTTTACAGCTCTGGGCCAAGTGGTTTCAGACAAGATTTTTTAAAAGTTTTTCCTAATGGTTGCCATAGCAACTAGAGTCCAAACTGAACTGAATTCTTTGAAAAACTTTGGTTGAGCTTCATGCAAGGAACACCCATGCAAAGTTTCAATCAATTTGGCCCAGCAATGTTAGAGGAGATTTGTTTAAAGCAAAAGATAACGACACACTGAGGATACAGCCAGCTCACAATAACGTAGCTCACCATGAGTATGCTGTGCTAATATGAGCTAACAATAAGGAAAATTAAGATATATTACTGGAAGTTGTGACAGTACCACCTTGCTGTCCTCCAAAAACTTGTCCAGGTCGACTTTGCCTCCTGCGACAGCAGACAAACACTACAATTATTGTCACGACGATAGCCAGTACAATTACTCCAACAATTACACCAATGATCACATACACAGTGGTTTTAACTGTATCAACAACATTGGAGACGACATCTGAAAACAGTATAGCTGCTTATAGGTATCTCAACTTTATATCATTAGGTAATAAAAAGAGCATAACAGAAGTTATCAATTAATTTACAAAATGTACATATACTTTTAATAAATTTATTCTTCAATCCTTAACTTTTTTATACTGTAGCAGGGAATGTCATTTACTTTTATTTTGATTTTAAAAGAAGGCTAGTAATGATATGAAGATTAAGAAATGGACAACTACAACAGAATCATCTTGTGACATTTTAGTACCAACAATAACAGAATAGCCCTTGAAACACATGCAAAGATTCTTAAGTTACCTACCATCATCTTGTGACATTTTAGTACCAACAATAACAGAACTAGCCCTTGAAACACATGCAAAGATTCTTAAGTTACTGTACCATCATCTTTTTCATAAATTTTCAGCTCAATGTTATCTGTGGTTCGGCCTTCCAGTCTCCTTTAAAAACCACCGACCAATGTATCAATATGATGTACAGTGAGAAGAATACTGAGTCTGTCCACAACTGTAAGTCTGAAAATAATATAATCTTTGAATTACAAGTCTGAAAATCTTGCCCCACAATGGAACTTAACAGGTATGTAACTAAATGTATACAACAAGAATAGATTTTTTTAGGCTGCTTTTATACATATGCAACCATAACTATCACAAAAACAATCAACTCAAAATGTATACAGTGGTATGAGACTGTAAAGTAGAAAAAGTACGTACTTTACATGAGTTATAAATCGGTAGGCCAACTTGGTCAAGCATAACGCTTGTGGAAACATCTATTAGAAGCTAAAATAGGGTAAAAGCATATTAAAGGCTAGATGCTAAAACTGTGAAAACTACAAGCACTTACTTTATCTGCTGAGAATGAAGAGTAGTAACCATCATGATACTCAATCTCTGTATCACAGTCATTTATCTGAAACTTCTGAGGGGAAGAACAAATTTCCTTTGTGAAGTAAGATGCAGTTATTGTAAATTTGCACTCCGAGTACAGAGCATCTCCGGTGTATTTAAGATATAATGATTCATCATCATAAAGAGCGTAGCTTCCTCCACAGCGAGATGATGAAACTGTTATGTCCCTTGATTCTGTTAAATAAAATGATATCAAATTAAAATCATTTTTTATGGTAAAGTGCCACATTATTTTATCATCTCCTTACTTCACAGACAGTTACAATACTAAACCCTTCCATAAATAATACTCTCTAATGTAATTATTATGAAGACACTCTATTCTTCAGTTCAGATTTTACATGTATAAAATTTAGTGACATTGTTATAATTTTGCTGTTACAATAAATATCCCAACCCATAGCAATAATAATCATGTCCTGGGGATAAATCTTCATTTCCCTAATTATACTACCCCTGCCATACAACCTTTCATTTATTCTGACAAGTTTGTGACTAGTACCTTGCATACAATTAAACTGAGGTTAAATAATCAACCCCTCATGTGAATGAATGAAACAATTTAGTTGGGCACTTAAAGCGACTGGCCTCCAGATGACAAAAAAAAGAAGTTTTCTTGTATTATAAATTTCTTGTAATATCTATGACTATGCTTAAAAACTAACTTACTGACAAAAAATAAGTCAGATAATCACATTATACATTGATCTTTTTCCTTTCATAGTGCTTTTCCATAACGCGAATGGTATAACTCTACCATATAAAATTTAAAGTAAATTACTGTTATTTCATGTGACGCGATACTCGTGACAGTTAAAGCATTGGAAATATTTTTTTTGTTCTATTTTGACTTTTATAATCAGTTTTGAAGTAAAATATCATGTTATTATAATCTCACAGCATCTAGACATTTGATTTATGTAAAAAATATTTTTATATCAAATCTGGAGTACAGCCCCTTTAAAGTAAAGATCACTTAATTACATCTTATCCTTATTGTGATATGACATTTTGGATTATAAACAGATTAACTAGCTGTTAGGATTCTGTTTAAACCCAAATCTGCTCAAAAATTTCATCACATCTAATATTACATATTTCATCTTGAACAAACAACATTTCGACAATTTTGTTCTTCATAAATTCAGGGTGTGTCACACATTTCATAATGCACCTATCAATGTTTTGACCCCCAGGGACGGGGTGGCAGACTGACCCAGGGGAATTTGACATTTTTCCTTTCTCGAAGACTACATCCCCATCCTATTTGGGAATTTGTCAAAATCCCAACAGTAGGAGATGCTTTTCATATCAAATGATTTGGGATCAAAAAATCTGGCCACAGTCTATTTCCCAGGACTTAGAACCATTCTGTCTGTCAAATTTTCACCTGTCAGGAATGGTCTTCTGTCAAAAGTCCCATGTATGCTTGTCACCCCATCCCTGGGGCAAAACACTGATAGGTGCATAAAAGGGAAAGCTGAATAACTTTAAAGCCAAACTTAAAGTTTTATTTAAACTGTTTCAATGCTCTATATCAATACAATGTTATAAAGTAACAGAAATTGACATGTCAGAGGAGTCTACACAAATGAACCATCTACAGTTAGTTCTCACAAGCAAAGAAATAAAGGCTCAGTAAAAAATTAAAATTAAACATTATGAAACACTGTAGCTGGTGGTACACCTACATCCAAATGGCGTTTTCTATCATTACCTAGGACTATTCATTCTCTTATACATAGTTGATATTTGTTTGACTTCTGTGGTTATGGAAAAATATCTCACTGGGAAGTAATACAACTGGGTATCTTCAACTGTGCATAGCCCCAGTGAAAATGTTGAAATATCACTTAGAAATGAGACATATTTCATATCAATAGAAAATAAATAAATTTTCTGTTTATTTTGTGCTAACTGATGATTAAAAGCTGAAACTACCTAACTATCTGAAAATTTAATTACCTATATAAATACATAATCTCTTGAGACTTCATTTCAAAACAAAATCCACTAGTTCAACCTTGATGTGATGAATTTGAAAGAAACGACCTTTTTTTTCCGATCAAAAATTTATGTTATGTCATCAGTTAGGTAACTTTGAGGATGTCATTGATCTGTCAAGTGCAAAAATAATTATGTCTGCTAATATTAAGATAAGAAATCAACAGCAGTGGGAGGTGTAGTTCTGGGGTTGCAGTGATTCACAGAATTATGTTCACAAGGTTATTAAAATGTCAGTTAAACTGCACAATCATTTAATAATATAAATGACTGATGACTGCAGTGTGTAATTTCCGCTGCTGTTTCTTGAGATAGATTTATCCTTGAACAATTAACAATTTGGATCAATGCCTTGAAAAACATAAAGTTAAACTGATGACAATCACTTAAAAATAAGATATTATTATGGTAATGATTTTTTGACATCCTTGCTGGATTATTTAACACTTTACTGAGAATTAAGTATTGTGACTGGAAAATAAAGGTAATTGTTTTCTTTTTAAGATTTACATTTTATTAAAAATGTCTTTTTAACATTGCAAAAGGCAGCTAGAAAATCTGGTTTTTAAATGAAGATAATGTCACAAAAACATATGTCTCCCATCTATGTACTGTCATAGTGGAAAAATCTAAGGATGGAACAGTGTTATGTTTTTGGTATGCAGGGTGAAAGTCGCAGTTGGTTTTAACAGATTTAATAGAAATAGGTGAAGCTGAAAAGTGATGTGGAAATGAGGAAATACTTCATGTTTTTACAATCAGGAAGTAAAGATTTTGGTAACCTATTTACAACTGGTGCTGAACATAAGAAGTAGTTAAAGCTACCAAACACAGATGGAATTTGATCTGTCAGTTGAGGGTCTGTGTTGCTGATCCAGGCTCTGTGTTGTTTCTGATCGGAATGTGCATATGTAATTGCATGACAGCTGTAATAAGTTGGCACAGTTCCAGATTGTACAACTGCAATGTTTTTCACATATATGTGATCAATCAGCATTTGTCCTATTGTAGAGGGAGTTGTCAGAAGTTGACTGAAGTTAGTCATGGTTTGTTCGAGCTCATTAGCTGACACTGGTGCATTAATGTCACAGAGAACAATTGTTTGTGAAGTTGGTAAATTGTTAAGAATCAAACTGAGCTGTTCTCAGAAATAATGCCGGTGAAGTTGTGGAGGTTTATAAACATTCAATACTGATAAAGACGGAGATGTTATAAATGAACACCAACACATACAATATCTGCCATAGAAGTACATGTATCAATGCGCATAAAGTCAAGGTCTTGGTGGACAAAGATGCCAACACCTCCTCTTGGAGACTGGTTGTTTTGGTGTGTTGGCCTATGAGTGAACACGTTTCCTAAAGGGCAATTAATATCAGCCTGGTGGAAAAATAATTGTTTTAAAAGTCATGAAAATAGGGAGGAAAACGTGAAAGCCAGACAAGGTTTTTCTATTTTTAACTCTGGTGGCCATTTTGTGCAGCAAAGCAGAACGCGCCGGCGATATGCACAACAAGGGCTGGTTCTGATCACTCCTGTGAAGTTTCATCGAAATCCCGCCAGCAGTTTGACCTGTGAAAGGCAAACAAGGTTTTTCTATTTTTAGCTCTGGCAGCCATTTTGTGCAGCAAAGCAGAACGTGCCTGACATATGCAAAACTAGGGTTGGTTCTGATCACTCCTGTGAAGTTTCATCGAAAGCGCTCCAGCAGTTTGACCTGTGAAAGCCGGACAAAAGTTTTCTATTTTTAGCTGTGGTGGCCATTTTGTGCAGCAAAGTGTAACGTGTCAGTGAAGTGCAAAACTAAGGATGGTACTAATTGCTCATGTGAAGTTTCGTCGAAATCCCTCCCAACAGTTTGACCTGTGAAAGCCGGACAAAATTTTCCTATTGTTAGGTCTGGTGGCCATTTTGTGCAGCAAAGCAGAACTTGCCCATGATATGCATAACTAGGGTTAGTACTTATCACTCCTGTGAATTTTCATCGAAATCCTACCAGCAATTTGACCTATGAAAGTAGGACAAAATTTTTCTATTTTTAGCTCTGGTGGCCATTTTGTGCAGCCAAGCAGAACGTGCACAACTAGGGTCGGTACTGATCACTCCTGTGAAGTTTCGTTGAAATCCCAACAGCAGTTTGACCTGTAAAACCCAGACAAGGTTTTTCTATTTTTAGCTTTGGTGGCCATTTTGTGCAGCAAAGCGGAATGTGTCAGCAATATGCACAACTTGGGTTGGTACTGATCACTCCTGTGAAGTTCCGTCGAAATCCCTCCAGCAGTTTGACCTGTGAAAGCTGGACAAGAGTTTTCTATTTTTAGCTCTGGTGGCCATTTTGTGCAGCCAAGTGCATGTCTCAGCAATATGCACAACTAAGGTTGGTACTAATCACTCATATTAAGTTTCGTCGAAATCCCTCCAGCACTCTGACCTGTGAAAGCCGGACAAGTTTTTCCAGTTGTTAGCTCTGGCGGCCATTTTGTGCAGCAAAGCCTAACTTGCTCATGATATGCACAACTAGGGTTGGTACTGATCACTACTGTGAAGTTTTGTCGAAATCCAACCAGCAATTTGACCTGTGAAACCCAGACAAGGTTTTTTCTTTTTTTAGCTCTGGTGGTCATTTTGTGCATCAAAGATTGTGTCAGCGATATGCCCAACTAGGGTTCATGCCGGCGACATGCACAACAAGTAAATTTGTGAGCTAATGCTCACAAATGATACCCCCGCTATCAGAAATTTGACTTTCATAATGTAATTTGCATTTGTCATATGTATAAAGAGTGTCAAATTTTTCCGAGTATTTACCTGAATTTAATACAACTTCATCCAAGGCACAGCTAGATGGATATGAAAATGGTCAGAATAATGAACAGGTATTACATCTGTGATTTCTGATTCATCGAAGTCTTTATTCACAAAAACACGATCAAGTGAACCTCCTTTCCTGTGTGTTGGTAACTTCTAAGTATTCGGTAAACAGGAAGTAGATGAGCAAGGAGCATAAAATCGCTTTACACCATATGGGACTATAGGATAAAGCAATATGCAAAATATCAGGCTGCTGCATCTTATAGTTGCTGAGAAAACTGTGACAGAAATTGTGAATGTATGTCAACTATATGTAAAAATCTAAGTTTTCGGTAAACAGGAAGTAGATAAGCAAGGCACATAAAATCGCTTCACACCATATGGGACTATAGGATAAAGCAATATGCAAAATATCAGGCGGCTGCATGCTCTAGTTGCTTAGAAAACTGCAACAGAAATAAAGATGTCGTTTGGTTGATGTAATGCACCTATATAGTGACAAAATCTAAAAATATTCGGTAAACAGGAAGTAGATGAGCAAGGAGCATAAGCTTAACATATGACTTGGGTTAGCATGTGATACAGGCTTCTGCTGTATAGTTGCATAAAACTGCAACAGTTTGTACGGACGGACAAACACACACGACAGGTTTAAACGTTATCCCCTACTTTCGATATAACTAAGGTGGTATGATCCACTCCTGTGAAGGTTTACATCAAATCCCGCAGCAGTGTTGACCTGTGAAACCCAGACAAGGTTTTTCTATTTTTAGATCTGGTGGCCATTTTGTGCAGTGAAGCAGAATGTGTCAGCGACATGCAAAACTAGGGTTGGTACTGATCACTCCTGTGAAGTTTCGTCGATATCCTGCCGGCACTTTGACCTGTGAAAGCCTGACAAGGTTTTTCTATTTTTTAGCTCTGGTGGCCATTTGTGCAGCAAAGCCCAATGTGCCGGCCATATGCACAACTAGATTTGATACTGATCACTCCTGTGAAGTTTCGTCGAAATCCCGCCAGCAGTTTGACTTAAGGAAACCAGACAAGCTTAATGCGGATGGACAGATGGACGGACGGACAGATGGATGGTAAAGGCAAAAATAATATGTCTGCCAAAAGTTTTGGAAGACATAATTATAAATGCATCAATTATGCTGATTAAATTCATCAGCAAGCAGGTTACTTGTAAACAAAAGAAGAGTCATGTTGACACAGCCATCCCCACTGCCCCATGTGTTTGCTTGGTATGTGTTGGAGAGGAGAATAATTCATTTTTAAAAAGTTTTTTGGTAATGAAGACTGATGGTTGAAGTGATTATAGATGTGAAACTAATGTGAAGACTTACTTTTTGAGTTATTATCCAAACAAAAATTATGCATGAAAAATATCATTTGAGTTATTGTCCAAACAAAAATTATGCATGAAAAATATCAAAGGGCAATAACTCAAAAATTATGAAGGAAAGAATGAACATTCTTGTGCACTGCATTCCTCCTAAATGAGATCTATTCACCAATGAAGTATCAAGTTGATATCTCAAATACTTTTTGAGTTATGCTCCAGACAAAAATGTTGGACAGACATAAGGATGGACTGCGACGGACGGTGACTATGACCACATGCCCCATCGTCTTTTCGGCGGAGGATAGTAAAATCATTTTGTGGACAGTAAACCTTGAAAGTTCAAAGAAAAAAGTTGCTATGGCAATTCTAGAATGATAAACCCATATCAGTCACAAAGTAAGTTTTATCAAAGTAAACATGTATCTCACTGGTAGTACACAGTATTTCAGTGGTATACATTATTCATTTCCTGTACTTCATGTGCATAATCACATACAAAGAGATACATGTACCTTATTTTATCTGTTCAACAACAACCAACAAACTTTTATTTTCGAAAACATACATCTAAATGTAGCTCATTTTATTAAGAAGTGTGATTATTATGATATATGAAGTCAGATTTTTTAGAAAATTTATTATACCCTTCCATGCCCAGTAGTGCTAACTTGCCAAGTTTTAGTTAAGCTACAAAATACAAACCTATTATTGAAATATAAATTGTATTGCACTCTTAACCTAATTATCTGATAATATCAGGTGTAAAATAAAACATACTGGTATGTGTCACAAAAAATATGGTTTAATATAAACAGTTTAAAGCTTAATTAAATGACTAGAATGATATTTTCATAAAACATTTTTCATTGTAATGACAAAAACTAACTGTTATGTAGAAACCACAGTAAGCTTATACCAATGAAAAGTTCTGAAAAAGGCACTGATAAAACATAGCAAATAGATCCTATACTTAAAATTGGGCTTAAAACATTGAAAATGCCTACAGTGCATCATGATTATCAACATTAATGCTACAAACATGGTGAAAGTCCTAAAATCATATAAATCAGAAAAAACTAAGACATCTTTTACTTGATTCCAAGATGGATGTAAGTGAATATATACCTTTCAGCACAGATGTAAATTTAATTGAATATTCAGCCAGTCAAAAGAGAATTTTTACTCTATTAAATCTCTAATTGGAGTAAAACTTTTTGACAATGAAACAGGAAATATATCAGTGCAACATGATAATCGAAACTTTTTTAACAAGGAAAATATTATTTTGAAAATTTATGGTTCACAATAATCACTTGTATATCTTCCATATTTGCTGTCTTAACTGAGCTAAACAGGAAATAACGATTGTCTTACCACACAGTGCAAGAAGCACTGCTCCTATAATTACCAGTGTATGGAACATTCCCATTGTTACTTTGTAATCTGAAAAAATATACAGTGTAGTCATTAAAATACTGGTTATAAATAATAAATTATCAGCTTTGTCTGCTGTTTCTGTTCTCACACAGAAGACACTGTTTTAGAGTAGGCTTGCCAATATCAATAAACAAAGAATCATCAATTGTAATTTGCAGACAAATGTTAAAGATAGTGAAAAAAAAAAAAAACGGAATCACTAAATGAATGTCATTAATTTTCACTTGAAACTGGTAGATTTGGCACTGCTACCACTATGATCTGTAGATACATTCAATTACCAGTGGAGTTCATTTAAAAGTGTTAAGAGTTCACATGTATGGCTAATATCTAAATTGGACAATTAAAATGGTTTTCCTGACACATGAATGCATGTGGAATTATACCATGATTTTAATAGAAACTAAAACTTATATCATTACAACAGAAGTACATGCATGCTACTTACATGTAGCATGTATTAAGGGGCTGGCCTCCAGATGACAAAAAAAAGAAAGTTTTCTTGTATTACAAATTTCTTGTAATATTCATGACTCATGCTTAAAAACTAACTAACTGACCAAAAAATAAGTCAGATAATCACATTATAAATTGATTTTTTTCCTATCATAGTGCTATACCATAACGCGACAGTATAACTATATTGTATAAGATTTAAAGTAAATAACTATAATTACACATGCAGCGATAGTGGTGACAATAAAAGCGTTGGTAAAATTTTGTTAACATGAGGGTCCAGAGTTCAAAACAGACTGAAGCAAATACATTTTTTTTTGTTCTATTTTGACTTTTATAATCAGTTTTGAAGTATAATATCATGTTGTTATAATCTCACAGCATCTAGATATTTAATTTATGTAAAAAATATTTTTATATCAAATCTGGAGTACAGCCTCTTTAATATTCAAATAATGCAGAAGTCAGTGACATAGCTGACTTTATGCGGAATAAGCACATGCAATAATTTGTACTGGGAGGTTGAAAAAAAGAAGATCATAATAATCATAATTTAATCACATCCCTTAATGATGAAATCTGTGGAACTTTTAGGGGCTTCACCCCCTGTAGCCTAATTAATTTGACATTGATTATTTGAGTTCAGTGTCAGAGGAGTTGTTAAGTTTTTTGACAGAAAGCATTGCTTTTTGAGTTTCAGTTCAAAAGGAGTTTCAGTTCAAGGAGTTGGTTAAGTTTTTGACAGGACTAAACCCAAATAAAGCCCAAGGTCCAGATGAGATCACACCAAGGTTACTTAAAGAGCTACATGTACACATAGAGATAGCACCAATCCTCAGAACCATATTCCAAACATCACTAGACACAGGTATTGTTCCTAAGGACTGGAAACATGCCATCATCATAAAATAGGGTCAAAATCGAAAGCTAGCAACTAAAGACCAATATCACTCAGATATATAGCATCAAAGCTAATGGAACACATGACTGTTTCAAACATGAAGGATTACTTTGACAAACACAACATACTCTGCTCCCAGCAATGTGGGTTCAGGTCAAAACACAGCTGTGAGACCCAGCTCATCAGTTTTACACAAGGAATAGCTGACAACCTAGATTAAGGTCAACAAACCGATGTCATTGTCATGGACTTCAGTAAAGCATTCGATAAAGTCGACCACCACAAACTCATACACAAGCTGAAACACATGGGAGTTCACCCACACACCACTTCATGAATACAAAACTTTCTCAAAAACAGATCAACAAGTCGAAAACAAGGTCTCAAACAAGCTACCTGTGCTTTTTGGTGTCCCTCAGGGATCGGTCTTAGGTCCATGTGTCTTTCTCCCAGGTGACTCGGTGGCCGAGTGGTTTGTGCGTTGGGCTACGAAGCTAGGCTCTTCTGGAAATAAGTTGTTCCATCCACACCAGGTGGGGACTTTCGTTGACTACCCTCGTTAAATAAGAAACCTTTACCTTTACCTTTTTACATCAATGACTTACCAGGAAGAGTCAGGAGCCGGGTGCGTCTATTTGCGGACAACACCATAGTTTATTTAACTATTAAATCACAAGCATCTGCACAAACCTAACAAAATGATTTGCACAACCTTGAAATATCGGAAAAAGAATGGTGAATGGAATTCAACTCAGACAAGTGTGAAGTACATGTACTCAGAATAAATAGGAAAAAGAAACCAGTCATCTTTCCCTACACCCTACAAAGCACTATTATGAAAACCACAGAAAATGCAAAATATTTAGGAGTTCCTATAATAGTAACCTGAACTGGTCATCACACATTAACAACATCACAAACAAAGCATAAAACACCTGAAGATTCATTAGACCAAACGTCAAACCACAAAACAAACAACTCAAAGAAGCAGCACACAAAACATACGTACAACCCCAGGTTGAATACTGCTCAACCATATGGCACCCATGGCAGAAATACCTCACTCACAGAATTGAAATGGTCCAGAGGTCGGCTGCAAGGTATGTTCATAATGACTACCACTATACAAGCAGTGTAACAAACATGATTAAGGAATTAAGATGGTCAACTCTAGAGCAAAGGCGAAACCAAGCCAGCCTGGTCATGCTATATACAAAATAAAGAACAAACAGGTATATGTCGATCACAGTCACCTAACAGACACAAGAAACAACAAATTCCTAATACCGCAATCAAAAAAGCAACATCACATGAACTCATCCTCTCCAAGGATAGTAATAAATTTCAAATTAAAAGCATTCTTACTCTGAACTGCTCTGAACGCGTGAACAGCTACTTTGACCTATTATTGTGTAATTTCATTTTAAACAATCTGTATCATGTTGTAGGCGTAAAGATCTACTTGAATTTATTTAGCCTTTAGGCTAAACTTTTACTTTTAGGTGCGCTCTAAATAAACAATAAAGCAAGTCATGCAATTTTATTAGGAAATTAGAAGTGAAACTCAAAGATATGTCAGAATCGCTCAAACTTTCTTATTCTTAATATTTCCTAAATGCCAGTCAAAGATGTATAAAAAGGGTGATTTTGTCAACCTTTCTTCTTCCTTTCCCAATTTTTTTCGTCGTTCTCTTACAAAAAAATGTATTTCCCAATATCCAATATCTTTTTACGAAACTGACCGAATAATTCCGAGTAACATTATTGGATAAAGTCCTGAATACGGGATGTACTATTCTCCGGTCTCCTATCGGTAAATCCCGGTCTCTCCCGGTCTATTTTGACCGGATTTTACTAGAGACCGGCGAATAGTATCATACGTTTATTGTCCGGTCTCTCCCGGTTTAGGAGTAGATATTTTATTTGATATCGTGACAAATAAATAAGTTTTTTTCTCCAAAATTGAATGTTTGTCACTTAGTTTGGTAGCAATAATTAATTAACACAGATCATTTCTCAAATTTATTTATTAATAAGATCTATTATTAATATAACTATACATAAACTTTCAATTCTAAAAATAATAATAACATGTACATTTTATTTATATATGATAAAAAACAATAAATACATACAATCATTGAATAAAAAGGTACGTTTTTTATGATATTGATGTATCATTTTATTTAATTTGCTATTCGCGTTTAGTAAAGAGATTCAAGTTAAAAAGTAGATTTTATGAATTATTTAATTGATTGATATTTTTAATAATTATAATAATAAATAAATAAATGGTTTAAGAATAATGAATATAATATATTGAAAGAATAATCATAATTTACTGACTTTTTCCAGCTAATTTTAGATAATTTTCATAATCGTCGGTCATCATGACAATTGAATATTTAAAATTTATAAAATTAAAAAAATTGTAACATAATAGCGCATAAAAAAGAAGAAAAAATCATTTTTCAAAAAAGATGAAGAAAAAGACATATTAAAACAGATATTACAATTACTGTATATTAAAACAATTATGCTCAACATGATCAACATGGTAATTTAATCAGTGTCATATTTTTATTAAGTGTGAACGGATATCTTAAGATATTTAATAAGGAGGGACTTCGCTAATAGCGATTACATAATAAGGGACAATAAACAAGTGTGGTGTTGATCATGCGTTACACAAAAAGATTATATAAATGATTGTATATGTCCGGTGCCATTGATAATCACGATATAACATTGATCAGCATAAAAAAAAACTAATAATTAAAAGTATAAAATAAAATGTTATAACTTAAAAGAAAAGACTGTTGCATTTTTTATTTTTTTTTGCAAAATCGGCATTAAATATCGTCAATCATTTATAATTTGAACAACACGAAACATATATACATCAACATTATGCACAAAAAGCAATTATAAATAATGACATATACATATAATATAACATTATAAATGTATTTTATCATTTACAAAATGTTAAAAAACGCAATGTAACGTGATAATGATATTGTTTTATTCATATAACGAAATATTTACTTACAAAACAATACAATGCAATACAACAACAACAAAAATAGCATCAAAGTCAATTAATATATATGTTTGGAATTATTTTATATACATTTATCTATATAGTTAACTATACTTATTTTGTTATTTCAAACTTTTTCATACAAAACAATACAATGCAATACAACAACAACAAAAAATAGCATCAAAGTCAATTAATTAATATCCTTGAAATTATTTTATATATATTTATCTATATAGTTAGCTATACTTATTTTGTTATTTCAAACTTTTTCATCTTCTATTTATTTTTGCCATCATTTATGTATTGATGTATTCATCTTTTTATTCACTTATTAATTTTCTTACATTTAGTGCATTCCCAAGACCAGTTATCAAGCGATTTTCTTATATTCTTTTTGATTCCAACACATTTATGATGATACCATTTTTTACATGTTCTGTTACCACAATAAACTAGATTGTCTACAAACTCGGGCATTTCACATGAACAGAAAGTTTTAATTTTAAATATTTTAGGGATGCCTGTGAATGCAGCTGTGCGTGTTTTTTTAATTTCTTTTGGGAATGGATAAAATTTACCATTTTCTAAACAATAAACCAAATGTTTGCGCATTTCCTCTACAATAAAAGATACATTAGTATTGATTTGACCATTATTGTAACAAAATTCCACCGCATGTGCTATTGCAAACAATCCACAATCGTAGCTGTTCGGTTGTTGTTGAACCCTAGGAACTTTTATTTGAAGTATAGAATTTTGACTGGTATATATTTGGCTTAACTGAATTTGAACATTATTTTTTAACATTTTTAATGAATCACTTAAACTGTCAATGTAATAGATGTAGTGTGGTTCTTTTAATTGCTGCATGCTTACTGCCCAATGATTTTGTCCGTCAAAATGAAGTTGAACTGATGGTGCTGATTGCTTGTAAAATTTTTTATCTGTATTCCATTTTTTATCTTTCTCTACAAAGAATGGTGTATTTGTTGTGAGTTGGAAACCTTGTAATTGTGTGTATTGTCTTTTTAGTATGTTTGTTACCGCAGTCATGTGTTTATCCGTTAGCCAATGCTTATTTTCTATTTCTTCTTTGTCATTTAGGTTTAAATTCAATTCTGAGAGCCATGGTTTGAAAGTTTGTTCAGTTGCATCAGATGTTCTGTCATTTATACAATCAACCAATATAGTATGTTTTTCGGGAGAACAAAGTGGAAGTGGAAGTTCTAATTTTATTTTTTTATTTTTAGCATTTTGTGGATTATCATTTGATCGTTTATTTTCATTGCATTTGATAGTTTTTGATTCTTCATTATGTGAATTGAAATTATCATTGATTGCAGTATTTTCATTATTATTTTGATTTTCATTGAGTTGATTGCTTTCATTGAATGTGATACTTTGTGGCTCTTCTTCTGGACTGTCTTTTTTTGTCTCATTTAAAAAACTTTTTACATGCGATAAAATGTCATCTGTTTTAATTATTTTATGCGGAAACACCAAATCTTCCAGGGCGATTTGGAAATGTTCATATTCTTCTTTAAGGGAGTAATTTCCTAGACCAGCTCGGCCACGTAACACTTCAGAATGTATTCCGTTCTGTAGATAAAACAAACTCAATGTCATCATATCAACGGGAAGTTTTTTGTGATTGTTAACCCATTTTATTGTGTTATTAAAACTTTCAGACACATTTGTCGTTACACCAGACTTTTTGTCATATATGCCAGCCTTTTCTAGAAGCCATCTCCCAGAATAATTTAAGATATCTGGCTTAATATGTGTTGTAAAGTAATCTAGAAATGATTCACACCATGGCGCACTTAACTCTTCAAGCACACTTTCAAATTGGTCCGGTGATTCTTGCCTTAACAATGTGTCTAGATTATAGAGATATAGGTCTGTATTTGCTGTTGGAGACCGGCGTTGTCTAAGCCATTCACGAACGTCTCTCTTAACATGGTTCCAACAGTGAAATATTGATGCTTTTTTTAAAACATTTTGCACCGCTTTCGTTAGCGCAACCTCACGATCTGCTACAAAATTTACTTCAGTAGTTGATAAATTTGGACAATGTTCTTTCAACACTTCTTTCAAAATTAACCAATTAAAAGACTCTCCCGTAATTGATATGCTTTCTCATTTCTAACATTTTATGCTCGCATGAATTAATTTATATCTTTTCCCGTAATTAATACTTTTACATTTTTCTCTTTAATGAAAATATATAATTAAAAACAACAACAAAACACATAATAAAAACAATTTATTTGAAACGAAATACATTATATAGGGAAAAAAATCTTATATCAACACATTTTTCATCTAGAAAGATCGATAACTTTTAGAAGACCGGCACTGACCGGGCCAGTAAATATGATACTATTCGCCGGTCTCTCGTAAATTCCGGTCAAAATAGACCGGGAGAGACCGGAGACCGGAAGGGACCGGACCGGAGAATAGTACATCCCCCTGAATACCCGTATCAGTCTTCTACGCACTGGTCTACCCTTTAAGGATGAGGAAGTCAAACGACCCCATTAAACTTCAAACGGTAACCGAACAAATCGGTAACACTACAAATCGGTAATATGATTTTATTTAGTGAAAAAACGGAGAAATCGGTAACAATATAAAGTTTTTTAATAATTTTATATAGTTGAGATAGTGATAGAGTAGTTGTGAATAGCACATATGATGACCGAGATCACTTTAATTTGGTTTTTTTTTGCAATTTATATGAATATATAGAATACCTTTGTGTCTTTTATATGCTTGTGTGCATTTGCTTGCAACATTGTAGGGCTGGTGGGTGAGTTGGAGTTCATTCACCAAAACAGCTTGTTTGTTCTTAAAGCCTGTTGGGGCAAGTGTGAGGTTGGTGCACCCTAGAACCTGGTTTAAACCCCAAGTGGCAACTGTTTTGCTACTGACCGTTCTAAGGCGGTAACCCCTCTGGTTCTCTTTTTCGTTGATTGTTTGTGGTGTTTTATTTGATTGATCTATAAATAAAGTTATGCTATATTTTCCTCAACTTTTTGACTGTGTAGGGAGTGCGTTGAAGTTTTTTTTTCGATATGCATTATTTACACTATTTTTTTTACCACTGATTTACCAGCTGGGAGTTGTGTGAGACATACGGTCTCAATGTGCTAAACATTGTTGCCAACTTATTTCGAAATTCACTCATGCTTGACAAAGTTATATCGTGGACACTGAGCATACCAATCGACCATCCGACCAAACAACCGACATGGTAATTCCTATGCATCCCCTAAACTTCGTTTATGGGGGTATAACTATTAATAAAAGTATTGCAAGCTGAAAACTCCCAACACCTCTATAAACGTGCGAAAACCAATCTTTTTTCATCAGTAATAAACAAAATATATTAAAAAACATTTAATGCTTAACACGATTTTAACAAATATTACTGAACAACCAACACACCATGAAAGCAGAAGAGAATCACATTTTCTTCGTGACAAGTAAAGAATATGATTATAGTTCATATTAACACAGGCTAGTATTAAGAACACTAAACCCAACCAATATTGTTTTGTTCTATTCTGCATTGTTGATTGTTCAAGCCTTTGATTTTATACTTTTCGGTATTTCAAAACATGTTTTTCCTTTTCAGTTGAGATTTAATATGGTTGTCAAAGTAAGCACTGAACGTCGGGAATTCAGTTTCATTTACCTTTTGTAGTTTAGTAACACATTCTTCGAATTGTATCATTTTGTCAGCAGAAGTGATATTTATATACCACCATGATCTGAAGCCTTACCTCTTTTAAAAGCCGATTTTGTTAAGAAGATGGGGTTTAAAAGTGGCCTTCAAATTGTTTGAGGAGAAATGACGTTTTGAATCAGAAGACGTGTTCAGTACCTTGCGGCGTGGCCGAGTGGTTAACCTGTCGGACTAGTAGTCAAAGGATTGCTGGCCGCATGGGTTCAAACCCAGTCAGGTGCAAGCCGTTGTTTCCTTGAGCAAGAAACTTTACACTCATTGCTTAGTACTGGTTAGTTCCAGGAACGGATTCGAGAGTGTGTCTATAAGCTAAAAGCTTCCTACACAATCGAACTAAAATAAATTTGGTATAAACTAAGTACCTTGCACCCATGCTGTCTTTATCACGTTAAAATTCCATTTATTCTGATACACGAAGTTTCAAATTTCTTACGCCACTATTTCTATTGCAACTTGTTCTAAAAAAATGTTGTTAGTTTTGCAACTAGCAAGTTTGTGTAAAAGTAACGGAAGTATGAAGATTACAGTGGTATAAATCTTTGCAAACTATATTTTAAAAACGACAGTTGTCGAACAAAATACAGTCTATATGATTGTAAGTAATGTCAATGTCGAATGGTTCATCATGTTTGGTATCCTGCATTTGTTTATGTAGCAAATAATGGATGGAACTATGATAAAAATAATGAACATTTGAGCAAATTCGTGAGAATGACAACTAAAAAAATAAGAAATCTGCATTTCATATCGATACTAAATCTGAATTATCTTTTTCATTTAGATGTATATGTTGATACTCTTCATGAAAAAAAGACTGTTTTAGTTATTATATAAAGATATGAAGTCGAAATTCTTAAAATTAATAATTCCAAATGATAAATGAATTTGGTCTAATCACTGAATTATCCAATATTTCGTAGGACAAAACATGCAATTTAAACTTGCTTAGAAACTTATTTCTTTATTGAGCATAATTGGAAAAAACTAAACAATCAAAAAGTTGAGGAAAAACCAGTAAAATTTCATGTTTTTTAATATATTTTTTAAAAAGTGTGGGGGGATGGGCGAAGGGAAACACCACAAACAATTAACGAAAATAAAAACCCGAAGGGTTACCGCCTTGAAACGGTCAGTGGCAAAATATTGAGGGGTTTTAACCAGGTTCTAGTGTGTACCAACCTCACACGTGCCCAAACATGTAAGATTTACCTTTTTTTCCTTGACCATGTTTATTTCCTTTTTTATGCGAATTTAATCAGTTTAACCAGGGTCATATTATTAGAATGTCCCTGGTTTAAGCTGACTTTATTCGTTCTTTTTGTATCTGTATCATTGTTGCTTTTGCTTAGTAGCGGTCTAAGGTTTTTGCTTCAGCTTTTTGCTTCTGTTGTTATTTTCATTGCAATTATTTGTGCTTGCCTTTATGTTTCTCTATTATTTTGTATGCTTGAAACAAAATGAGTTGCTTCTGTCTTGCATGTAAGTGTTTGTGTAAAGCATATACGCAGTACGACCTAGAATAAATGTCACATTGCTTTGCTTTTATATCATTATTTTAATGTGCCATTGTGGGGATTCTGCTGCTCAGTATACCTTTTCTGCAAATTTCATCACTTCTTAGCCTCCAATCTTTTAATCATTTTTGTCCAAACGTTTTATGATTATTTTACACGATCAACAGGTCTTTTCGCATATTTCTTTTAAATGTCATATACCCATATATCACTTGTATTAGTTTTACCATGTTTAATATATCATAGTAATTGTTGTGTTTGCCATGCTTGCTTGTTTACTCTATGTACATTCGGTTAAAAAGTGCTTGTCGCTTATGTTTGTTTGTTCCGCTGTCTTGCCGACTCAAAAAAAAAACTTATCCTATCATAGCGGTCGAGGTTTAATATGGCGTTTCGACTCATTGATAGATCTAAAGTTCCGCTTTGTGGTCAAGGGTTCCTATATTCGAACCAGCCTCGAACCTGACATTTCGGCTACTTCCCTTCCGATAAAGAGATCACAGGAACATGACATGTCGTGTGAAAATGACCGAAACTTTATGTCCCACTTTATCTTTTAACTTTTTTTCAGTCTTTAACCTTCATTGTTCTTACTTTAGTGACAATTATTTCAAACAACACAAAGAAATCAGATATACATTATTCATTTATACGTTCAGATAAAGAAATGTAGTTTGCAGCGAGCCAATTATTTTGTGGAGGCAGTGATCTTTGTTGAAAAATATAGGGGAGGCCACTGCGAGTGAAATTGACTTATCCTTGGGTCGGACACCGAGCTTTAGCCACAACCCCCGCGTCCTGGCGGGAGTGATAGTTTCGTTTTGGTCCTGAATATGTACGGATGATTTATTTCTGACTTCTTTTATTAATTCAAATGAAAAAGAGGATGTTTAGTACGCATTTTTTATATGTCGATAAAATGACAGCCAGGTTAATAATGGGACAGCCAGGTTAATAATGGGGTGCTATTCGTTTCGTCCACAGGTGTTTGGCACATACCTATGATAGTATTTAGCAGTACCTAGTCATTCCTGGACATACATTCTCCTCATTTGCAATAATATAGTTTAAAAAATATAAAAGGTAAGTAAGTCCTAAACGGGGCATTTACGAAGCCTTCACCTTTAAGTTTTCTCCCTTAATATAATCTAAATATTTCACGATAAATCAAACGGGGATCAGTAGCAGGGTCATTTATCTTCACGAACATCCCATACACTATGTATTGCAATTAAGCATCGAGGCACAGAAACGGGAAGTTTCAAGATTTCATTGCCGAAACGCTTACTCGGAACAGTAGACGTTAATCGAATGTCTGATATTTCGCCTTTTATTGCAAAAGTCTATGATAAACAGCTTAGTTTTCACGGAAAATGCAGTGTCATTCGATAAGTTTACTTAAAACAAAGTCATATGTATCCATTTACATTTACAATACCTTTTCACAAGTATATAAACAGTTTAATTCTTCACTCAACTACCTCATCTTTTTTCGCATCGGCCATTACATTTTACAACTGCGAAATTTGAAACAGATCATTTCATTGGACGATGGATTAACACCTCCGGTTAAATTAACGTCTACTGTTCCGAGTAAGCGTTTTGGCTGAAAAACTTTGAAACTTTCGGCTGCTGTGGCTTTATACTTGATGCCAGTGTATAATGTATGGCATATTTGTGAACGTAAATGATCCTGCTACCGATCGCCGCCAAGTCTTTTTACAAATATTGAATATGAATTAGGGGAGAGAACATAGAAGTGAGGGCTTCGTAAATGTCCGGTTTCAAGACTTATTTACCTTTTCTATTTTCAGTGTATATATACAATATTATGGGTGGAAACTTGTATAGGAATGACAAGATACTCCTTATATAATCCTAGGTATGTGCCAAACACCTGTGGTTTCGTCGACTAGCCATTTCGTCGAATTGATTAACGAGACATATCAGTGGACGACTTTCAGTTACATTATTACCTTCCAACAGTTTTGTCAAATTGATTACATATAGTAAATGAAAAGTCGTTTCGTCTCCCAGAATATTCAATAAGCGGAAAGTGTGAAAAACTTCAATCACAACTAATTACTGGCGCATTATTAATGATAGCTGATCAGTGCAGGTGTTTTGGCATTTAATTTATCAGCAGATAACTGATCCGATTTTGAGCACATACAATTAACACTAATTAAGTAGGTAAATCCAGGTTGTTATGCCTTTGAAATATCCGAATATCAAAAAGAAAACGATCAAGCTAGTTACAAAAAAAAATGCATACATTAAACAGAACAGAAAAGAAACAACTCTACTTAATCACCAGTTAATTAATATTAATACTGTGTCTGTTATACTACACTTCCACTAATAAAATTTTAGGTGTGAATGGCCCTACAAAAATATTTCCCACTTTCCTCCTATTGAATATTCAGGGTGACGAAATGACTTTTCATTTACTATATGTAATCAATTTGACAAAACGGTTGGGTGAAGAAACAACTGTAAAGCTAATAATGTAACTGAAAGGCGTCCACTGACCTATCTTATGGTGCGTGACAATAGTCAATATGATTTCTAAACATTCTCACAGTTCTATATTCTATCACTAATATATTTGAAACAGAAATTTCTTTAAATCGTTTCACAATAAAGAAATCAATAGGAGAGGACACTAGATCATAAAAACAAGCATTAATGTCGTGTTTTGATTCATATAACAGTAAACTATTGATATCCTTGACAGTGCATTGAATCATTTTTAATGCAATAAAATTTGGTATACTTTAATGTAACAGAGACGAGCAGTGATCATTGTGCTACAAACATGCATATGGTGGACAAGACAAGAAGCTGGCTTAGAGGCAATCATATTCATGTTAATGATGACTGGCTGAAAGCTTGTGTTGAATGGATTGAGGAGGAAAATTCAGTATGTACTTGTAGTTAAAACTGCAGTAATTGTCTCCCAGTCTTTGAAGTTTTGTCTACATGTTTGACATCAGACAGCATCAGTTTTAAAGGCAACATTTGTAATATTTTAACCAGTTCTTGAAATAATTTTTTGTTATTGTTTCACCCAGTTAATAATATTTGAAAGGGTCAAGACATCGCGGTCATGTCATGCAAACCGACAGTGGCATAGCTGCCTATACAGTGAATAGGCACATGCCTTCAATTTGTTATGAGAGGAAACACTTTTGTTATATTCATAATTTAAGCATACTGAATGACAAAATCTGTGGAGCTACAGGGGGCTTTGATCCCTGGACCCCCATCCATGATCCTCAGAGGGGGCCTCTTGTGGGATTATGCGTGCACTCGATTTTGGCCTAGCTATGCCCCTGACAGAGGTATCAGTAACACGTAGGGTTATGGGCAGAAAAAACGTATGAACTTGTTTTATTCCTGCCACTATGTCAATATGGCAGTTATACTGAATACAAGTTTAAAAGTTCTAGGAGAAAGATATTTCTCAGTTATTAACATCTAAGTCTTACTTACTTGTCAGACTTTTCATGACACCTTTTAGCTCACTGGTGAGCATTTATGATTGGCCTTTTTACATTGGTCATCGGGCATCATTCATCCTTAACATTCTGAACAGTCTAGAGGCCACATGTTTATGCTGTCTTCATAAAAATTGCTCAGATTTTTTGTCCAGATGATCTTTCATACAAGTTCAAAACTGAGTCACAGTTTAAAAACTAGGTCACCAGCCCATATCAAAGGAAGACCTTGTGAATTGTAGAGGCTACAGTCTTTGACCATGTCATAACATTTTATCAGGTTGATTGTTTGTTGACATCTAGTATAAGTTCAGTTAAATAAAATAAAGTGAAATTGGGTCACAGACTAGATCTCCAGTTCAGCTCAGTGCAAAAAGTTGTAAACACGAGATTTCTTATCTGAACATTTTATGAGAATGTCTGTTTTAATTGTGTACAGGATTAAACATTTTGTGTCATGTGGGTCAGAATCAAAATCACTTAAAAACAATCAATTTCTGCTTAGATTTGTTGGAATGTTTTTTCTAGATGGTCTCTAGAGAGATAGAAACTGGGTCACTCATGCTCAGGTTTGAAACTAAGTTACATTCAAAGAAACAGTTTCCAGACTGAAAATGTCTTATTTCTGTATGACAGAACATATTTTTAGGTAAGAACAGTGGTGTTCAGATAGGTGCTTTGCACACTTGTTCTGTTTTTCATTTTCACTCAAGCATTTTATGTAGTTTGTTGCAGAATTTCTTATCTGTGTCTTATTTGAGAATGGAAAATGATTCCAATCCACTGTTAGAGGACAATGTTTTAGGGTGTATTATTTTCAGGGTCATGGTTTAACAGATGGTGACATCAATGCCCAGGTGTATGAGCAATGGCTCTTGGCTGACCTTCATGAGTTAGAGACAAGCTGTCTTCCTCCAGAGGTAGTGAGTGCCCAGAAATACGAACTTAGTGGAACTTATGCATTACAGGTATTGACTATATGCTATGTTTTGTATTGAGGCAAATGGTAGAAAATTAAGTTTAACTTACATTTCACCATGCATTCTAATGATTTGCTGTTTAAGATAGCCTGGCATCTATATATCAGTATTAGTTCAATTTTCAGCTGATATGTTGTTGTTTATAGCTGATATGTTGTTGTTTATAGCTGATATGGTGTTGTTTATAGCAGATATGGTGTTGTTAATAGCTGATATGTTGTTTTTTTCTGCAGATATGATGTTGTATATAGCAGATACGGTGTTGTATATAACTGATACGGTGTTGTATATAGCTGATATGGTGTTGTATATAGCAGATATGGTGTTATATATGACTGATATGGTGTTGTATATAGCTGATATGGTGTTGTATATAGCAGATATGGTGTTGAATATAGCAGATATGGTGTTGCATATAGCAGATATGGTGTTGTATATAGCTGATATGGTGTTATATATAGCTGATATGGTGTTGTATATAGCAGATATGGTGTTGTTTATAGCTGATATGGTGTTGTATATAGCAGATATGGTGTTGTATATAGCAGATATGGTGTTGTATTTAGCAGATATGGTGTTGTGTATAGCAGATATGGTGTTGTATTTAGCAGATATGGTGTTGTGTATTGCAGATATGGTGTTGTATATAGCTGACTGAATACTGGGATCGTTCATTAGAAACATAGTTGTAACACTTGTATTAATTCTATTATTTTAGTATATTTCAACTTGGAAAATAAAACTAGACCTTTAAAGTATTCTAAGTATTTCTAATAGAAACCTTTGTTGTTTCACAGATTGATAGCATTGTTGATGTTGGTGTATCCTTCTACTCTCAGCAGCAGAAACTAAAGGGTACAGAAAATGCTAATGTGCATATAAATGCTGATGAGCCAACACAGAAACCTGTAAGTCAAATCTACTTTACATCTACAGTAAATCTACTGTACATCACAAATAAAGATTTATGTGTTCTCTTGTTCTCATTTTCAAGGAAACATTTCAATCATTTTGCATTTATTGTTCTCAGTTTGTACTGCACTGGTTTATAAATTCATTAGACACTAGATATCTTAAAGTTAGTTAAGTATTTAAACAAGATTCAATTTTATGTGTGAAGATGAATACAGGAAGGCTTCAAAAGATAAATCTACATGATTGCCATATTCTTGGTAGATTTCACATTGCTTGAAATAGTTGTCTTAGAAATATTACGCACAGATCTACTTTAGCCTTTTTACATGTTGTTAGTTGACAATTCCTGAATTTGTATTGCTTTGGAGGGTTTCATGTTAATATACTTCCTGTATTCAGTGGGAGCCCAAGCCATCTAGAATGCTGATGTTTAAACTAACAGATGGTACGTACTGTGTACAAGGTATGGAATATAGACCCATCTCCTGTCTCAGTCCACAGACATCACCTGGTGCCAAGGTGAGACCATGTTATGTTTTGTTCACTTAAAACTCCCTTATTATACATGTGTTTCAGGTGGAAGTTCTTGCTACATTAATGAACTTCATTTGTTAATGGCTGTTCAAGACATATCCTGAAAGGCATGATAGGATTTTCAGATCAAATTATTTCTTTCGCATTGAATTGGAAACAAGTTCTAACAACTTTCCTTTAATATCTAGAGACTAAATGACTGCTTTTCTATGGTGGAATTCAAACCTTTCAATTCTTGGTTTGGAGTCCAAAGTACTCCCTGTATATCAGAATTCCTACCAATAGCTTTGTATATCAAGACACTTAGATATCTATAATTTGGTAGGTTCATTCAGCTAAAGCAGTAGGGTACAAATTAATGTATATAATTTTAATATACCAGAATCTCACATTTAATACCTTACAAATATTCAAATACAGGTATTTATACCCCCCGCACAACAAAGTTGTAAGGGGAGGTATACCTGAATCAGCTTATATGTCCAGTTTTGTTTGTCCGGGGCATAACTCAAAAACTATTGGAGGTATCAGCTTGAAGCTTCATAGATGGATAGATCTCATTGAGGAGAAGTGCAGTGTCCAAAGAACCATAACTCTTTTTTTTCCATAATTTTGGAATTATTGCCCTTTGAAATTCTTCATACTTAATTTTTTTCCGGGGCATAACTCAAAAAGTGTTGGAGATATCAACTTGAAATTTCATAGATAAAATAAACTCATTGAAGAGAAGTGCAGTGCCAAGGAACCCTAACTCTCTTTTGCACAATTTTAAAGTTATTGCCCTTTGAAATTTTTCATACTTATTTAACATGTTTCAGTGTATCAATACCCTACTGACAAAGCCGCTTGTGGGGGGTATTGGCGCCAGGACAGTAGCAGTTCTAGTTGAATTTTCCTTAAATTAATGATTGACCTTTGATATTTCCTTCTCTCCTAGAATATTGTGATTTATAATAGTAATTCATTAAATGAAGGTTCCTATAGAGTCACAGTCTGGTAATAGACTGGTTCTTCACTGTCACTGAAACACTTCGTATTGAGTTCTGATTTGTTCATTTCATAGTTTTTGTATTGTATTACTACCGCTTGCAAAACTGATTAGAGTTTGCACTGTTATGTAAAGAACGAGACTCGTCGGTACACCTGTCAAAAATCAATTCAAGCGCCGCCCAATGTGTTTCTTTCAAACTCCGCCTTTTACCAGTAAACAGTGTCATTCAGGTATCATTGTGTATACGAAATGAAGCGGTTAGAAAAGAAAATATTGAGTGAAGATTTCCGGTTGCTTGTTATTCGTAAAATAAAAGACTTAGGCGGTGATACAGAAACGAACACTGTTCCACGTGGTACTTATGCGACAGTAGCTCGCTCATGTGGTGTACATCAAACAACAGTGAAAAATATCTGGGACAAGTACTGTTTAACTGGCGAGGTAAAAGTAATGCCAAAGAATAGTGGAAGAAAGAAAACTTTCGGAACTGAAGAAATGAACTTTCTCAATTATTTAGTGAAACAGAAGCCGTCTATTTCTCTCGGAGAACTGAAGGATAAATTGTCTGAGCAGTGTGATTTAGAAGTGTCTACATCGACTGTATCGCGCTATTTAACAAAATACAACACAAGGAAATTGCTCACAAGACCAGCTGCCGACAGGTTTACAGACCTAAATCGCATTTACACTCAAGCTTTTATTGATGCTTTGCACCGTCAAGACGTAGCAAGTATAAAGTTTTTTGATGAAAGCGGATTTGCTTTACCGGATGTTGCAAATCCTAGGTACGGCAGGTCTCCCCGGGGTGACCGTGCCATTGAGATTCATGATAGGAAGCGTATACCTAACAAAACACTTAATTTGCTGATTGGAATTAACGGTGTAATGTTTGCAAATATTCTCGATGGACCATCAAACACGGACACATACGTTGATTTTTTTCTCCAAGCTATCAACGCTACAAACAACGCTGGTGATTTCGCGTTGAGACCTGGGGATTTGCTTATAGTTGACAACTGCCCCCTTCACCATCACCGGGCTGAAGAAATACTCAAGTTTTTCTTTTACAGACACGGGATTGAATATATCTTCGCTCCAACATACTCGCCTCACCTTAACCCAGTTGAACTCTGTTTTCAGCACATAAAAAATCTCTTCAAATTCGAACCTGTTCGGTCTCTGGCAAAAGAAAATTTACAGTACGCTATAATGCATTGTGTTAATTCGATATCTTCACGAAATTGCGAAATGTATTACAGACATGTTGGTTACTTAAACGTGTAAACTACTGGAGACACATCGCTTTGAATGTGAAAAATAGTTCCTATGATAATTTAAACACCGAAAGCTCATGTTAAGGGAGAAGGGGGTGGGGGTTAAACCAATTAATTACAAAATTCATTTTCTTATATATACTTACACAAGAAATGCAGTAACTGCAGTTATTAATAGTTCTCACGGGAAATTAAATAAACCTTTCAAGGAACAAAGCTGTTGTTAATTTTTTATTTGTAATACGTTCATTTATGGTAGAGCTTGCAAATGTAAATATTTTGTCTGCAACTAGTTTCTGAATGATTTCACACAATCACTTGTGCGGTTAATCTTTCTTTGAACTAAACCATTGTAAACCAAGACGCATGGCTGTAAGTTTTGACGCATAGACGTGCACAGTATACTTATCATTGATGAGCCATATAAGTCCAAGCGTATCTCTTTCCTGACAAAAATCACAGTTTTACATATTCATATAGTTTGATTTCTCCTTCTGCTCTTCAGATAGAGAGAAGCGAAAAGTAACGAATAAAGTTGGTCTGTTTGTATGGGGTTTAACGCCGATTTTAACATTTTTGGGGTCATATCTCGGCGGTCAGTCCGCCTGCGCGGCTTTCCTGGATATCTAACTAGTAATTACCAGTTTAACCGCAAGTGCCTCGTGCTCTTCTCCAGTCTAATTGCTATTTGACACAATGTCCGAGATCAATCGTCACGAGAAATTTACCCGAGGATTGAACCAGCCACCTTTGGATTATTGATTCAGTGCTATATTAGCCTGTAAATCTACTGAGCTAGCTAGGCGGGCCAACGAATAAAGCAAACCCACTGGTTTTGGTATGTGGACGTTACTTAGAACACATGGGCACTTTTCGGATGTTTTTCATCAGAATCGATATCTATATACCTAACCCATACCCTGTCTACGACCGTATGGCTGACGTTAAAGTGACGTGCGACATGACTGTGAAAGTCCTATGTGAAGTATACCTTCCATTTGTTCCCTGTCTCAAACTGATAAATGTGTTCTTTGAGGCATAATTGGTGAGAAAATGGCCTGACAATGTTTTCAATCAAAGGACTTTGGGAACTGCCCATAAACATGTAGGGAATGGACAGAGTAGGCAATAGAATAGCGATCTATGTAAACTATATATATATCCGATATCATACATACACTTACGTGACTGTGTACCAAATAAAATAACTTCAATATTATATTAAACTAGCGGTTCTTAAATTATTTTAGGAGCACTTACAGTAACCAACAGACCACATATCCGGTTCGATTCACTTTGTTGAAATATATTTAAGGAAGCAAACTTTTTTTTCAATCTGTCACTCTGTCCGACTTGATCAAAAGCAAGCGATGTCACTCGGTGCAAAAAGTCGAACAGGGCCATTTTACTTCAAAGAATGTTCAATTTGGACGACTGGTTTTATGTACAACGTCCCATAATTTAAATGGCAAGAAACTATCCATATGTCTTAGCACTGGTTTGCCCCAGATACGGGAGTGATTTCAGCATAAAAGCTTAGACTAAACAGTGTAGATCCAGATCAGATACCACCGGCAGCATACGGTGTCTGGTCAGGTTCTATGTTATTTGCCTCCTTAAAAATCTTAAATTAGAAAAAAATACACTAGAAATCTAAATTGGTAATAGACTCGTCATGTCATTCATTATAAAGGTAGCTTTTTAAAAAAATAGACTAGACAGGCTTAGATTTCTTTAGGTTTTACGTAAACTTGAAAACCTTTGCAATCGGTGTGAATCTAGATGCGCTCTGTGTGTTCAGGGTCTACATTTCTTTTTCAACAGTCAGGCCAAAAACAACAGATCAGCAGCCTACAGTGTAGACTCTGATCTGTCGGTGGCTGATCTAAATCTACTTTTCGTTGTAAAAGATTTTCACCGTCTTCCTTGACATTCTAAATAGCAAGTCGGTCTTGTAATCCCAGGATTGCAAGTCAAGATTCGAACCCCGACAGCAGCCATCTGTTGTTTCCTTGAGCACGAAACTGTAACCTTATTGCTTAGTACTGGTTGGTCCCAGGAACAGATTCGAGAGGGAGACTATAAGCTGAGAGCTTCCTTCACAATCGAACTAAAATAATTTTGTATAGACTAACAATGATTTACTTATCCTCACTGAATGAAGATTCACAAATCAGCTTTTTTAGTTAATTGGACTGACGACTGACTTGTTAACAAAGTACAAGATATGAAAGATACATTTAAGTATCATTTACACTCTGCATTCTAAGAACGAATACAAGTGAATACATCAACGATTTTTTCTTCCAGATATTTGGTACTATCTAGACAAACTTCTTAAGCATGACGTCATTCTAGCCATTTTAAATTCCAATTTACATATAGCTCAACAATAAAATCCAAGTTATACCCAAGTACGAATATACTATTTTGAAAAAAAAACCTGGATGTGTAAAGTCAAATATAATGGAATCCTTGACCTAATTTGTTCGATTTTTCATCTCTAAACTAAAGAACTGTAACAGAAAGAAAACAATGCCCCCAAACTGTTGTTTTGACATACAAATAAACATTTTCCGACACTTAGATATTCAAGGTCAAGATCATTCAGGGGTCAAGGTCAGATAAAAGAAGGTCTTGTCTATTATAAAGTAGATTCGGTAATAAGGAAGTTATGGTCAATGTTTTTATGAGGAGGCACCGTGGTCCAGGGTAGAGCACAGGGCTCCAGATACGGAGGTCCCTGGTTCAAATCCCATCAGAGGCGAGATTCTCTCACGATCTTCACATTCCTCCATGCTGCACAATACTGGTATCGAACCCAGTAAGCAGTCTTCGAGAGTGATGAATCAAAGTTGTAAGAACTTGTATTGTGATCGATTAAATTAATGAGTCTAAACTAAACGGACAGACAGACAGACATTCAGACCACAACAAAAGTTGATATGAAAAGAAAACAATAAGTTCAAAAGATCAAGATATTTTTTCTTCTGTGTTTTCAGTAATACTGCAATGTATCTAGATTCCGAGTAGTAGTTTGTTATTCACTTATAGAAATTTCCAAAATATTCAATATCAAGCAAAAAGTCTTCTCCTGATTTCAAATGTCAGATTCTTCTACTGTTTCTGATGGCAGGGGTGGGTTGTTTTCCTCTGGCAAAGGAGGTGGAGGTGGCGAAGCACAGGCAGGAGGGTAGCACTGGTTCATTACACTTGGCACGGAACCAAGAAAAGTTGGCATCACTGACTGATTCCATCCAAATCCTTGAACTGGGCTACAGAGTAATGATGGACAAGGTTGCATGTACCATGGATTTTGCACGGAATTAGAGTTCTGTATACCCTGCAATTCAAGCTGTTTTTCAACACAGTTTTGAGGCACTTTCTTCGAATTAAGTTTCTCCTCGTAAGACTTGATGACAGTTTGAAAAATTTCAGAATCTCTTTCCATTTCAGCTTTAGATGGGTTGGTATTCCCATAATACTTTTTAATTATGAAACTGTCGCCCAGGATAATTCCTTCTTTAGGCCTTTTTCTGTCTGTCAAGTATTTAGATGGATTTGTTCTAATCAGTATGTCATGTATTTTAGCTTCAAAGGTCTGACATGCCTCTCTGGATACCTTTTCTTTCAGAGCCAGTTCACTTTCAAGCGCCTTCAGCTCGCCCTCGGTTCTTTGTTTCTTTTTTGATAGCTCTTGTAGTTGCCTTTTCTCTTTTGGATGTCGTTCAACTTGACCACATATTATTGCAGATTCACATGCAGCCATCGTGCATCTGATTATTTCCATAGGTGCACTAAAATTTTACAAGTTATTTAATAATCTGGAATGTTCTAATAATAATTATACGTCATCTTCTATCTACCACTTACTGATCAGCCTTTTCGACAAGTGCAGACAAAGATCAGCAAGCCAGCTATTCAGTGTCGTCTGATCATGGTCTGCACTATTTGCATTTCTCATATGATAAATGTCTGTCCACACTGAAAGATGGGTAAGTCCATTATAGATATTTAGGGCAGTTAGGGTTAAAACATTGCAACTTATATGTATTTAGCCCTTGTGGTAAGTGCTGAACCAGACAAACAATTGTACACCTTATCAGGTTCTTAGCACTGTCCAATAAGCAAGTAAGGTTTCTTTGGCCCAAGCAGTGAACAGTGAATACCCTGATCAGCCCAATGATCTGCGGCTATTTTATAGCTTACTGGTCACAAAAGTAATCATAATTATTTTTTTCAATGAGCTACTTTTTTGTGTGAGAAAATAATGTTTTATCTTTTAGTTAAAGGTTGACAAGAAAAAATAGCAGATATGGAATTTTATTTACAATATCGGGCAATAAGTATATGATTCTTGCTGTTATAAAATATTCATTGTATTGAAGGTATCATCATTCAACAAAAGTACACTTAATTAAGCATGAACAAACATTGGCCAGCTTTAATTGCAAAAATTGATAAGTTTAGAAATTAAAAGGGGGTCACACTTGGAATAATTAGAATTTTTCACACTTAGCCAGTCTGGAATGTGTCAAGAATTTGGAATGCATCAAAACAACAAGAGATCATTTGGAGCATAAGAATGTATTAATTTCACTATATCATGACTATTTCTTACCTCAGAATAATATTTTCAAATGTTTTAATCATAATTTAAAAAAACTCTCTTTTTTTCCTAAAAGAAATCTTTAGTGCAAATACTTCTATTGCTTTAGTGCAAACACTTCTATTGCTTAGTACTGGTAAATACGAAGTTTATTTCTAATAAAATATATTTAAAAATTTCAAAACCAAAAATAGAATATACTTCTATATGATTATAATCCAGCTTAAGAACATGTCATTAATGAAATTTGATATCTGAATAAACATTGCTTTTTGTTTGAATTAAGTGGCAATTTTTCATTGACAAATTATATGTTTCATCAACAAAGTTCATTTCTTAAATATATGGAAGACAACTTGAAATTGAAGAATATCAGTGTAATACATTTTTAAAAACACTTGGTGAATAGATACATACAATTAATTATGGATTTTTAATGTGGGTACATCTTGACTTTAAATTTAGTGACCCGTACATCTTGGTTCCGGTACATCTTGACCTGTTCCCGTCTAAATGAAGCTAACTTATTGTATATTTATTAAAATATGAAAGAAATGAAAAATATATATTTCAAATCATTATTCGACTACAGTATGCATAGAGACTCGGCTCAAAAAATGCACTTCAACTGCGGATAGGATCAGCCCATGTGTTAAAAAAGTGACCGTGTTTCAAGCAATCGTTACTAAGACAAACTTGCCTGTTTTTTGTGGCGAGGGGAAAATCCCGGGATCCGGGACCCGGGACGCCCGGGATCCGGGATCGTATTAAACATATAGGGAAACCAATAAACAGTGTTGGTTTTGATATTTGTCGTAATTTGTGGCAATAAAAAAGTTAGATTATTTGATTATATCATATAAATTGACCATTATGTTGACTAAAAATTAATGTTACATTATCAGTAGAGTTATATCAGTTTGTATTTTAACTAGAAATCACAATAAACATTAATTAGAGTTAGACAGTGATATTAATTGAGTATGCAAAACGGTCAAGTAGTTTGAAAACTCAACACCTTAATATAATCGTATCTGAATTGTATTTATGTATAACTGTAAAAATGTCGATAATCACAATTATTTTAATGTGTCACACGGCAAATTAATTTAAGTTTTAATGACAAAGTGCCGCTTCTGAAGGTGTTGATGCTGATCAAAGAAAATGCAAATAATAATAATAAAAAGAATGTCGCAACTATCTCTAATTAAAAAAAACTTAAAATCCATCAACGATAAAATAAATTTACCGAAAAAAAAGATATCACGCTTATACTATACATGCATATCTACAACAAAAAGCGCGCTAATCGATAATTTATCGATGACACTTATAAATGGCGGGTGGTATATTCCCGGTATTACTATATGTTTAATACGATCCCGGATCCCGGCTTTTCTAAAGGCGATCCCGGGATTTTCCCCCCACCGTTTTTTGTGTGTCCTAAACGCAGATGGCATCGAGTGCAAACGGCTCGTGTGGTGTCTGTGAATGCCGCTGGCACTGGGTTAAACTCTTGCCATTTCGAATCGTATTCTCGCTGAACATTTTCCAGCTCAAATTTTTTGGTCGAAATTTCCCTCTTTTTCAAGTCGATTTCAATCTCAACAGGACTCCTGTATGTAAATTCTTTCTTGAATTCTTGGTCTTCAAACGGCAGATATCTTTTACTTTCACGATTCGTCACTTCAGAAGTACTTTTTGCACACATTGGTGAACTACCTTCTTGAATTTTAATGTTTATTTTTGGCACGTCTGATTTGAAAGAATGCGTCGCCAATTTCAGAAATCGGTGAAAGTTCCGTGGTCCAAAGTCAATGTAAGTATTCTCCTCGTCCAGAAAACTCAATCTCACCACGTTGAATCGCGAAAGATGTGGGATATTACTCTGCAACATATCCACGAAAGCGTCATATTTAAGTCCATACAGTTCGCCATAATTAATGTCGATTAACCCACACCTCTCCCGTCCATGATAATCATAATGCACTTTAATGTCAATACATTCAGTTGACAATTCTTTAGACAAAGACATGTCTTACGTTATTTTTCGATTTGCTTAGCACAAACAACAACTCCAGCTGCAATGATCCAGTAATGGATATGATTACACCCAGTCGAACTAATCAAACTGAATTGAACTTTAGCAACGCAGTGACAATTACGACAAAGCAACTTTGGCGCCGCCCAGGCACATTTTTCTGGCTGCACCCAGTTTTATTGACAGGTATAAATGAGAAAACTGCTTCGCTGTGATTGGATGACCAGTAAAGGGGCAGTTTAAACTACTGAAATAAATATTCTGACGTTTCTTTTTAACACGTTCCGAATACGTGAAACTCTAATCAGTTTTGCAAGCGGTAGTATGTTCACAAATATTTGCCTTTGGTTGTAGATTTTGGTACATGGAATTGTTCTTTGTCGCCATGGTGTCCTTATGTTGAGTGACAGTAATATACGTTTCCTTGGAGGAGAGGTTGACACCCTGGTTGAGGCAAATACAATACTAAGCACATTACAATCAGCTATGTAAGTACATGTGCTTATTGAAAATATCATGATATTGCGGTTAATATGCAAATGTAAAGATTTGTAAAGGCTTGCTAAAAGGCTAGCATATGGATATTTGGTGATTTTAAAGAACAGTAATATTACCTTGTTTTGATAGTCATTGATGGTGTATCACTACCACTGTATATGCAATAAGTTACAAGAAGAATTAGTACATATATTAAAATGGAATATTTTAAGTAAGTGAGTATGCCCCACATTCCTGGTTTGGCATATTATTATGTATGCCTTTTACCACATACATTTGCAATGCAGTTTTGACCTTGCTTTTGACAAGATAAGGGTATAAGATACAGGCAATTTCATCAAATATGGAATTAGCAACACAGAGAGCTGTATGTAGAGGCCGTTTTTCTCTGGTATTTCATTGAAAATATTGGTATATAATGAAAATACTCATGATTTTCTCAGGGAGGCCAGTGAAGAGCATTCTGGGAAGGAACATAAACAGACATATTCTGGTTCCCAGGTCAGACATAACAAACAGGCTGGAGGTGGTAACCAGTTGAACCAAGGGAATCAGCTTAATGCCTGGGGAAGTTCCAGTAACTTTCAGAGGAGCAGCCAGTTTTCACAGAACCAAAAGCCAGATGTGAAGCCTCAAGGAAAAGTTAAATTGGAGCCTGTCAGTCAGAGTGGTGGTTTAAGAAATAATATAGACAATAACCAGGTAAGGAACAAAGGTAAAAGAAAAATTTAACACCTCCCATTGTTGTTTAATCCCTCTGATAATCATTCATGCATCAGAGTAATGGAGATCTGACAAGATGTTGCAGTTTCATGACCTACCAATAACTTAGTGCTGGAACAAGTTTCCAGTTCTGGAAGGATAGATTTCTAGTACTTCTATTTTGTAAATTACATGGCTGGTTACACTTGCTTTCTGGATGACAGCAGTACTACTGAAGACTTGAAAGGAGAAGTAATTCAACTATGCAGGTAACACTTTAACCTTGTAAAATGATTGAAACCACAGCAGAAAAGAATGTTGCTATAGTAACATTAGGATTGTTGATATTTTCAGAATGTTGCTACAGTAACATTAGGATCGTTGATATTTTCAGAATGTTGCTACAGTAACATTAGGATTGTTGATATTTTCAGAATGTTGCTATAGTAACATTAGGATCGTTGATATTTTCAAAATGTTGCTGCAGTAACATTAGGATCGTTGATATTTTCAGAATGTTGCTACAGTAACATTAGGATTGTTGATATTTTCAGAATGTTGCTACAGTAACATTAGGATTGTTGATATTTTCAGAATGTTGCTACAGTAACATTAGGATTGTTGATATTTTCAGAATGTTGCTACAGTAACATTAGGATTGTTGATATTTTCAGAATGTTGCTATAGTAACATTAGGATTGTTGATATTTTCAGAATGTTGCTATAGTAACATTAGGATTGTTGATATTTTCAGAATTTGTCTGATTATGATGCCTTCCTAGATGATGATATGGAGGACCTGATGGAACAAATGGACACTGATGTTTTCCAACAACCTCAAACACAAAATGTGCAGAACAGCAATTCAAATCAGTTTGTTACTAATAATACTACCATCTTTAATCAAAACACTAATAAAAGGTCAAGTTTGTCTGTACAGACTAGAAACAGTGGTGTCAAAACTTCATACAGCCAGAGGACCAATAATATGTGTAATAGAAATGAAGAAAATTCATCATATAAACTGCCCAATCAGATTCCTGGAAAAGTGTCACATGGTAATAGTATGTTACTTGATGATGATCTTGTTGCTATGGAGTTTGAAGATGATATGGATTTTCCTCCAATGGATGATGAGTTCATGACCTCATCTGATACCCATAATGCAACAAGCAAACACAGTTCTGACAGTCCTTCTGTATCAGTGTCAAGCAATCTAGGAAATAATTTTAGATCCCCTTGTGATTCTGTTGTCTCAAAGTCTTCAGTTAATCAGATGAATAATCCACCGTCTTGTATATCAAACTCTGTTGGTATGACAGAAAGAAACAATGTGTCAGCCATCAGCAGAAAATCTCAATCGGACATAAGAAATGTTATATTGCCAGGAGATAAAATTAGTGCTAAAACAAAACTGAGTTTGACAAAAATTAAAACAGAGGCAACAGGACGGTCTAGTACTAGTACCCCATCAGCAAAGAGCCTAAAGGTACAGCAGAGGTCTTTAGAGAACTTCCTGACCCCAAACAAGACTGGCACACAGGAGAAAACAGACAATGGATCTAGGGGGAAAACCAGTCAAGGTGAGTAAAATATTGTACATGTCAGTTATAAACTACCGTTTTTTACATTTTAAAAGTAAAGTGTTCTTAAATGGAAAAAGATAGTGTTTCTAGCAGAGTATACAGCTTTGAGTTAATGTGTGGTTTTCAGGCATTTCAGGAACACCTGAGGGATGTATAACAATTCCCCTTGAAACTATGGTTGGTAGAGAATGTCGGGGGAATACCCACTCTTACCTAATAACTCTACATGTTTGAGCTCATAAATGTTAAAGGATAGAATATGCAAATCGCCTTAGTAAGGATGTCTTTTGCCAGTAATAAGTTGTTGATGAAGCAGTAAATATATAGTTTCAGAGAATGAATATTCATGAATGAAAAGTCAAAATGTTCTTTTTCAGGGAATATAATTATGTTGATCGACTTTGTAAAGTCACTGTAAAATTGCATTTTGACACAAAGTTTAACATTCATGAGATTTGGTCTGAGCTTCATTGTCTGAGTAAATGAGCATGTTTCTGTTTTCTTGTGATATAGATATACAGACAGAGTACCCATTTACCTATTTGGCCAAGGTGATGTCTTTACCTGCCCAGGAGAACCCGACATACCATACCGTGAAGGTAAGAAATGTACAAACAGATTACTATATTTCTCAAAACTGAGTCTTTTATTCTTAGAATTGCTTGCTCTTGAGTTTAGTTCAAGAAACAACATGCTCTCATAATGAGATTTTTTTATGATTATAGAATAATGTAAACATTGCTTTTGTTTCTAAATGAATACTGGCATATATTATGTTGGTAAAACATAATTGGTTAATGCTAAAGGACGTCACAAAAAAAATACTTCAGAGCTGTAGGCACTTGAAACATACAAAGTAATTTCAGTTTACATTGTATTTCTGATTTTGTTTAACATGAAGTTAGCTGTGTGAAGTATGAAAATATATTTTTCAAAAATTAGGAATATTTTGAAGAAGAAGAAAAAAACTATCATCTTGTTATTTTTGTATAGAATAAATCTGGTTCATTTAAAATAATGGATACTATATATGTCGCAGATTGTTTTATTTTCATGAAGTTTTAAAGAATGGATTTTAGGTAAAAACATGTTGAAAACATTATATGTTGTACTAATTTGAAACTTTAGTTTGATGTTTAATTATCATTTTTTTATGCCCCTTGAAGGAGGGCATATAGTTTTTGAACAGTCAGTCATTCCATCTGAAAAGTTTTATATTGCTCATAACTTCCTTATTAGTATATGGATTAACACAACTACCCTTAGGACAAGATCTTCCAACTGACACATTTTTATATGACCTTGACCTCCATGATCCAATTATCATAAATCATTGATATTGGCCATTACTCCCTTTTATTTTATGCCTACCAATGAAATATAGGGAAATATCAGTGAGATAAAAGTGATAATCCACTGTTTTGAATCAGTGAAATTACCATTTTGATAATCCACTGTTTGTGCTGGAACTAATTTCCCCACCACGTAAATACAAGAGAATCCGCTGTATTTCAGACAGTGACAGCGAGTGAAATTTATTTACCTTGTTAAATCCAGTTATAATATTGAATTCCTGAGCCTAACTAGTTGTGAACAATGATGAAATTCGCCATAAATTATTTAAAATGTCTGATTTGTTTACATAACTCACATGGACAATATCCAATATGGCCGACTTTCAATTCAATTGATTGAATATTACTCGGTATTAATCCGCTTTTATAATTAAGGTATGTATGGCTAAAATTCAATAAATATTGATAAACTGTGTAGAGAAAAATAAATGTTATTTGATGAAAGTGTATTCAGTTTATTTCAGCAGAAGTAAAGTTATCATATGTATTGGAGATTGTCTGCACTTTTTTTTGTGCGGAGTAACGGTTTGACCAAAGTACACATTAACTGATTTGGGGCTCACCATGGGGAATTTATTGAAGGCCCTGAGTAAAAATGTCATAAAATACCCATTTTTGACGTGTTGGCATAAAATAAAAAGAAAATTTGTTTGTTTTTTAGTGGAAGATGGGAATTTATTTCATCTCGTGAACACCATATGTTTATATTTTCGCGCCACTCGTGAAAATATCACATATGGTGTTCACTCGATGGAATAAATTCTCATCTTCCACAAAAACAAACAAATATCCTTTATATAACTAAACAGATTTAGTTCATGTTGGCACACAACAATCCTTTGGGAGAGTTCTTCCAAATGACTTATATTTTTTGGACCTTGACCCCAAATGATCTTGACCTTTAGGTCAAATTGTCAAAAAAAAAACCCTACTTTTTTTGTAGGATCTACAATTAATCTTCATCTGGTCCTCAGTTCAAAGGTCAAAGCACCACTTTCGAAGCATTGTCATCGTTCAGTGACAGTTCTTCTTGATTTTTTTTTGTGGAGCCCTCTTCCAGATAGCTCAACATAGTTGTCACATTCGGCACTGTAGTTCAGTGTATATATGTAGGTGCGTGTGTGCGTCTGTCCAGATTGCCTTGTCCAGGCCATAACTTCTCTGTGCATGGAAGGACTTTGAAATACATTGGCATATTTGTTCACCTTAATGAGACAGTTTGTTGTGTGCAAGACTCAGGTTCCCAGCTCAAAGGTCAGGGTCACAGTGCCAGGTGAAAGGTCCAAAATTTTTATGAAAGACATTGTCCGGACCGTAACTTCTCCCTGCATAAAAGGATTTTAAAATACCTTGGCATATTTGTTCACCTTAATGAGATGGTGTGTCGCTTGAAAGACCCAGATTCCTAGGTCAGAGGTCAAGGTCACAGTAACAGCTCAAAGGTCCAAAATGTTGATGATAGACCTTGTCTTGGCCATTACTTGTCCATGCATGGAAGAATTTGAAAATACTGTTATACTTTTGTTATGCTCCCTGAAAGAGACATCAAATAGGCCTGTCTTGTCCTTCCATCATTCTGTCATTATACCCCCACCACAAAATGTGGGGGGGGGGGGGCTATAATGGATTCGCTTTGTCACATCTGTCCGTCGGTCGGTCCGTCCGTCTGTCCGTCTCCATTATCGTGTCCACTCAATAAATCCTATACCAACTGAAGGATTTTCTTCAAACTTGGCTGAAATGTTCACCTCAACAAGGGGATGTGCAGAACCCATGTTGCCCATGTGTCAGCTCAAGGTCAAGGTCACAATTGAAGGTCAAATATCAAACAATCAAGTATTAGACATTATGTCATGTCTGCTCTGTAAGTCCTACACTAATTGAAAGATTTTCTTAAATCTTTGCTCAAATGTTCATCTCAACAGGGGGATGTGCAGAACCCATGTTACCCTTTTGCCGGCTTAAGGTCAAGGTCACACTTGAAGGTCAAAAATTGACTTAGAAAATATTCTTAAATTTTAACATGTATTTGAATATTTCTGAAACTAGAAAACGTATTTGCTTGAAACTTAAAATATATATGAAGTGTCACAATTAGGATATGCAGGTCAAGTATCTTAACTCTGTATTGCATTTTGACAAAGTTATGCCCCTTTTTAAGTCTTCAAATTTACATACAATCAAATATTAGACAATATGTCTTGTCCACTCTATAAATCCTATACTAATGGAAGAATTTTCTTTAAACTTTACTCAAATGTTCAACTCAACAAGGTTATGTGCAGAACCCATGTTACCTTTGTGCCGGCTTAAGGTCAAGGTCACACTTGAAGGTCAAAATTGACTTAGAAAATGTTCTTAAATTTTAACATGTACTTGAATATTTCTGAAACTAGCACAGATATTTGCTTGTAACTTAAAAGATATATGAGGTATCACAAGTAAGATATGCAGGTCAAGTTTTATAACTCTGTATTGCATTTTGACAAAGTTATGCCCCTTTTTAAGTCTTAATTTACTTACAATCAATACTAGACAATATGTCGTGTCCGCTCTATAAATTCTATACTAATGGAAGGATTTTCTTCAAAATTGACTCAAATGTTCACCCCAACTGGGCAATGTGCAGAACCCATCTTACCCTTGTGCCAGCTGAAGGTCAAGGCCACACTTAAAGGTCAAAAATTGACTTAGAAAATATTCTGAAATTTTAACATGTACTTGAATATTTCTAAAACTAGGACATATAATCATTTGAAACTTCAAATATATACAAAGTGTCGCAAGTAAGATGTGCAGGTCAAGTTTCATAACTAAAAAAAGTGGGGGGGGATAACTTTGTATTGTATTTTGACAAAGTTAAGTTCATTTTTATGTCTTTAAATTTATTTACTATAATATTTCTTAAACCAGAACAGATATTTACTTGAAACTTAAATTTATATGAATGGTTACAAGCAAGCTCAGATGACGAAAATTCTACAATTCCATTGAATTATGACACAAGTTGCCCCTTTTAGGCTTAGAAAATGTTCTGATATAACCATTAATACTTAAATGTTTCTGAAACTAGAACAGATATTCACGAAAATGAAAGGTTATTTGTAACTGTTTCGAACATGATTTGACAATATATATTTATACTATTACCTGTACAATTTGTTTGTTTTTTTCACCAGAGATAATTTCTTTTTATGTATATGTATTTGTGCCACTAAAGTTATTCCCTTAACCACCTTTCCATGTCGTCTTCTGTCAAGGACATTGGTGGGGGTATGAATCGCATTCAGCGATAGTTCTAGTTCTGTCTAGTGTGGGGAAGAACTCCATAACTAAAAATGTATTGACTTCAAACTTGGTATTTGAATAGATCTCTAGTTTCACTGTCACCACTTTCCATTAGTGGGGTCGACATCCTGCTGATAGGCATTCTAGTTGTTTTTTTTTTCAAAATGTAATATAAGCTTTCTGTTATATGTTTATAATTTTATAGGCATACATATCCACACTGACCAGCAAACTGTCTACGGCCAGTGGTAAGTGGACACTGTCCTGTAAGATAAATGATGGGACAATGGCTTTAGATGTAGACCTGTCCAACCAAGTGCTTACTGAAATGATTGGATTTTCTCCAAAGGAGGCTCAGGTACATTAGTCAAAACGTGGTTTTCCCATTTCATTCCAGTGCAAGTTTCGAAAACCTGAACTTTGTCAGAAATGAATATGACTTGTGTGCCTGCTTGTCAGTCTGTGCACCTCCATCTACTGTCAGTATATTTGAATTTTTGGTAATAGCTGAGAAGTGTAAAATAGAGGGAGGCAAGGCTGACTCTACCTTTTATAATTGAAAACATAATGAAACAGCCTATGAACAGTAGAACAGAAAGTTACTATATGTTCCGTTATCTGTTTCTAGGAGATGAAGCTAAGAGTGAAAACAGATCCTAGTGTCAAAGAGGTTCTGCAGGAGGTGACAAAGCTTTTTATTTTCTTTTTTTTGTTCTTGTTGTCTTATTTAAGTATATTGTATGACAAGACCTAAGAAGTTAGTTGTAGAAGTGCCAGTAGAGTTAATTAAGCTGACCTGTTGTATTTTACAGACTTCAGGCTCCATGATTAAAACACTTTGGTCAACTCATCTTAAGCATTCAAATCAGATTGCTTCTTGTGATTTAAATAATTGAAATAAAACTTTTTCAGGTGAAAATGTAAATTTATTTTGCCTCAGGAATTATTGTTGAAAATAGCTTTGTTTCTTATTTATGAAATAATTTAATGTTCTAAACATTTCAGTATTTAGTGTGAAACTGAGACAGAGCTGAAAACATAAACAGTTTTATAATCATGGGGCCAGTACACTAAAAATAAAATGTTGTTATCATATGACAGTTCTATACTTAATTAGTAATCAAACATACTGTGAGAAGTATGTACTAATTACCAACAAAGACAAATGGTATTTTTCTATTATATTTAATGTAGCCACAGATTTTAACTACTCATTCTTTGTAAAACTTTCCTGTGAGAGTTCCCAAGAATTGGTGAAAATTATCATAGATTAGTATCATTACATACAACAGCAAACAAAACCAAAGAAGCATACATTTTGTCATACAGTTTAAGCTTTGTTTTGGTAACCGTTCTTTGAGGTTTCATCAGTTTTAGCTCCACTTTTTAAAGAAAAAAAGTGGGTCATTGGTTTTACATAGGCTTATATAAAACTTTGAAAATCTTCTTGTCTGAAACCACAAGGCTCTGAGCTTTAACGTTTGGTATGTAGCATTGACCAGTGGACCTCTTCCAGTTTCGTCAAATTATACCCTTGGGTCAAATTTGGCCCTGTCCCAGGGGTCAATTGATTTTACAGTCTTACATTAGGAAAACTTTGAAAATCTTCTTGTCTGAAACCACAAAGCCCTGAGCCTTAAGATTTGGTATGTAGCATTGTCTAGAGGACCTCTACCAAATTTGTTCAAATTATGCCCCTGGGGTCAAATTTGGCCCTGTCCCAGGGTCAGTTGATGTTACATAGACCTGTGTAGGTAAAACTTTACAAAACCTCTTGTCTGAAACCAAAGAGCCTAGAACTTAGATATTTTTAATGGAGCATCAGCTAGAGGTCATCTACGAAGTTTGTTCAAATTATGCCCCTCTAGTGAAATTTGGCCCTGCCCTGGGGGTCACTTGTATTCATATAGATTTATATAGGGAGATTCTTAAAAAGCTTTTGATGTTAGCTCAATAGCAGACCCAAAGGCAAAGTATTCAGGTGAGCGATCTAAGGCCATCACGGCCCTCTTGTTTTTGAGATATGCACAACTGTTACCCGCAGTTTATACAGGTTTTTAAAAATGACATTTTTTTCAGGAGATTCATCAGTGTGAGAAAAAGCTTATAAATGTTTTAATAACATTTTTTTCAGGGAATTCAGCAGTGTCAGCAGAAGCTTATAGAACTTATGTGCCTTTTGGAACTGGAAGTCTGTGCACAAAGTCCACGACCAGTCATCGTTGCAACCAAACAGCTAACCTCTCATCATATTGACATGTTGTATAACAGAGTCATGGCCTCGTGGAACTCTAACACTTAAGTTATTATTACACTAGCATTGTTATCATGATCATTTCAGTTGTTACAGTGGATTCTTCATTCAGTACATTAATACAGCAACTGTTAGAGGACCAATTTTCTGAATATCATGTATAACCTGAGCATTTTCCAAGGTCCTTGGTGATTAAAAACTACTTTGTTAGTATTTTTGTCTTGTGACTTTTTAATCTCAATGACTCTGTTATTTGGGAAAGTGTGTTGGTCTTTTTGTTCATATTCCTTTACTTATTGTTAGATACGAGGACTGCATTTTCACACACTCATGATAGATCATGTCAGCACATTTCTGAAGAAAAGATTTTCAGGGAACTCAGAGAGGTGTTGATTTAATACAGTGTGCAAATAACTACATCTATGTGGGTCTTAGTTTTAAAGATGCTCATTACAAAGTCTGAAATTGAAGTGTTAAATAAAAAAATTTATTATGAGATTGACAAGTTTAATTAAAAAAACTTCCTTGTTTGTGAATTGGTGATGTATCAGTCGCATATGTATTTTCATTTCACATTGATTGAGAAGTTAATAATACAATGTTGTGATTCTGTAAAAAAAACAAAACAAAAAAATGAATCTTCATGACATTTTTTACTTTTTACAAGTGCCAATTGTACAATATAACTAATGATTTTGCTAATGTTATAATGATACATTAGCATTTTTTAAATTCTTACTACTCTAAATGTACTTTGTCTCTGGTACATAATTGTGTCTGCTTTGTTTTTGTTTTTTTTGTTGCTGTTTTTTTTTCTGAAATGACATTATTTCTTTACAGTAAGTGTGAAGTCACAAATGACCAAGTAACTATAACATCTATTAAAAAGAGAGCATGAACCAGAGCTGGAAATTGACAAGATAGCTCTTAAGTCATGTGTCCAGGGTAGCACTTTGTATGAAAATATAAGTACTTTGTACATTCTCATACATTCTGTTGACCTGAGAGTATTTAAATCTTGTCAAATCTGTGTATTTAAGCTAGTCTTTCACTTGTTCTTAGTTTTGTTGTTGAACTGTTAGGAGTATTTTCTATATTTCTGATTATCACTGTTGAAGATATAGACTATGTTTAGCCACAAGTTTATGAAACAATAAAATTTGTTGTTTTGAATAGCTGTCTGTACCATTTTCACCCAAGAAGAAGGAAAAGTTAATGTATGCATGAACTATGAAGTCATATTTTCAAAATCTCTTGTTTTACATTTAAAATGACTTTTTCATAACAACTCATTTGAACTTTGTTGAAGGGTCACTAATTTGAGAGGAAATATTCCCTGATTACCAGAATGTTTACAGGATGATGCAGTACTAACCACTAGGAAATGAAACAAGAGGGCCATGATGGCCCTTTCATTGCTCACCTGAGAACAACTGCAACTACTCATTCACACCAAATATGCAAGCTCCAGGCCTTGTGGTTTCTTAAAGGAAGATTTTTTAAGATTTTACCAATGTCAGTCCATAAAAATCCAAGTGACCCCTGGAATGGGGCCATTTTTTATTTTTTTTTAAGCCTTGGTGAGTTTGACCTTAGTGACCTAAAATCCAGCTCAAAGTTAAATGTCCATGATATAAACATACCAAATATCTGAGATATTGGTCAATAAATAGACTCAGGTAAGTGGTTTGTAAAATTAGCAAAGCTGTGAAACCATGCAGACATGGGAAAATAAGCCTATTCTGGAACCTCAGATGAAATCAGGGGCTGGTTCAGGAAAAGAAGGGAGACCTATTGTTTATTACTTTTCGTGAAAGTTTGTTGAAATTGAATCAGTTGCAAGTATAACACTGTGACATAAGGTAGAGAAATCTTTCTTTAAAATCTCTGACCTTTACCATGACTCTAATAATGAGGTCCATTCATGATACCATATATCAAAGATATTGGTCAATAAATAAAGACTGCATAACTAATAGTAGGAAAAATCTGTTTTTAGCCTTTGTGACCTTGACCCAAGTGAGTGGTAGAGGTTCATGGAAGGTGGCTATAAATCAAATATCTAAAATAAAGGCTCTATGACAGAACCAAGAAAAATCTATTATAACCCCTGTTGACCTTTACCCATTTACCTCAATCCCCACCTAAGGGTATAGGTCAATGCGACGAAACTGCATACCAAATATCTAAGTTATTGGTCAATAAATGAAGGCTCCATGAGGTAAAGTTTTATATAAAAAATATCTATTTTTAGCCTTGTTGACCTTGACCCTAGTTAATGGTAGAGGTTTATGCAAGGTGTCTATATACAAAATAAGTAAAATATCAGTCAGTAAATAAAGTCTCTCTGACAAGTCGAAAAGTCTGTTTTAGCTTAGGTGACATCTACCCCAGTGAATGGCAGAAGTTAATGCAAGGTGCCTATATACCAGCTATTTAAGATATCGGACAATAAATGAAGACTGTATGGGGAAAAGTACAAAAATATATTTTTAACCTCGATGACCTTGACCCCAGTGAATGGCAGAGGTTAATGCAAGGTGCCTATATACCAGCTATTTAAGATATCGGACAATAAATGAAGACTGTATGGGGAAAAGTACAAAAATATATTTTTAACCTCGATGACCTTGACCCCAGTGAATGGCAGAGGTTAATGCAAGGTACCTATATACCAATTATCTTAAGATTTCGGTCAGTAAATAAAGGCTGTATGACAAAAAGTAAGATATTTGGTCAATAAATAAAGTCTGCTTTTAGCCTTGGTGACCCCAGGGGCAGGGCCAAATTGACCCAAGGGCAAGAATTTCAACCAGTTTGGTAGAGGTCTACTTAATTTTTGTTACACATCAAATATCTTTACACTAGGCCATGTGGTTACTGACAAGAAAATTAAAAAAAAAATCTGCACTTCTAAGTGACCTATGGAGCAGGGTCAGTATTGACCCCATACGGATAATTTGAACAATCTTAGTGGAGGACCTCTAGATAAAGCTCCATGCAAAATATCTAAACCCAAGACCCTTTGGTTTCATTTAAGACGTTCAATGTTTACCCTGTACAAGCCTTTATTCAATCAATGACCCCCTGGGCGGAGCCATTAATGAACCAAGGGGCATTACAAAGTAAGCTCTTGTCATGTTTAGTGTCTCTGTTGATAAGAAGTAATCTTTTGTCATGGTTAGTGTTTCTGTTGATAAGAAGGAAGTTTTTGTCATGTTTAGTGTTTCTGTTGATAAGAAGTAATCTTTTGTCATGTTTAGTGTTTCTGTTGATAAGAAGGAAGTTTTTGTCATGGTTAGTGTTTCTGTTGATAAGAAGTAATCTTTTGTCATGTTTAGTGTCTCTGTTGATAAGAAGGAAGTTTTTGTCATGGTTAGTGTTTCTGTTGATAAGAAGGAAGTTTTTGTCATGGTTAGTGTTTCTGTTGATAAGAAGGAAGTTTTTGTCATGGTTAGTGTTTCTGTTGATAAGAAGGAAGTTTTTGTCATGGTTAGTGTTTCTGTTGATAAGAAGGAAGTTTTTGTCTTGGTTAGTGTCTCTGTTGATAAGAAGTAATCTTTTGTCATGTTTAGTGTCTCTGTTGATAAGAAGGAAGTTTTTGTCATGGTTAGTGTTTCTGTTGATAAGAAGTAATCTTTTGTCATGTTTAGTGTCTCTGTTGATAAGAAGGAAGTTTTTGTCATGGTTAGTGTTTCTGTTGATAAGAAGTAATCTTTTGTCATGTTTAGTGTCTCTGTTGATAAGAACGAAGTTTTTGTCATGGTTAGTGTCTCTGTTGATAAGAAGTAATCTTTTGTCATGGTTAGTGTCTCTGTTGATAAGAAGTAATCTTTTGTCATGTTTAGTGTCTCTGTTGATAAGAAGGAAGTTTTTGTCATGGTTAGTGTCTCTGTTGATAAGAAGTAATCTTTTGTCATGGTTAGTGTCTCTGTTGATAAGAAGTAATCTTTTGTCATGTTTAGTGTCTCTGTTGATAAGAAGAAAGTTTTTGTCATGGTTAGTGTTTCTGTTGATAAGAAGTAATCTTTTGTCATGTTTAGTGTCTCTGTTGATAAGAAGGAAGTTTTTGTCATGGTTAGTGTCTCTGTTGATAAGAAGTAAGCTCTTGTCATGGTTAGTGTTTCTGTTGATAAGAAGTAAGCTCTTGTCATGGTTAGTGTTTCTGTTGATAAGAAGTAAGCTTTTGTCCTGGTTAGTGTTTCTGTTGATAAGAAGTAAGCTTTTGTCATGGTTAGTGTTTTCCTTCAGCTTTATAGTTAATTTACAGCTTACAACATCAGCCTCGCTAAAAGTCTCGCAGAGAAAGCATAGATAGTTTTTTGATAACAATAAAATTCAATTCAGAGAATCGGTTTATTTTTTATTAAAAATGTATGAAATGTACACATACACTATGTACAAAAATGAAAAAAAAAAATAGAAACAAAAACAAATTTAAAGCAACTGACACCACCAGATAGTTTGATGATGCATAGGAAAGAAAATGTTTATTCATATTATTATTTGAAATTCTAATGCAAAAGTTGTAATTTTGAAGAACATATCTAAACTAAGTTACTCTCTTTTATTTTTAACAAAAACATCATAATATAAAGTTTGACACACATTTATCGGTAAAAAAATGTCCCGTTAGTCACGGGTTAGATGCTTTGTTTTTATTGTTAATTTTGACTCTTGGTAGCAAAAAGTTCATGTGGCTCAATGGTTTAGTTCGCCTCCCTTACTGGCCAGAAGGGCATGGGTTAGAATCCCATTGATATCAAACCTTTTTTCCAGGTTTCATGGTGTATAGAAGCATAAAAGTATGTTTCTTCCATAGTATATTAACTTTTCTTTAATCTTAAAGAAAAACATTTTTAAGTTGAAGTTTTGAGTCAGTCGTTTTAAATACAATACAGATGTACATTTGGCATGATGATCGTGTATGCATAAAAATGTAATATATGAAAGTCACTTCAACATTCTTGGATCAAAATGATAATTTCAGGTTTTCTTAGAGTTTTTATCGCTAATTGGAAAGATTTCACATTTGTCTTCAGTTTGAGTTTTTTCTAGGGCATTTTTTAAAACTAAATTCTCTAAAATTAAAAAAAAAACTGCAAATCTGCAAATATAAGACATTGCTTTTCACATACGAACGCCCTGTGATAGACTCAATACATTCTGCACTCGACTGGAATTTAAAGGGTATATTTTAAACTACAGTTATACTGTACACTATGCACAGCATTCTTAACATCACATTGTGTTACTGTTCTCGAGTTTCTACAGTTAACTGTTGTCAGCCATCTGTGTCCACAACCGGCGAATCTGGACATGGTATAATTCCAGAACACGTTCGGGTTTCAATGTAGTCACCTGGAAAAATATCAATAGTGTGAGACTCCTATGCTGGTAAAGCACGGGTTGTTCCCCTTCGGAGAGTGACATGCTCATCATTGCACGACACCATTAAAATGTTGAAATACACACGTGTTTTTGGCTAGCGAAGGTTAAGACTGAATGCTAAACTGAAGTGACCATCTTATTTATCTTATCTTATTATTTTTTATTTTACAAAAACATGCGTTACCTTCACATGATTTTCCACCATTTTGCGGTGCTGGACAGTAGCATGCACGCTGCCGTAATTGTGTCGCTGTGTACCCCAGGCACGTGGCGCTGCACGGGGACCATAGACCAAAATCACACCAGCTTCCATCAACTATAAGCAGAAAGTATGGTTTTGATAAAATATATTCATTTCGGCAGTGGTGACGTACTGAAGCTGATGGTCTTGTAACCAAGACGTTTAAGTTGAAGTAACTACATTAAGTGGTAGACCCTAACCCATATGCAAGATTACTAGAAATTAAGAACCCAAAAAGATGGTAATGCAGAAAAGCTCATACAAACTGCAGGAGCTTATAAAAGAATTTGTGTATAAAAAAGTTTCAACTAAACTTTAGCATTTATCATAAATATGCTTGAGGGACTGAATTAAAGACCCATGTGCCTGTCTTAGTCTGATGATATATCCATTTCTCGTGTTTCGATAAAGTGGTATGTACTCAGAAGTTAAGAAAAAAGTCGTCGTGTGAAGTTAATAATTGATTCAAGAACTCTAGCTTTAAAAAGATAAACAAAAGTAACTGTTGTGTCAAACATACTTGGGCAACCATTTTCATTCATACACGGAACACGCTCCACACTCCGGCCTCGACACATGTGTCCTCTGTACCGCGGTCTGGGGTTGTCACAAACACGAGTCCTTATACGATGACCTTGCTGGCACGGTGCCGCCCGACATGTTCCGAAATCTGACCATTCTGACCAACCACCATGGACTGAAAAAATATATAAGAAATATCTATAAATAGAAAATTAAAACAATGCAGCCCCATTTAAAACAAGAAACACAAGCTCAGTACTCAGTACAAACGTTTGGTTAAAATTATATCTACCTACACAAATTCGTTCTAGTGTCTGCCAATGTATGCTTAAAAGCTAAAATCAGGAAACGAGAACGGGAACATGTAACAACGAGTATACTAAGTCAGTTAAACGTCTAGGGTCTTAAAATCAGGTATTACTTGGGCAAGGTGTTCCTATATCACAAGTGTCCACGTCAATCTCCGACCCGTCACACGGTCGTCCACCAAACCGTGGCGGCGGTCTGTCGCAAACACGTGATCTCGTGCGCGTCCCTGTGCCGCACGTGACTGGACACACTGACCAATCTCCCCATGTTGACCATCCTCCGTGAACTGAAGCAAATCATAACAATATGATACAGAAATGATAGTCGATAGCTGTTGTCTCCATTTAACGTCCTTGAACAATATTCTTGTTCTTAGGTTCTTACGTTAATCATTTATCGGGCAATCCTGCAGAGGAAACTAAACGCTAGGCCCGTTTTCCTTCAATCAAAACTAACACTATTTTCACACAAGATACTGCTAGCTGCATGAGAACAGTCACTTCATTGTCGAAATTTCAAAATTAAATTTAAGATAAAATTTCAAATTATTGCGAAGAAGCTACAGTTCTGATTTTAAGGAGTATCTGCTTTTTATTTAATAAAATGCCTATCAAAGCCACAAATCTAGTATTATGCACATTTTCTAATCACCCTGGAGATGGTGAAAAACTCGAATGTCCTTATGATATTGTTTATCTTTAATCTATTTTATCTGTTGAAATTCAATTTAACTTACTGGCACATTTTCTCCTTTCACACCGCCTTGTGTCTATGCTCCGCCCTCTGCATGGCTGGCCTCCGCCTGTAGGGGCGGGGCTATTGCACTCACGTGTCCTTGTCATCTCTCCTCGGCCACATGACCGACTACACATGCCGAACCGACTCCATTGGCCCCAGTTGCCGTCAACTTAATATCAAAACAATATATTACTGCCAGAGGTAAAAAAAACAACCACTTTATGAAAAAATATACCTGCATGTCTCGAACAGAAAATGATGTAAGTTCAAATTTCAATATTTGTCTTAGATAATTATATACCTGCTCAAGTTTATAATTTGAAATCGTTTCATTCAGGCTATTGTCTCAACCTGTAGACCACCTGATAAATTCTAGACTTTGGACTGGTTTCCGATGAGGTAATGTAGCTTTTTCTATGTTGGCTTCCTAAATTCTACTGGTTAAAGGTTAGATTCCGGTTCCGTTTTGGCCAGGGTTCGTACAAGAGTGTGCTTTTGGGATAAGAATCTAGTTTATTGGTCTTAAATGGCAGCAGCTATGTAAGATAATGGCTTCAATTATTTTTACAAAGAAGGCTTGTTCATTAATGATATATGTACAGTTTCATCTTTTTTATGAAGTAATAAGTATGAGCATACCGTGATTCTTCAATAATTCTTTCTATGCTTCGTTTATTTCATTCTGTTTGACTTTGAATTCCAGATATAAAGTTAAATGCTGATATCAGCCATGTCAAAGTTCATTCCAGAACTAACAAATTTTATAACAATCCAATCAGCGAATGCTTGTACACGCAATAAAATATAATACAATCATAAAACTTCTACGTATAGTAGCATCTGGACAGAATGGGTCAATTTAACCCATGTTTGATGTACATGCAGACTTCAGGAAACATCTGGAAATGCTTCCGGAAGTACAGTTATATATATGTAATATCACGGGACACTACTGGAATATTCACATGTGAGATGTTTAAAGTGCGTTTTATTTGCATGCAATGTTTCTCTTAAATTATTTTCTCAACTATAAAAAATAATGGTCATTTGCAGTGCAATGCGATAATTATTTAAAAAAATTTGATTTTTTTGTAGCTCTGAAAATTCTTCCAACTTCTAACACTCGCTTGTTAGACAATACACCAGACGTGACAACATGTAATTAAGGCAGAAACTCAGTTTTCATCACTTGATTGATACAGTCTGTTAAAAAAAGTTCGATCTAGATGTCGTTTTTATAAGAGCTAAAGTTATGCCGGCACTAGAGGGTTATTACTTCAATCCCCTAAAGTCTTAAGTTGTCGGTTCGAAACCACGTCTGTGACTTTTGCGATATCTTCTTCCGGTTTGAGAATAGAATGTTTCGTAAAAAATGCAAGAACTTGTTGAGTCGAAAATCGTTAACTGAGTGTGAACTAAGTCATGTTTTAGATGTGAAAATAAGAAAAACAGACAACATTATCGCTAGGACAACTAAGCTATCTTGAATCTCAAAACAAGATCGACAGAATGACATTAGAAAAAAAATGATAAAAAATAACAAAGTCAGTCTGGTCTGTTATATTCACATATTTCTGAAACTGAATTATGTTTATCTTGTAAATTATCATTGGGATTTATATTACCAGCACATGGTTCCTCACTGCACGATTCTTCGTCTAGTTCGGAGCCGGGACACAGCTTGCCGCCATGTATGGGCCGCGGGTTATTACAGAATCGTTCTCGACGACGGATGCCTCCGCCACAGGACGCTGTACACATCATCCACGTCATCCAGCCGCCCCAGTTACCGTCAACTGATATATATTACATACAAAATGATTGCTAGATTAAATGGTAAACGAGTCAATAAATGATGGACAGGAATTTAGATGTATAATAATTAAACCGTAAATGACAAATGAGTTTAGTCTGTACTAAATGTATATTTATATTCTATTCTTATCTTCTTCGGCTTGTCTGCTATCTTGTCTGACCATGTAGTAGAACGCCCGCTTTATCCCAAATCCGGATTAGGACATCTAGATTTTTCCGGGAACAGAAGATATAAAATACAATTCTTTTCTGTTGTGTATATCAAAAGACTAGTGCAGTTCGCACAAAATCGTCTGAAAATATAGTCCGAATTATCTTCCCCTTACACTGCATACTTTAAGCAGTACGACGGGAACCAGACTGCTAAAAATATTGCTTTGAAAATGATGAAGGGTGATGCAGGACATTTAATTTAATTTAATTTTTCTTTTTCTTTTTTTTCGGTGGGGGGGGGGGGTTAATTTTTGTTAAAGATACGAACACTATGAATACATCTCATACGAATGTACTACATTCATTTAATTTTCTTGTCTGTATTAAGCTAATTTTGTAATATAGTCCTCCTTGTGACGAAAGAAAAATAACAGCGGAAAATTCATAATTTCTTGAAATAATACATTTTAGTATGATCGGTAAAAAGGGAAATTCTCAACAATTTACTATGATATGTCATCGATTCTTGTGTTTCCAATTCATATTATGGAATCACTTACATAACAGCAGAAGTGAAAAAAACAAAAATGTTTAAGCTAGCTCGTGAGTCGTATTTCTAAAGAGTTCGAGTCTCGTTGCCGTCCTTACGAGCACTCTTTTTGCAAGAGACTCTTCTCACGGCGGATTATGTCTAGCACTTGTCTGTTTCCAGAGACGGTTGTCCGGTGCATGTAAGTGGAAACAATTTAAAGACCCCGCTGTTACCGCTAAGAAGTCAAGTTACCGTACATAACAAACTCATCTGTCTTACTGATTTGATTAACTCAGTGAAACATTTCTGTAATGAATATTTTTCCATTACGTCTATTCCTCTTCTTTTGTAAGTTAATAAGTTGTATTTAGGAAAAACTCGGATTTTTTTTCAGCTAAAGACTAACAATAGTAATGAAACTAATTCCCTGAAGGTTTAGCAGACGATACAATCGGTTCCATTTTCCACTCTCGTTTTCTTAATTAAGGTAAAAGAAAAACTCCAGTGGACGACCTAAATGAGCTTTGAAGTGACAGAAACTGTTGCTGTTATCTTGATTAAGTAGTGACTGGCTGTCTAAAGGAGAGCAGAATCAATGTCAGGCATTTCCCTCACCATTACATTGTAGGTTATCAAAGTACATACATGTAAACGTTTCACGTATTATTTGTTATTCAAAACCTTCAGAAATAATTTCTTCTTATCCCTAGAGGAAAGTGTTGGAGTCTGTCTGTCAAATACCGACATAAAACCTAAGAATAAGATCTTGGAAACAACTGCAAAAATCAAACTCAGGAAATATCACTAGGAATGTTGGGAAACGCAGTGTTCGAATTCTACTTTACTTGTAATCCGTTAAAAATGCTTTAAAGGGGCTGTGCTCCAGATGACAAAAAAAAAGAAAATTTTCTTGTATTATAAATTTCTTGTAATATTTATGATTAATGCTTAAAAAATAACTTACTGACAAAACATAAGTCAAATAATTACATTATAAATTGATTTTTTTCCCTTTCAAAGTGCTATACCGTAACGCGACGGTATAACTATATCGTATAAGATTTAAAGTAAATGTCTGTAATATCACATGCGGCGATGGTGGTGACAGTAAAAGCGTTGGAAATATTTTGTTAACATGAGGGTCCAGAGTTCAAATCAGGCTGGAGCGAAAATATCTTTTTTATTCTATTTTGACTTTTATAATCAGTTTTGAAGTGAAATATTATGTTGTTATAATCTCACGGCATCTAAATATATAATGTATGAAAAAAAATTTGTTATGTCAAATCTGGAGTACAGCCTCTTTAAAGATCAAAATACATATATTCTCGATTCCTGACAGAATCAAGTTCTACCAAATACTCGCCACCTGACTGCGTTTTGCTTAAAATCAATAATACTTAGGAATATAACAAGTTAATATCACATGGAAACAATCATCATTCAAAACAAAACATTGTTAACAATTCAGTAAACTGTAATAACATGATATATACAAAAAAACTGAATAAATTTCTACTAATAATATTAAATCTAGGTGGGCACAAACAGACACTTACTAGGGCAGTAATAGTGCACTATACAAGGCTCAGACTGCATGTCCTGGCTCCGACTATCTTGACAGTCGTCACAATACCGGTATCGGCTCCGCCAGCCTGTCCCACAGGTTGAGCTGCAGTCACCCCACGGACCCCACTCATGGGATTTTCTTTCTGAAACCGAACATTTAAGTTACATGAAAAAATGAAATGTATAAATGTTTACGACAACACTTGTGATTATTCATATTGTTTCAAACTGACCAAATGACAGTTTAAACCGCACATATTTTATTGTACTACTCAAATCAATTTACAAATTCACTTTACATTATCGCAAACTGATAAAATTTCAAATATTTTTTACGGCAATTTGAATAGACTTTATCTTGCAATATATGGTCTTTATTGTTTAAAAAATGACTGGACATTTGCCTTATTTGTATATATTGTATAAGATAATATGTTATTATGTATGCGTGGCATGTATTAACCTAAACCAATCAACAGTATAAATCTTTATGATTTTTTAATTATTCAATGACGTATGAATGTAACATTATGTCTGGTTATCTTAATGATAGAAACTTAACCAGTTGTTGTGGGTGGTTCTGGTGTTGTATACTTCTGTGATTCTTTCCATTCTGAGCATGACATGCACGTGTATTTGTTCTTTCCTAGTTTGTCCTGAAATAACACATGACCTGATAAACAATCAAACGCATCAAGATAAATCTGTACACACTGACTAAGCTGGTACGTGTATCTTCAAGATATCACGTATCATCTTTAAGCGCAATTTGCAAGAGTAAGCTCCAGCCACCATTGTGATGACAAGGCTCGATACAAGGTAAGACCACGTGATGTTTTTATTCAGATGGTTTTTCACGCAACGTCATATACGTTTGTCAACAAATAGTGACAAAGTTGTCAGCCCGTACTTTTCGATAATTACTGGGATGTCGAGAGCTATCATGATGACCTGGAAAAGCTTGCTTCGCTAAATATTAAGAAAAATGCACATATGAATAAAAGAAGTTGTTTGCTCATAGATCATAACTGCTTTAATGTTAATGAATGCTCTTATTCTTAAAATATAAATCAATACCAGTCCTCTAGTTGAGAAGCCATTTCCGCGACCAAGACAGCAGTCTTCTACTGTAGGGACTTTGTTTTGTTTCATGGGACCACCACACTGCTGTCTCTTCTCCCGGAACTTCCGGAAACAATGGAAATCCTCTGTAAACCAAAATATCAGGATCTCACTCTACACCATCATATGTTTAACAGCTGAGACTTATGCGTGATTTAAAAACGCATCAGTTTATATTGTAAACTTGAGTTCAACCTTTATTTTTTCTGTAAAATAGACGTTATACAGATATGGTAAAATGGATTGTTTTTCGTACAGACAAAGCACTTCGGCTTTTTTAAAAAAACTACCTATTTAGTATGTCTGACATAATTGTCATATACCCGGATATACCCGGAAATACCCAGATATATAATCAAATATTCGGTCGACAGAAAAACTCTGCATTGCTACAAACATATACCCGGATATACCCGGAAATACCCAGATATATAATCAAATATTCGGTTGACAGAAAAACTCATTGCGTTGCTACAACCATATACCCGGGCATACCCGGAAATACCCAGATATATGATCAAATATTCGGTCGACAGAAAAACTCTGCGTTGCTACATGCATATACCCGGATATAACCGGAAATACCCAGATATATGATCAAATATTTGGTCGACAGAAAAACTCTGCGTTGCTACATCCATATACCCGGATATAACCGGAAATACCCAGATATATGATCAAATATTCGGTCGACAGAAAAACTCTGCGTTGCTTCATGCATATACCCGGGTATATAAAAAAGTATTGGCAATACAGAACCGATAACATATCAAGAAATTTACAAACATAAAAATAGTTACCAGGTAGTTTGGTGGTTGTGTCTGGTTCCACTTTGTTCTTCTGTCTCTCCCATTCCTCGCAAGACACACATGTGTATCTGTTCTTTCCAAGCGTCTCCTGGAATAAGAAGACAGTTCCACCAAGTACACTTCCAGACGCAGCAGACCGACTCAAGTTATGTTCTAAAACTGAATGTCTACAAAGCTTACACAACAATTTACAATGTAGTTTGAACGACATCTTGTATTCCCTGGGAAGACAGTTTTATTGAACGAGAAATATTCAAGACTTTTGTGGATTTTTTTTACCATTCTTAAAAAGGGGACAGCAGTTGTGATCAACTTGTTAAAACTGTTTCGCTGAAGAGCCTATAAGTAGTATAAGGTAATTCCATATTTACCATATTACTGTGTTGTACTGCTAAAATGTTTAGAAACACTTGCTGATGATAGTGAAATCTATCTTTGATAGGAGAGAGTGGTCCTTGTGGACTAATAGGAATTTGGCAGTAGCAGTACGCAGTAGCAGTTGGCAGTAGAAGTTTAATCAAACGTGAAGTTGGCAGTAGCAGTAACAGCAGTAGAAGTAAGCAAAACGTGAAGTTGGCAGTAGCAGTAACAGCAGTAGCAGTAAGCAAAACGTGAAGTTGGCAGTAGCAGTAACAGAGTAGCAGTAGGCAAAACGTGAAGTTGGCAGTAGCAGTAACAGCAGTAGCAGTAGGCAAAACTTGAAGTTGGCAGTAGCTGTAACAGCAGTAGCAGTAAGCAAACCGTGAAGTTGGCAGTAGCAGTAACAGCAGTAGCAGTAGGCAAAACATGAAGTTGGCAGTAGCAGTAACAGCAGTAGCAGTATGACTCTGAAAGTCTGGGAGTGTTTGAAACAGTCACAGACCGGTGCAATCGAACCGGGATGGTCGCTAGACTTTCTAGATTGGCACCAAATACCTGAAAGTTTGCAATTATGTCAGAAATAGTAGCAGACCGTAAAAATGGACACCAGAGGGTCCCTTGACATCAAATTGACATTTTCTTGATTTTGGCACCAACATTCCTGGAAGTCTACGAGAGGGTCAGAAACAGTTGCAGACCGGTAAAATTGACCCGGGAGGATGGCTAGACCTTAAAAATGACATTTTCCCAATTGACACCAAAATTCCTTAAAGTCTGCGAGAGTGTCAAAAAACAGTCACAGACCGGTGAAATCGACACGGGAGGGTCCCTAGACATTAAAAATGACATTTTCCCGATTGGCACCAAAATTCCTGAAAGTCTGCAAGAGTGTCAGAAAAAGTCGCAAACCTGTTAAATCGACTCGGGAGGATGCCTAGACATCAAAACTGACAGTTTTCCGATTGGCAACAAAATTCCTGACAGTCTATGAGAGCGTCAAAAACAGTCGCAGTCCGGTTAAATCGACTTCGGAGGGTCCCTAGCCCTTAAAAATGACATTTTCCCAAGTGGCACCAAAATTCCTGAAAGTCTGTGAGAGTGTCAGAAACAGTCGCATACCGGTAAAATCGACACGGGCGGGGGCGGTCCTATGGCATTAAAAATTACATTTTTTCGATTTGCACCAAAATTCCTGGCAGTCTGCGAGAGTGTCAGAAACAGTCGCAGACCGGTAAAATCGACACGGGAGGGTCACGATACATTAAAAATGACATTTTTCCGATTTGCATCAAAATTCATGAAAATTTGCAAGAGTGTCAGAAACAGTCGCAGACCTACGCAATAGACTCGGGAGGGTCTGTTAATGTTAAAACATGTTTTATTTTCATTGAAACTTTCCAGACTTTTAAGACTTTCTTACTGCTACTGCTGTTACTGCTACTGCCAACTTCACGTTTTGTTTACTGCTACTGCTGTTACTGCTACTGCCAACTTCACGTTTTGTTTACTGCTACTGCTGTTACTGCTACTGCCATCTTCACGTTTTACCTACTGCTACTGCTGTTACTGCTACTGCCATCTTCACGTTTTACCTACTGCTACTGCTGTTACTGCTACTGCCAACTTCACGTTTTTTTACTGCTACTGCTGTTACTGCTACTGCCAACTTCATGTTTTGCCTACTGCTACTGCTGTTACCGCTACTGCCAGCTTCACGTTTTCTTAACTGCTACTGCTGTTACTGCTACTGCCAACTTCACGTTTTGCCTACTGCTACTGCTGTTACTGCTACTGCCAGCTTCACGTTTTCTTAACTGCTACTGCTGTTGCCGCTACTGCCAACTTAACATTTTTCTACTGCTGCGTACTGCTACTGCTCACTTCCTATACATTCCTAGTGGGCTAGAACACCGGTCTCGCGCACCAGATGTCGCTGGTTCAAACCCCACCAGGGACGAAAGTCTCCCGCGACTATCTGCATTTCAAACTTTTGACACAACTACTTGTTTTGACCCAGAAAACAGTCACCGAGCATGATTTATATAAATTGCAAAAGCTTGTTCCTAATATATGTAAGGTAAGTAAAGGCTTGTATTTTTTGTATATTGGTCTATACCTCCAATCAAATCTCTGAATTTTTTTTTTTAAAATGGAAAATCCTTAAGCGATGCTTACCACTGGTTGAAGGGTAAAACCGTTGCCTATGTCGGAACAACAGGCGTCAGGATCTATTAGCTTTTTTCTTTTCACCATTCCCCCGCAATCCTTGCTCTTTGGTCGATATTTCTTGAAACATGTGAAGTCACCTGTAAATAATGAACAACTATATCTTTGAACATGGACACTTTCCTTAGGCAGAGTCAAGTATCTTTATTTGTCAAAAACGTCTTGGAAGTTAACACTGACCTTGACATAAGGGGAAAGTCGGCATAATTTGCTTTGCCTGTGTTATTTGTTTGAAACAACAAGCTGAAAATACTCCAACGCACTTTGGTTTTGTTCTGTTCTGTTTCGCTGTTCTATGGTATAGCCATTACTGTTTACTATCATCGTCACCATCATCAATCTGACTAAAGTACATCATCTTCACCGCTACTATAATCATTATTATTATTTTAAGTTGTAGTAGTGGTATCATCATCACCACCATCGTCATCAACAACAACATCATTATTAGCATCATCATTATTATATGAGGAGGTAATAGTACTGGATGTTTACCTCCGTAAGACACTGTCAACCGCGAAACAGGCAATTATTTCATATATAGTTTAAGAGAAGTTAAGATCAAACCCTTGTCCCCGAAAATGAGTGACGGACAGCTTTGTATTTCAAGTCATGTAGTGATTATTTGCACACAGTCTCAGACACAGGTACTAGAAACAAGTTTAGGGTCCCAGTTCTGTTCCTAGTGTATGTGGTCAATTAGGTTGACCGAAACATACTACACATAACATGATACTATTTCAGAAGCGGTGAAATTAAGTCATCGACTGTGAAAGGAGAAATGCCAAAGGTATTTTAGCGAAATACAAGGTTGTTTTTGAATCTAGACTTACCAGTCGATATAACGGATGTGAACTTCAACTTAATACTGCCAAAAGTCAATACTGACTATACTAGGCAGGCGAAATGAAACTAAATGAAACATGTATGTAGCTATTAAAATATGAAAAAAAAGTCTTTGCTTATTAGGTTCTATTAAGCAATCATTGATAGTTTTCAACCTTCAAATATTTTTGAACATGTACAAAAAAAGAAAGAAAAAAAAAACAGAGACAGTCTAAATATTTCAGTTTTCGGTAACGTTTTACATTTTCCTTAGTCTGAAAATCAAGACAGAGTCATAGCGACCATGATATAATCAATACTTTCATTGTAGGCATTAATAAGCCTAATGGTTCCATGACAAATATCCATTCCTACACAAGCAAAAGTAAAGGGTTTAAAGTTACAAGAAAATGATTACCCTCGTAACTGATATGAGTCCGATGGGGATTGCGGGTGCATTAATCGAACAGAGATGGAATCTGTACCAATGCGATCATACAGAGGAATGCAATTAGAAGTTTAATGGACTAAATGTCCGTAAAATGATCTATAGAATTTACTTCCATGAAAAAAGATAATATCATTTATCAAACATTTCCTTTTAAAGGAGCTAGACGCCATTATTTCTAGTATTCAATTCTAACAATTCTCTAGTTGATAAATAGCAATTTAACATCATCAACGATTATATCCAAAAACCACCACTAGCATCTACTTTCAATTTAATCTGTTACACGGGCAATTGACGTCTGGTATATTCTTACGCATCATCATAGATGATTCCTTTTAGCGATGCATTGCTATCCGCCAAAAAAGTACAACTGTTCCATACATTAGTACATTTCATGGAATTACATATATCTTTTCTAAGAAAAGTTTTCATTAAGATTTTGCCTTTGCCAGATAATGAAAACTAAGTCTTTGCAAAGTTTCAACTACCAATGAGAAATACTGCGTTTAACGCTTTTGCTTCGATTTTGGTTTTATATACTTGACTTTACACTGATTACGCAGATCAAAACATTTATCATTAGAATTTCAAACACTTTCAATGACTTTAAACAGTGTGGAAGACAAACGGATAATATGATCATTTCTTGTGCAGTAAAACTATTTTAGGCAAGTTTCCTGTATTCACTTCGTACACCGGGACCTCAGTTTAACTCTAGTTCGAGCACTTTTCCGCGAAGTTTCTTTCTTTCTTTTTTTCTGCCTACATTTAACAAAATTTCGTTTGTAGGCATTCGTCGCCGCCAGGAGTATACAAGAAGGTATTAGGAAAACGAACTTTGACCTTGACATGTAAAAATAGCACTGAACAGATTAGCTGATGTGCATGTAACAGACGTTGAAACGGGTGATAACAATCGATTCAATAAATATAAGTGATGATATGGAAACAAATAAAAATCGAAATTCTGTGATATCAGCGTAACTGAATCGGATACAAGAAATTCACGGTAGAAAATATTTGTATATAAACTTTTTTAAAAAATACAATGGCGTTCTAATGTAGGCTAGAATTGTTTTTGATGCTCTTGAAACATTGCTAAAACAATTTATTTAGTTTTTATTAAAGAGGCTGTACTCCAGATTTGACATAAAAAAAATTTTTCATAAATTATATATTTAGATGCCGTGAGATTATAACAACATAATATTTTACTTCAAAACTGATTATAAAAGTCAAAATAGAATAAAAAAAATATTTTCGCTCCAGCCTGATTTGAACTCTGGACCTTCATGTTAACAAAATATTTTCAACACTTTTACTGTCACCACCATCGCCGTAAGTGATATTACAGATATTTACTTTAAATGTTATACAATATAGTTATACCGTCGCGTTACGGTATAGCACTTTGAAAGGGAAAAAAATCAATTTATAATGTAATTATTTGACTTTATTTTTTGTCAGTAAGTTATTTTTTAAGCATTAGTCATAAATATTACAAGAAATTTATAATACAAGAAAACTTCCTTTTTTTGTCATCCGGAGCACAGCCCCTTTAATTTGACAAACGAAATTATGATGTAATAGAATTTATCATTGAAAATACATATTTTTTTATTTTTGACCAACTGAAAAAACAAACAACGAAATCTTATAAAACATTTGGCGGCGTCCTTGATGTATATTTCAAATTTTTGCCTTTTCTTTGTAATAATTACATTTGCTATCTCGCTCCTCATTCATTGAAAGAATTGATCGCCTAAGAGCAATCAAGTGGTTATCCTATCTACTACATAGAACATGTTCTCCCCGGAGACGCCGATCGTCTTCGTGCCCTAATTGATTTATATTCAAATAGATCTTTATTCGATTCCATCAAGTCTGTTGTGTAAATTGAATCTGCACAGTTTCTGTAGATACAAACTGATTGTGTTTTTATCTGTTGAAGAGGAAGACAAATATTGTTATTGTAACTTCTTATTTCTGGAAAAGATTTAATTCATGTATACATTTTGTTAGCGGCTGTCGGTTTGTGTCCTAAATCTAGGTCTACGTTCGAAAATGTTTCGCTGAACCATCAGTTGAAATACCTTCTCAAAAAATTCAAGTCAGATCACTGATCCACCTTTACAAAAGAAAAAAAACTTCACTAATTACGACCTGAAAATGTGACTGAATCCGAACTGTACTTGAATCTGAATAAGGCATGAGGTTGACAGGTGTTACTCTAACTAGACTATGTACAAAAACCAGTAAGCTAGAATGTTTCTGTTAGTCAGATTTTTAAAACAGTTTTTGATAAAATGCTTTTTTTATAAAACTATGTTCTTTACACGAAAACCTGCACGTATTTGCCATTTTTAGAATTCTTAGCTCTTTGATAACATCACTTTACTGTAAATCTATATTATCTGGCCTTCGATGACCACATCTTAATGCGGGTAGCAGACTAACCTGTGAAGAAAATGTCTAATTATCTCTATAAAAAGATTATATTACGACGTTCTGATTATCATGTATGACATTAATATAATGCTGGCTTATCAGTTGAAGCTTTTACAACATAATTAGCAGAACTAACACTGGCGGGCTGATAAAAATGCCAATGATCCCTATGTGGTCTAACTTATTCTAGTTAACGTAGCGTGAATTCTTCCTTACCTCGAGAAATACAGAACACAGCGTATCGTCTTATTATATGTTCAATGTTTCGATGTTAAATTGTAGTAAGGCAATAAAATGCAAATTACAACAGAAGTATAACTTTCATGTTGAACAATCTGATATTTTATGCGGTTTTAATAGAAATCGTGTGTTATGTATTATGTGTATTCCCTTGAGGAAAGTATTTGTTGAGGTTAACACAGATATTTCTATCTTTTAGTCTCTTATTCAACCATCGTAATAAATGAAAAGAAGAAAATTCAAATCGTCGGCGAAAGAACTGATTTAAGAAGATTTTCATTAGACGAAGAAACAAATGAATTAACGTTCACCAATGAGAAATATTACAAACATTAAAAGTGAAAGCTTTGTTTTTTTCAACCGGTCGCATAAATTAGTACATTAAACAACATTAAATCAAATACACGTACTATTGCTCTTTGAAAAATAAATAGATATCATTTATAATGTCCATTATTTTATTATGGTTAATTTCTCGATGGTATAATAAGATGTTTCCAGTTTTGTACGTTATTTATTGTATGCTGAATTCCTTAGATGTATAAGAAGGCTCGTTTTGGAAAAAAAGATGGTTTGTTGTCATTTTCTACCGTAGTCATCCGCAGATCGTGGTGATTGCTGCATGGATAACGTAACACAAAACAAGAAGAAAACGACATTACTTTACGGGGATATAGTGATTTCTTTACAACAAAGGCTCGGCTTCTCAGACTCACTTTTCAACTGCATATGCATTTTGCAAATTTTCAAATCGGCACCATGGGCACTGTCCTGTTTAAAGTGAACTTCAACATTTTGGGCAGAATAATATCCTCATTTAAGACAGTACACATGGTATTTACGTTAGTACACATAGTATTTACGTCAGTACACATGGTATTTACGTTAGTATTTACGTCAGTACAAATGGTATTTACGTCAGTACACATGGTATTTACGTTGGTATTTACGTCGGTACACATGGTATTTACGTCAGTACACGTGGTATTTACGTTTACGTCAGTACGCATGGTATTTACGTCAGTACACATGGTATTTACGTCAGTACACATGGTATTTACGTCGGTACACATGGTATTTACGTCAGTACACATGGTATTTACGTCGGTACACATGGTATTTACGTCAGTACACATTGTATTTACGTCAAAAGAAACTTCATTTCTTACCTTGAATAAACTGGAATTGTAATCCGGAAAAGAAAAACAAGAGAAATATCTCTGACACATTCATCAGTCTTTTCTGTATTCTGTGTCTCTGACTCTCTCAAGAGAAGTTTGAAGTTTTTTTCTGTATAATTACAATGTTCCCTTTCAGGTGATCTTCTCGCAATACAAACAAGATCCACTTTCGAGTCACGTAATAATCTTATTATCATTAAAATCCCAGCTTCTTCATAAAATGGCATTCATTCCTCATTTCAGTATTACAATGTGATAGGTTTATTATACACACGTTCAAAATTCATACAAGTAATATTTCCCTGACTGGATCAAGTTCACATACCATTATTCCAGTGACGGCAAGATTTGTTTATTTATTGCCACTGCCCATACACTCCTCAGTGAATCACTCCCCCAAGGATCACCAGTAGTTATCATACAGGACAATTACTGTTAGATCCGGTCTATTAGCGTCTCGGATTATCGTGTCTGTGTTACCATAGATAAAAGAAATTTATCTGCTTTTGCCAGTCCTACCAAAAATTAGTACAATGAGTCAGTTAAAATGCACGGGAATTTCTTGATAAATATAAACAGAATAACGGATGTTCTGTTACCTATAAATGACAGGAAAACTAATTTTTCAGCGTGCATGTTCAAAACACTGGTATGGTTCAAACTCAACTACTTTCTCAACATACGTTTAAAATCCTGCTGAAACCATAATATAATGGAACAGTAAACCCATGCAAAATTAATCAACATTCACCATTGACAGCATTATTCAGCCGAAAGAGTGCTATTAGCCATAACTAGGCCGTGCTAATTCAAATATAAGAGGTATTTTTGCATCGTGGTATAAAATTAATAACTGGATAAAGTCTGTGGAAAAACTAAGTTTCTATATGACTATTTTTATTTCTTTTGTCAAATGGAAAACTGAATATTTGATAAAAATAATGAAATTATTGAAACAATATAGAAAACCGACTTTCGGATCTGTAATTATACTTTTATTTCATGTCACAAAATTAATACTGAAGATGAGTATCAATCACTTATTTGTCTATCATAGATCTGAAGATTTAAGAAGAATGATAATATATAACGTAGGATCATTAGACGATTGAACTGGTTGAAGTTTGTTTTAACATTGAAAAAAGAAAATCGTATTTACAAATCTGTGTTACTTTTTACTCGAAACAATAACTGCTCGAAAACAAGTAAAGTTTGTCTTATTTTGTATTTTTATTATTAGTCAGCATTCAGGAGGACTGGGATATACCCGTTTAACTTAACCCCAGAGTAATCTCTGACAATCAGGTAGCCCCTTTTACATCATTCCAGAAGGATTCTGATGCAGATCCAGAGTCTTCCAGCTCACTCTCCTTTGCTGCAGAACGTTTCCTTCTTGAACGAGGGGGAAAATTCTAGAAAATGTACAGAAGGCCACCAAAAGTAGAAACACCCTAAGCAAAGTTGTTGGGGTAAGGGGTGGGGGTGGGGGTCAAAGCAATTGCAGCATTACTAAAAAACCTAGAAAGATTCTTGCCCCAGTTGAAAACATAGAGAGCTCAGATGACACTTTCTTGTGTCTCACCTGCAAAAAACTGTAACTGCCCCAATGACACACAAAAACACAACTGTAAATAAGTTAACTGTTTAAAAAGTTAACTTTGTTTGTTTAGGTCTACAGTATTTCACGAGTATTTCGATAACACTCTCAATAACAACGAGTCTATCAAAATGAATAAAACAACTGTACTCCTCGAGCATATTTACGATAAATGATGCCCGACGTTTTATCTGTGTTTTCTTGCATTGGATCTTGAGACTAACTTTTTTGATTATTTAATTATGAATGTGGTGTCTCGAAACAATTTGCGAGTACTGCTTTACCATCAAATAAAGATATTAACTGTTTTAAGTGTAACAAAATCAAAATACTGGGATTTCGCCGTAAAACGTACTGGTTTTATACTGATGCTCTGTGATGTGCTGTTTATGTATCCAACTCCATTTGAAGGTTTACAAAATGCCAAGATGCTGTGAAGCAATGTACCCAGTATTTGATAGAAAACATGCCTTTGTAATGAGGGAAGTTGATTTGGTACAGAAAGGATATTATAAAGAGATTTCGCAACATAGTATCTATTATTTATTTAATGTATAGTGGAAACGTTATTTTAATTACAGTCATACACGTGTAGATGTAAGATAGCACGTGATAACAATCTGATACATACCAGGACATAATTCATCACGTATACATTGTCAAATATTTCTTATTTCTACTGTGAAAATAAATGAAGCTTTATTTACAAATATTTTCAATATGCAAATAATTCAAATAAGGCTAGAGACTAGCAGGTGTCCGAGAGAAGGAAATTATCGGGATATATTAATAAAACATTGAAATACCAAGCATTTAGTTGAAAAGGAAATGTGAATTGTTATTTCTTAACTTTGAGGTTTTGATTGATTTACTTATAGGATAGTAGACATCTTGCAGACTCAGTTTGAATAGGAATCATCCACAGCAGTCAATGGTTCAGTTAATGGCTATCCTGGAAAGGTCACCAAAATAGGAAAACGATGCATTTTAAAATAGACCCTTTAATAGGCGTTCCACGAAGTGCACAAAGTTAAATCCCATCAGAAAAAAACGTATCATTTTGAATAAGATTTTTCTTCCTGATTCTTTGAAAAGAATCAGCGAATATTACATATAGCGTCAATAATCCACTGTACGAACTGTGGCTGCTTAAAATGGTATCCAATGGATTATGCCCAATAACTGAATTGTACATGTGATCACATCTTGATGCAATATTTCTAGCGATATTAATAGTTGTCTTTTTGCTTTAATGTTTTCGTCCATGTTAGTAGATATTGTCAGAGTGTAAATAAAATCAGCAAGTAACTATATTACAATATATATATATATAATATTTTAAGTCTTTAAAAGCACACAATGTAATGAATACATAATCTTTGGGAACTTAACTATGATCATCTAATTTTAGAAAATAATTGAAGTATCGCAGATAGAGCTAAAGAGGGAAAATATTAAAAAGAGAACAACATAACAATTTTATGTTTTACAAGATTAACATTTTCAGTGTGCATGATATTCACCAGGGTCTTTCAAATAGGACGCTGTATTCACTTACACATTACTTTATTTTCATAATGTATTTTAACCATCATGCGCCTTCGTCCCTTGAACGCAAATATAAAACTTTCTTTTTCGTAAAAATGCCTTTAGTTCATTCATATGACATCAGAATGTCTGAAGTTATTTCAACTAGTTTAAGTGGACTGTCAGAAGGAATGGGACTGTATAATGATCCATGTATTCAGATTAAGACAAATGTCGACATGGCATGTTTAGTCAAATTCGGGTACATTTTTAGCTGTTTTTCAAGGCAACACCTTATTTCAGTACTTTTCAGAGGTCCTTTACAACTCGTTTTCATGTACATGTACTTTTCAAGACCAGAGCATGCGAACCTTGCTAGGAGAAGGACTATCGATGCTTCATAAAATTTTAATAGAATCTCAAAGTAGGCAAGGCAAGCACAAGATATGAGTCTTGGATAGAGCACATCTGCTAAGTGTCCTAAATCAATGTGTCAAGTTTGAACAAAATTAGACTGGTTTCAAACCCAGCAATTAATGCTATTCCCTTGTAATGTTAAGCTAATTGACTATTAAGTACTTTCTTACTACAGATTTATCTTTTCTTGGTTGGAATTACTGATCGCCAGCATTTGAAAAAAGTTGTTTTTTCAGAGAGGTAAAAATCATTTGATATATCAATGCAAAAACATAAATAAAGAAGATCATACAGCCTGCAGCCAGGCTAGAAGAAAATCACTCTTACAGAATCGTGTATTGCTAGAAAGAGGCAAACACATAATAAAAGGAAATACGTGTAATATATTTTAAAGCCAGTCAAAACAAATAGTCCTATACAGTGTACTTCCCCTCACTGTTCTCTGTCCCTGTGTAAGGTTTCAAAAAGATTTTCTAATACTTATTAAATTGTGCTTCAGAATAAAAAATAACGGGAAATAATCAAAAAAGAAATCTTTGCAGAGTTATGTGCCTTGCACGGTGCACTGCTTAATGCTCCTTATCGTAGTTTGAAGTTTTAAACAAAGTCCCTACAAAAAAGGGGTGATGCTCTAGAAAAAAAGAGAATTAATTCAAAATTTCAACCAGGCAGAGTTATAGGTACTCTGCTCTTCTTGTTATTATCTCTATTTCTGTGTGAAGTTTCAGCGAGGTCAGTCTTATAGTTATTGAGTTTTGCTCCGGACAAAAACAATAAAGGGAAATAATTATAAAAACATAAGGTAGAGTTATTGTTCTTTCTCAGTGCACTCCATCTTACTAAAAATTATCTACTGACAAAGTTTCAGTTCTTTAGCTTTTATAAATTAAGAGTTCTCGTGCATAAAATAGCTTAGGAGGTGGATCACGCGATCAGGATGAATAGCTGTGGAAAAGAATTTTAATATCCTGCAATGGACTACATTTTATGGTGCGGAGAAGGTCTATAATAAACATTTTGACCTTTAAGCTGTCACTGGGACCTTGACCTTTGAGCTAAGAACCTGGGTCTTGCACGTGACACCCCCTATCATCAAGGTGAACAAAAGTGCAAAGAATTAAAGAAACATGCATTGAGAAGTTATAGATTGGACAAGCCAATCCGGATGGATGGACGCACGACCGCATGTACGTACATACACCGAACTGAGGCGGACTCAACGAAAATGAAATAAGTTGTTTTAATGGTCAGAATAAGAAAATATCATCGTGACACACCAACTATATGTCTTGTGCGATTTAAAGCTACCACTTTCGTAATAATCTGGAATAGCTCATGTTTACAATGTCTTGTACAGTCATATTGTGTCGTAAGATAATATAATAATTATTATTTTTAAACAGCATTTATTCGTTGTATTGTTTGTTCACAGATGACAGTTATAATAATATTGAACTTCAGGCCATTCTGAGTTGTGTAATTTTTTCGGTTGAATGAAAAATTGAATTCCCTTGCTTAGACCATGGTATCTTCGATTTGGCCAATCGATGTTTAATATTTTGTTTTTATTATACCTCACGTAAACATTTTGCTATATAGACTAATGTGACGTCACATGATGTTATTTCGATCTATAATCCTGGAAATGAATATCACCCAGTCAATATTTTTTTTTGCAATATTCCCCAGGGGTGAGTAATCTATATAGACTTAAGAAAACGTAATGTTCTAGTTCTCTCCCCTTGCCGCTCTGCTCTGCGTGCCTCAGACGCTTGCCATGTGCACTACAGTGTATAAAGCGTCTTGCAATACAGACTAGCTGACCAAACGTCTTGATTACACAGACTTTCCAAACGACAATTGATGATTAAATTTTGAAAATTCTTCGTCAGCAACCAAATTTGCAAAAATAAATGATGAAAATGTTGGTTCGGTATGATAAAAATAACACATGTCTCTCACGGTAATAGTGCATGTTAGCAACCTTTGAACTGAAATAACACCCGAGGCGGAGGAGCCTTGGGCGTTATTTCAGTTCAAGGGTTGCTAATTATGAAAAAGAAAGTGTGCACTTGAATAGAGGCAAATGATAATACTTTAAAAAGCAAAATATAGGCTAATTTGGTGTCTAAATGGTATCTAAATGTGCGAAAATGTATAATCTACACGATGTTTTACTTTTAATTGAAATTTGATAATTTTCAGAACATGTGTGAACTACAAGTAAACAGTAGAAGTTGCAGATTTGTAATGTTTTAAACCTGTTTTTTTGCCTTTGAATATTTGTCAAGTTACGTGACAATTTATCACTATCTGTTCTGTCTTCCATGTCTACGGATCGACGCAAATATTCCAGACCGCATGGACATGAAGTAACGTAATGGCGGTAATGGTGTTCCATTCGGGAACTCAGGCCGCAGACAAGTCATTGACATTGTTGGTAACATGGGTTTTCTTTGCTCTCCAACCTGACAAATCCCATAAATGTCCGGAGAGCAAGCCGATCAAGTTATGTCTAGAGAGATATGTTCTGGAAAGTATAGCAGTATTAACGCATTAAAGAACTAGGGTTCTGTTGTAAAAATAAAACGGGCGTAAAACTTGCTCAACATGACCTTGGACTTTTAATTACCATGAATAACAGCAAGGTATCTTTTCCTATCGCCCATAATACCTCACCAGACCATTACACTACCTTTTCCAAAACGATCTCGCTCTAATAAACAGTTCCGTCAAAACGTTTCCCTCTACCTCTAAATACTCAAACTCTACGTCAGCAGTTCTAAGGTTAAATCGCGACTCGTCACTAAAGCGCACGCTAGACCACATGGCACGGATTCAACGGAGATGACGGCGGGCCAAGACCAGTCTGAGAGCGTGATGCCTGTTATTAAGGATCTGGTCTACATATGGTCTCCTAGCCCTTAATGGGTTTGCAATGGCCCACAGTCGGTTAAGAACCCTATCCCTTCATACAACAAGCTCTCGCGCAGTGCTTGTAGCGGTTTTGAACCGATTGCGTAAGTGCGTCATCCACTAATGTCTATCCTGACGTGCCGTTGTCACCTTCGGGCTACCGGGTCGTTGAAGATCTCTAACGCTTACATTCTGGTGGCGACGTCGTCGGAGTTTTATTACTGTATTTCTATGGCAGTCAAACTACCTTGTGACGTCAGCAACACTGACGCCGGCTGCCAGTCGCAGAAGTTCTTGAATTCGTTCGTTTTCTTCAAGCCGTGGCATCTTGTTTACAAGTAAAATTCAAAAGTGAACTGTGATTTATTATTGCATAACAAGTAAAGATATCGGTCAGCGTCAACATGTACCTGTACACACCTTGCACGGGTAATACGAGCGAAAAGTTGCATAATAACTTGCGCCGTCTATGCTATTAAATATTGGATAAAGGAGTGCAATGTATAAAGGGTTATTTTCTTCACTTATGATGATAAATCCCTAGTTATAAACTTGTACACACTTTCTTTTTCTTGTTAGTTTAGTATAGATGCACCTAACCGACAAAAACCTACTCAACATGTGCAGTGAGTATGCGTGGTTGATGTTTTATGCGCGTCCTTCCAGAGAGAGTATAAGGGTAAGGGCAGCCATTTAACTTAATCAGTTTTCATTGATTTTCAGCCAGAAGTTATTTCTCTCTCTCCGCAAGTAGACGGCAACTTACCAACATGAAACAGCAGCTGGTGACCAAAAGGCCGTTTGACACAGTGTATTTGATCAATTCATCGGAGAGTGTAACTGGGCAAAGGTTCACACACACGCCCTTTAGACTGAAAGAGGAAGGTGGTAAACTCTTCGCTAATGGGCGAAAATTTCGAAATGAGGATATCTCTACTGTTTGGTGAATATTTTGTTAATATGTCGCTAACTTTGAGAATCCATTAAACTCCTTGAATATAATAATCCAATCACAAATACAGCGAATGCAGAATATTTTTCATGGTTTTACCTTTGCTGGTAAATAAATAAATAAATAAATAAACCAAAACTCAAACAAACAGGTTATTTTTTAACTTTATTGAACGTTAATGTTAGTCTCCAAAAGAACGCAATAATGAAAACAATTGAAAAAAATGTGAATGTCTTCGTTGATACTAAAAATGACGACGCTCCCGCTTGATTCAAAATGGATAGGGCTCTCCAACTTAGTTCATCTGAAACCAACAAATTTCATCCTGTTGTGGTGAAATTCTGTTTCGACAGTTAAAACATTGAGGTCTTTTGTCCAGCTGATACACAACGATAGGTAATTGGCTAAAAAATTGTAAATGTACTGTCTAGTAAAAATATTTGATTTGTAATTTGGTCTGAATGTTTATATGCCAATAAACTTAATTCCTCACTCAACAAGATATGATTTTACGAAATGTACACAAACTAATTTGTCAACCCACAAGTTTGTTAATGCCTTGATACCGCTCTCATTTGGTATAGCTAACACTGCATTAGCAACTTAAATTTTGTCCTGTATTCCAGTACTTCCCCGTCCACAGCACTAATGCATTAATATTGTCAGAAAGTAAAATAGCTCTGTTTCGCCGACATAAGATCGCGGTCCTTTGGAAAATGGTATAAACTCCTTTGGAACAGATATGTCGGTTTGGTCCGCATTTAGAAACCTTTCGGGTTTAAATTCTTTTGGACTGTCTCACAGGTTTGGATTTTTCACAATGGATTCTAAATTTAATAGAATAGTAAAATTCTGTGGAATTTTGTAACCACAAAATTCAGTGTCATTCAAAACTGAGTGCAGAAGTGTCAGTGGTGCTACATGCAAAATTCGGATTCCCTCCGAAATTACCACCTGTACATATGGCAACTTCTTGCGGTCTTTTAGAGTCGGTGGGTCACTGTCAATTAATGCAAATATTTCAGAGAACATTCCAAATCAGATAAGGAAGGTGACTTTCAAAGTTTCAGCCATTGTACCATTCCCTGCTGTCATCATGTCTACGCCACATCCTTTCAAATTGTTTTCACAGAATGTGTTTTGGACTTGAACTTTAACGCTTTTGACTATGTTTCGTATGAATCGTGAGGTATTTCATCTGGTTGAGAAAATTAAATCGTGACCGGGTACATTTGACATAGAAGAACTTTTCAAAGTAACAGCAGCGAACATTATTTCTACACTCATGTACAACTGCAGATTCGATTTTGACGATGAACAGGTTCATTCTCTACTCGATTTGGGACGGATATCAGGCGAGGAATACATGGAAAAAGATAGTTTAATGAATTGTCTCCCTTTCTTGGCTAAACTTCCGGTAGACGTACTAGGTATTGAAAAATGTCGAAGAACTTTTCGCGAGGTATTTGAATAGAATAAATCATTTGTAGACAAAGGCAGGCAATGGTGTAACACGAAAACAAACAAACATAATGGAACCATATCTGACATGTACAAAGACCTGCGGCTAGATATGACTTAATAATTACGATTTCCAAAGTAGTGTCTCACAAATGTTAAATAATCTTGGTTGGTCCTCCCTAGAAAGCCGCATACTCCATTCCTCACTTATATTTCTCTATAAAATCCAGTACAATCTTGTACACGTTGATCACAACCATCTCATCCCAGCTAGAAACTTGAACTTCCTGATCCCTCGGTCCCGTACCCAGTACCACCTTAGCTCGTACTTCCCTATAACATTAAGGTATTGGAATAGTCTCCCATACCAGGTCAAATCCAGTGCAAGCCTAAATATCTTCAAGGAAAGACTGGTGACAGTCCCCCAGCAGTATGTTTTTAACCTTGCACTCTTCAAACTTTAACTAAGCACTAAGCCTTTTTTTAACACAGTTTTCCTGACAAGCGCCTCCCAGTTATAGTCAGTACTGACTGATCGGGAGTAACATGTAGATATAGATATTCTTTCTGTTTATTAAATCCAGAAATATATTTTCATGGGAAACTGCCACAACTTTTGGGAATTCCCCCAAGCTTTCCACTGAATATAAGATCTCGATCAGCAGCTGGCCCGTTTTTCAAGCACTATGTGAAACTTCGCCTACAATCAAATTCCTAGATTTCACGCAGTGCTTGAAAAAAACCCGGCTCAGCTGCTGATGGAAACCCAATATTATGTGGAAAGCTTTTATTTTTCTCATTAGACTCATACCTTTCCCATAGAAATCGACGAAGAAATAAAATACTTGAAAGTAATTTTCTGTTTTCAAGCGAAGCCAATGCTGACAGTTTTGTCTTGATTTTGAAGCCTTAAGTGACGTCACGGTCACGTGATATTGCTACACTGTATAATGTAGTTACAGTAATTCAGTGTCATATAATACAAGAAAAATGCTAGAGTTGTTTCCCTTAACAAATACTGTAACATCCCCTTCCTTAAAAAAATAATATACAATTTTTTTTATAATACAGCATTTTAGATGAATATAGATCACAGGTGTTTGAAATTCAATAAACAAGAGATATTGTAAAAATTATGTCCTCTACATAATAAAAAAACACCAGGAATGCAACGCCTTTTCCCGACCCAATACACGTCGGACCGAATTATACGAACGGAACACAGAGTGGTAACAGCCTAGCGAGCCTCCTCGATAAAGAACACTTAAAGCTACCTATAACGACCGATGATATTCTTTAACACGCCATTCTTAAAGAATTATTTAACAAATTACGCTCATTTCTTGATTTTTAAACTTGTCGCCGTAGCCATTCGCTGACGTCACACCAATCTCAGCACCTTGTACGGATCAAAAATATGCCAAGACTGGGCCAGGGGTCTGAATGACTTCTTTAATTTTCTGGAAAGCACTTATTTGTAGCTCATCCCAAGAAAATTCTGTATCTTTAGTCGATAAAGGTCTAAGCTTTATCCTTATCGGGGTCCATTTTGAGGCCATTTGCCGTCAATAAGTGACCAAAAATGATATCTCAGACTTCCCTACTTCCATGTTTTTCTGAATTTAACCTTTTGCCCTTTACTTGACATCTTTTCATCAGTCTATCAAGATTCCAATCATGGTCAGACCTATTTTATAAAAAAAAACGACAATATCATCAACTATAGTCTTAATTCCTGGAAGACTCTCAAAACATTCATCCATTTTCTGTTGGAATAAATATTGCCAAATCGTAGTCTAAGAAACCTAAATCTTCCAAATGGAGAATTGAATGTGGTCAAGAAGGATGACCTTTCCGTCAGTTTTATTGAAAAGTATCCGCTTCTGGTATCAAGCTTGGAGAATACTGTTGCACCAGCTAGATCAGATTTCATCTGAGGTTTTAGAAGGATAATTTGGTCTTTTGATATTTTGGTTCAGATCTCTGGGACCGCTACAGGTACTCTTCTTGGAGGGTGTATTACAGAAGTAGCACTAGGCTTCAAGTGAATATAACATTCCCCAGATGGTGACCTATTCCTTGAAATATATTCGGATACCTTGAGAAAATATCTTCTCTTGACAATGGCAAGTCAAGACTGTCAACAGATATTTTAATCTGATTCAAGGTCATACAAGTTTTCAAACCTAGGAGGGGACTCGAATTAGTTTTCACAATGAAAAATTCTTCATGTGATATCTTTCCATAAAGCGTAGCTTTAAGGTTAGCTTTGCCAACTACATATAGGCATGACCCGTCGTATGCTGTAAGAGTTCTGTCACTAGGTCTGATAGGATCCTGAACTAATGATTACCTTACTGACCATGGAACTATGTTGACTTGAGAGTCTGTATCAAGCTTAAATCTAATATTTGTAGCATTCGGGCCAAGTGCTATAGTAACAAATGCTTGGTTTTGTGTTTGGTTGTAGGTTATTGTGTCAACAATGAAAGAATTTTCAAGATCTGGAAGTAAACACTTACTTCGTTGATGTTATTCATTCTTGATTTTGCTCTACACACACATTTGCAAAATGATTCAGTTTTTTTTACAAAACAAATTCGCCCTAGTGCGGGGCACGTTATTCCTTTTGAATGTTTCTGTCCACATTTTCTACACTTATTCATATTCTTCCTTTCTTTGTTGCCGTTGTGTAGCTGAAACTGTGGTCAAAGGAGGTCTGCGATTCGATGATGTTTGATGAGATTTCTGTGCTGGGATTGTAGAATTTGACTTGAACTTTTCTGCATTAATATCTTCTAAGTATATTTTTTTGCATCAGTCTGCACTGCGTCTGGCTAAGTTCAACTGTTCTAGCAATGTCCAAAATTTTCTGTAAAGTCAAATTTGAACCTTTGTTGATCAATTTCTCTCATATTTTTTGTGACCTGATCCCAAATACTTTCTGATCTCGCATTGTATCCACAATCCCTGATAAGAATTGTAAGATCCCTTACATATTGCTCAAATGTCTCTCCCTCTTGCTGTGTTCTTGATCGTAACCTATATCTTGCACATATTATTTTTGCTAAGGCTCACAATATTCCTCAAATTTCTGGTAATGCACACCTAGAGATTTCTTATCATCTTCAGACAATTTCCAGGTGGAATAAATTTGTCTCCCATAGTCTCCTGCCCATAGCATGAGATAGTTGCACTTTTTGGTCTCTTCCTTCGATTTTAGTGGCCCACCGACCATAAATTGTGCATGAGTTTTGAATGCTTTGAAGACACTTGGAAGATCCATCAAATCCCAGTCCATTTTGGGAGTTTGACTGTTAACGTGAAATTCATCCATGAAATGACAACTAATAATAGACAATTCTTCACACAAAATGAACAAAGTCAAACTATTTCACTGGCAAAATATTTTATCGGGTTTATAAATCCATGAGCGGGTTGGGATCTTCTGACACCATGCTTTGTTTTTTGTTGTATTAAGATACAATACATTATCAGATACTTTAAACACAAGTCTATTCATCAAAGTCTAACATAATGCTGCTAGTGGGAATAAAGAAACATGCAGTTTATATAATGTAGTATCAGTAATTCAGTGTCATATAATACAAGAGGAGTTGTGTTTCTTAACAAATACTATAACATCCCCTTCTTTAAAAGAAATAATATACAATTTTTTTTATAATACAGCATTTTAGATGAACATATATGGAAACGCAATAGCTTATTGTTAAAGTAATGACCACATCCCGCAGTCTACAGGCGTACGACATTAACCATTTAATAATAATCAAACATAGTAAAGAATAGGTCTACATAGATTTATTCCATCACTAAAACGGAGAAATTATGTCAGTGGTTATTAAAGTTTGATAATTGTCTGTATAATTATGGTTTATTACATCATGGGAGCAGGATCGTATCTTTTCAGCGGAATTTTGCTTTATTAGGCGGAAAGCTCCGACTATATTTTGATTTTGTCAAAATTATAACAAAAGTTGTGAACTAGTTGTTACTTGACATTAAATTTCTTTTTATTATTTACATCTTTTTTTTTAAATTTAACCAACGTTATAACCTGAAAAGGTTATGAAATATTTCATAGACATGAACTTGAAAATATCATGTTTGATGATTGTCAACATTGTTAACATTCGGTCCCTTCCCTTGTTTTTCTCGCAATGGAGGGGAAGTAACCGCTGCATGGAGTTTGCAACCTTGCCTTACGCATTAATTTCCCCTCATTCAGGGAAGTAATGTTACAAATGACGAAATTAGAACTTTATAAATCTCGGCTAATATGGTTCCGGCTTTATATTTCTGCCCTTTTCCACTTTGTTTTGAAGTTGCTGATTGAATAATATTCAGTATAATCAGTACACCCTTGTGTTTGTAATAAAACAGCTCGTTCACAGTTGAACGGTAGAATTAAAAAAGTTATTTTCTACTGTCCGTCGTTACTGTTGGTGAACTCTTTGTCAACAAATCGGCTCATGTAGTTCACATTGCACGGGAAAGCGCATTTTTCGGTCTACTTGGGGAATTCCGGTCAAATACAGAATACGGTTTCCCCGAAGCTGGTGTTTGCTGTTCCAGGTGAAACGTTCTGCAACATTGCGTCTTCACTAATCTCAGTACAGGCATTCGTTTCATAGATAAATATTCCGGACCACTATATAACCAACATAAAGTGTGAAAGTTTATAAGAATGAATCTGAGAGTCGCTTTACTTCAAACAGATTTTCTGTAATTTAAGCTGACAGATTCAATGTAACTCTTATTGTCTCTGATAGTTGAATCTTTTTTTTGTAACGGATCCTGTAGTTAAATTCGAATCGGCTGATTTCTTTAATTTTCAATATTATGGCAACACTTTGATGGCGATGTTTGCAAGGACAATTTAAATCATGATTGAAGCAGAAAAAATTGACCCTAAGATTCATTCTTGTGAACATTCGTACCTTGTTTTGGTTATATAGCGGTTCGGGTAATTTATCCATGAAACGAATGCCTGTGGTTTATGATACAATATTTAGATACGCATTTAATGTGAGCGCATGCACGAAGAGTGTGATCAGACGAAAATAGAAAATCTAAATTTAGGTTATATATCGCTTTAGCCTATGATGGAGAAGATACCCATTCTTTTACAATCACGAAATGTTGCATTGGGTGACAGTGCGTCTGTAGATGGGTATTGATAGACGTAATAGTCAAATTCTTAGTCGATGTGTCAACTGTGAATGAGCTGCTTTAAACGGGTAAGGTACATTGCTCAAATTAATTAAAGGAGCGCCCATATAATCTATAAAATACCATACGCGTTGAGTAGATTTATGAATATCTTTTACAGAAAAAACAAAATCGTTCTTTAAAAAAAAAACAAATCGGCATTTTCATCGCCAACAGGCTCATTCTTGAACAGACAGTGTCAACTTAACTTTGAAATGGTGGTCTTACAGGAGAACAAGCAATGTCTGTAAAAGCAGATTCAGGCATGGAATGTATCCCCCTCGGACGTTTAGACACTCTGCATCGTCTGGGCATGCTCCTGATGACACGTCTGATCATATCCTGTGGTATGGCATCCCATTCTGCTACAAGACCATAAGAAAGCTAGCGGACGTTCTGCTCAGGGTTCGGACGCTAAGAAATTCTACGAGAAAGCATTTTCCAGACATGCTCTATAGGATTAATTTCGGGAGACCTCGCTGGCCAGTCTATGTGCGCCCGTCAATGAATATCCCTGCCCACACCATAACTGACCCACCGCCCACCGCCAAACCTGTCATATGGAATAATGTTACATTCCGCATACTTCTCTCCTCGGCGACGCCACACTCTCACACGCCTGTCACAGGTCGAAACATGGAAGCGGCTCTCGTCTGTGAAGAGCAGAGATCGCCAGTGGAGCAGTTGCCAAGTGACGTGTTCCTGGGCAAATTCTAAGCGAGCTCTCCGTCGAGCTACGGTCAGAATTGGTCCTCTGGTAGGTCTTCCGGCATCCAAACCATCTTCATAAAGACGATTTTGGACAGTTTGAGTGGACACACGAACCCCTATAGCTTGCCGGATGTCAATTTCAATGCCAGTAGCAGTACACTGAAGATTTCTGAGGGCCAAAGTTCTCAGATATCGGTCCTGACGAGGTGTTGTAGTGCGGTGACGACCTTGCCCAGGTCTTCTTGTGAATCCTCCAGTCTCCTGATAACGACTCCATAACCTGGCAACAACGCTACGAGAAACGTCTAGAACGGTGGCCACCTCACGTTGCGTAAATCCATTTTCGATCATCTGCACCGCCCGAGCAACATCAGTAGTTGCTAAATGACGTCGCACACCTTGGACCGTTGTCAAAGGAACAGATACAGTAAAAAAGTTGCACTAAAACATTTATTTTGTCAAATGTGCTATCGTGAACGAACTGTACACATGCAAAACTCTAAATCTTATTCGGGGGTTACACAACAAAAAGACAAACAAAATAACCATGCTTTGTAAATTTATTGTAAAGTGCACCGGTTTGTTGGGGATATCTACAAACGAAATTTGCAGCGAATATCTTGTATGGTGGGCAATTTACACCATAACATATTTGCGCTCCTTTTATTAATTTGAGCAGTGTATTATTTAAAAACAAGCATTTATGCTGATTATATAATTAAGTAGCGGATAAGTGGTCCCGTGCTCACGCGCTGGACTGGTGACCCAGGAATTTCGAGATCGATCCCCCGCTCCTCCACCAACCATTCCGGATGAGATGTTACACCGAGGTCCCCTGTATCAGTGCGGGGGATCGAACTCGGGGCCCCTGGTTTACCAGTCCAGCGCGTTACCACTGGACCACATCCGCTCCTAAACAAAGTACTTGTGTATATTACGTCTATATCGTCACCCAATGTAACATTTCGTGATTGTAAAAAATGGGTAGTTTCTCCATCATAGGTTATAGCGTAACGAAATGTATAAAACCTATATTTAGAATTTCTATTTTTGCGTGCCGTCAAATGACTGATCACATTCACTCTTGGTGCTCACATTATACTGGACCAACATTAACAGGAATTCTTTTCAAGGTTAAATGTCCCGAACCACTATATAACCAACACGTTGCCATCATATTAAAAGTGAAAGTTTATCAGCTGATTTGAGTTTATCTACAGAATCCACAAAAAAACTTAGTTTATCTATACAAGAAATCTTAAACTTGATTGAGATGTTTAGATTGGGTTTGTTCAACAATTTAATATCTAATTTCTTTTTCTGTTAGTTGCGTAACAGACCGGATGTGGTGTCACAAAAAGCTTTGTCAACAAGCGATGAAATTCATTTGAGAGAAATCAGAGGTACGGTGGAAAAAATGTTTTCACTTTGAATGGAGTTATTGTTTGCGATATTTCAATTATCATAGACGATGAGTTACATTGCATCTGTCGGTTTAAATTAGAGAAAATATGTTTGAAGTAAAGTGACCCAGATTCATTTTGTGAACTTCCGTACTTTGTTTTGGTTATATAGATCTAGTGGTTCGGAACATTTATCCATAAATCGAATGCCTGTACTGAGAATGGTGAAGACACAATGTTGCGGAACGTGCCACATGGTACAGGAAGCACTTACTTCGGGGACACCGTGTTCTATATTTAACCGGAATTCCCCATGAAGGCGTTTACAAAAATTGGATTTTCCAGTGCAATGTGTCCTAGGCGAGCCAAGTTTTTTTGTCAGAAAACAAAGACTTCACCAACAGTATCAAGGGAGAATAAAAAACAACATTTTTTAAATTCTGTCGTTCAACTGTGAACGAGCTGCTTTAATATCACCTGGAGAGAATGAATTCGAATATCCTTCCTCCTCGAGATAACTCGGCCTTACTATCGTTTGTGCATACCAGTCGTTTCTTAGCCGTCACAAGCTAATTAAGACGACCAATGCGCCCTTATTAATACTGAACGTCTTGGTAAGAAGTACAAGAATATTGGATTCACTAGTATATACTACATATTATTATTCATGAGTTTATCCCATCAGTCCAACAAACGGTACTGATGTAATTTCTTGTAAGGTATATATGTAATCCAAACGAAAATGTATTTTACAGGCTGTTGGCTGCCAGGTGTGCCCAGAGAACTTCACCTAAGATGTGACAAATGTGACCTAGAAATTATCTATTTTTTCACTTTATTTTTTTTCACTTAAAGCTACATTTTATAATAATTTTGGGTTTGATGTAATAGTGTCAATGTGAAATTATTTATAATTGCTGTGATAAAGGGGGCATTTTCATGATCTTCACGATGCTTGTATTAGTCATTGGGAAAATATTCATTAATCCCTGGTATTGGTGTGTATTTCATAACCAATAATTTGTATATAATTTGAAAGTGTTATTGTTATACATGTATTATGCATCATGTTATTGCCATGATTTTATACGTGCTCTTTTACTGAAATAAGTCTAACAACACAAAGATTCTGAATAATGCAAAGGCACATATTATTCTATGATGGTGTTGTTTCTTTTTTTTCTTGGTCATTACAAATCAAAAACTTCTTGGTCCAGTTACAAACTCACTCGAAAAATCATCACAACATTCTGAATAAGTAGAGACTCGGTCAAAGGTGTAGTATATATATATAGATCACATGGTAATGTTGAGGATAGTCATTATGAGGTAATATGCTGAAAAGATCCCCTGCTAGTGAGCTAAGGAAGCTGGTACATTGTCTAGTAGTAACGTGTTTTGCTGATATTCTAAAAACTGTTCATGTGGAAGAACCAGGGTATTCTGAAGCTGGTATGGGTATACTTTTGTATGCTTTCTAAAAAAACACAAAACAAGAGGGTCATCATGGCCCTTTAACCGCTCACCTGAATACAACTGCAACTACGTTCATTCACACACCAGATATCTTAACTCTAGGCCTTGTAGTTTCTGATGGAAAGATTTTAACAGTTTGTACCTTTTGCCAGATGTCCATGGTACGTATCAAATATCTAGGATATAGTTCAATAAATAAAGACTCAAGCCATGCAGACCTGACGTAATAAGCTTATTTTGCCCCATACCTCTGGAACCCACTGCTGATATTCTAGGAGTCACAAGTCCAGTCACACTACTACTTAAGTAAAGTATCAAATTATTTAAAGTATTTAAATACTTAAAGTATTTGCAAAAAACACAATGGCTACTAAAACAATTGCTGAACATTTTACTTTCGTTCAGTGAATAAAATGTACTTACAACATCTTTTGTATAAAGCTTTTTTGATATGCAGAGTTTAATTGCCCAAACGTAAAACAAACGGAAAATATTTACAACAACTGATGACTTATATTAACTATACCTTCAATACTTGTCCATGTAAATTTATAAAACCAAAAGTCTGATAAATCTTAAATAAAAATGTTTTTTATTTGTGGAGAACCAACTTCAGAATAATTTAATTTCATGTGAAACAGCATATAACATTTCAATGCCTACTACATGAATTTGTTTCAGGAGGTCTGTAAGGATGTATAAAGAAAACCCTTTAAGATAGAAATTGGTTTGTTTATCAAACTGTTAAAGTTCTGAGTAACTTGACCTCAGTGACCTTGGCAGTCAAGGTCAAATGGAAATGTATTATTCAGGAAACAGTTACAGCCAGTGATGTTTGAGTCTTATAACTATACCAGGAGTAGAAGAAAACTTGAACATGTTTACTGAATATAAAAAAAAGCTTGAAAACAAATAAATTTTAAAAACTAGAAATTATCATTATTAAAAATTTACCCTCTGCAAACACTGCTAACTTACTCATATAAATAGTCAAGGTAGAGAAGGAGGCTTGAAGCAGTGACTTTATCTATCACTGAGAAATAAGGTCCCCCACTCTTACACATAACAGATGGTGGTTTCATAATAATTTACGAAGGGCTTATGTCAAACAGTAATAAACCTAAATCAACATGATGCTTTTAGTCACTTATTTTTATAGAAGCCATTTTCATTCCTTTACTTAACAATAATACATGTACACAGAATCAACTGTATTTATTAAAGGTATATTTGCTACTGTATAATTATGATATAACAAGTATTTAAGATTAGATATCATTCAATGATTTTAAAATGTAAAAAGATAAAAGAATAAGAGTATAAATAATTTTTAACAAAATGTTTCCCTAAACTGCCTCCTATGTATGTATGCAAACAATATGTACCATTCCAGGATGTCTTTCATAACATCAGACCATGATACATATTCCAGTTCTAACATTTCTGGTATAAAATAACGTATCTCCCTCATACCTTCCATTTCAATATTAAAAGTCTATTGAGATTGCACACATAAAAATGGTTTAAAAAAAACTGTCTATAAAAACTAATTTAAAAATCTAGAAAACTGGCTTTAAAACCTCTTCAACTCAAGACAGGCTTAAACATTTCTTTTCAGTCTGTTTTAATAACACATAAAACTGACTGCAATTCTCCAACTTGCATTGACAAGTTTACAAATCTTTGTCTGAAAATATATGCTGGTAACCTTGTTCACGACCCAATTTAAACAGACTAAAAACTGAAAAGTGAAAATATTAACACAATCACCTCTGCTATTTTATCCGTTATGCTGTATTTTGTTCTGTCCTATTTTATGAAATGATATTTCAAATTTATTTCATAATCCTCAGCTGACAAGTTCCTATTCTGATCTGTTTCTTTCATGTTAGTGAAAGTACCCAGTAACCAAACGTGTTATCATAAAGAGGCACTACATATATAATGACAACTCTTACTTAAAGTTTCACCACTAGAGCTGGTATCAAACATGAGACCAAGATAGGCAAGATGGAAGATGGCTGCACATCCAAACAATAAATCGGCAGTGATAACATATCGATGACTCTGCAACAGACGCAAGAAACAACAAATTCCTCATCCCGCTGTCAAAAACACAACATCACATGAACTCATTCTTTAAAAGGACTTTACAACTCTGGAACGAATTACTGACCGAGATTAAGGCTACCCCAACTGTACCAGCTTTTACCTGTGGATTGAACAAGTGTTAGGGATTTTAAATGTTCAAATAAATGTATAAGTAAGGTCTCTAGTAAAAATCATGTTTACTTTGTTTTTTATCTTTTACAATTGTAACATTCCTGACACGCACCTGCTTAGTATAGTCAGTATTGATTTTTGGCAGTAATAAGTTGTAGTTAAGTTTTCCCTATTTTCATTCTATCCAAATCACATCGCCCAAAAAGAAAAGTAAACTTGAAATACTCAAATAAGAGATCTTCAGAGAAAAAGAATTGATAAAACTTGCACGCTCTTTAAACAATACCTTTCACCTGTTTTTTTGATATATTAACACAAAAAAGAAAGTGTGCACTTGATTAGGAGGAAAATGATTATACATATAAAAGCAAACTATGGTGACTAAATGTTTTCTAGATGTGCGAAAATGTATAAGCCACACGATGTTTTACTTTTAACTGAAATTTGATAATTTTCAGAACATGTGTGGACTACAAGTAAACAATAAGAGTTGCTGATGTGTAATGTTTTATACCTGTTTTTTTTTTCCTTCGAATATTTGTCAAGTTACGTGACAATTAATCAATATCTATTCTGTCTTCCTCGTTTACGGATCAACGCAAGGATTCCAGACCGCATGGACAGGATGTGAAGTAATGGCGGTAATGGCGTTTCATTCGTGAAAACAGGCCGCAGAAAAGTCATTGATATTTTGGCAACATGGGTTTTCTTTGCTCTCCAATTTGTCAAATCCCATAAATGTTCATTGAGATTCATGTTCGGAGAGCAAGCCGACCAAGTTTTGTCTAGAGAGATAAGTTCTGGCAAGTACAGCAGTATTAAAGCATTAAAGAACTAGGGTCTGTTGTAGGAAGGGAACGGGCGTAAAACTTGCCCAACATGACCTTGGACATTTAATTTACCATGAATAACAACCAGGTCTCTTTTTCTACCGCCCGCCTATAATACCTCCGCAGACCATTACACTACATTTTCCAAAGCAATCTCGCTCTAATAAACAGTTCTGTGAAAACGTTTCCCTCTGCCTTTAAATACTCAAACTCTTCGTCAGCAGTTCTAAGGTTAAATCGCGACTCATCACTAAAGCGCACGCTAGACCACATGGCACGGATTCAACGGATATGACGGCGGGTCAAGACCAGACTAAGAGTGTGATATCTGTTATTAAGGATCTGGCCTTCATATGGTCTCCTAGCCCTTAATGGGTTTGCAATGGCCCGCAGTCGGTTTAGAACCATATCCCTTCATACATCAAGCTCTCGAGCAGTGCTTGTAGCAGTTTTGAACCGATGACGTAAGTGTCTTAACCTCCAATGTCTAGCCTGACGTGCCGTTGTCACCTTCGGGCTACCGGATCGTTGAAGATCTCTAACGCTTCCATTCTGATGGCGACATCGTCGGAGTTTATTATGGTATGTCCATACTCATCTCTACAAAAAGTAACTTCAAAATAAGACAAACTCAGTCTGCAGATTGCGAGGGGACTCTTCTATTAAAGGAACAACACATACATGAGGCGATTTACAAATTGAAAAAAAATCAATGAAAATATGTATGCTAAATATCTATCTTTGTCTAATAAAATATATATACAATAATTTTTGTCTCTGTCTAATGTTAATCTAATCTTTAGCAAACGGTGGCCGAATCGCCCAGATAAAACCAGATATAAAATCCCAAGTTTAGATAGGAAAAATAACACTGGAACCCTGTAACCTTTGTCACCGTTACCGGCAATCGAACGTACTGTCACCATAGTACTACCACCTAGATGTGGGTCCCCATCCTTGCAAAACATTCAAAAAACATTTTAAACTTAAAGAACATTAACATCAATAATATATGGACATTTCTTTGTTAAAAGATTAATTTTGATTTATGTTGATAAATCTTAAACTACCTCATAGACACTGAATTTGCATTTTGTGTGTAGTCCCTATAGAGCGTCACTAAAACTGATCTTCAACTCACGAAACTTTCGAATGATAAATCTCGAATCACTCAAGCATACTAAAACCGGCTTTGTAATCAATTACGATTGGACAACAATACTCGACTTTACGATGTCACGTCGAGTATTAATAATTCTATGACAGTCAAACTGCCTTGTGATGTCAGCAACACTGACGCCGGCTGCCGGTCGCAGAAGTGCCTGAATTCGTTCGTTTTTTTAAAGCCGTGACATCTTGTTTACAAGTCAAATTCTAAAGTGAAGTATGAATTATTATTGCATAACAAGTAAAGATAGCGTCAGCGTCAACAAGTATCTGTACACACCTTGCACGGGTAGCACTAGCGAAAAGTTATTAAATATTGGATAAAGGAGTGCAATGCATAACGGGTTATTTTCTTCACCTATATTCTGCAAACTTTCTTTTTCTTGTTAGTATAGTATAGGTGCACCTAACCGACAAAAAACCTACTCAGCATGTGCAGCGAGTAAGCGTGGATGATGTTTTTTGCGCGTGCTCCCAAAGAGAGCATTAGGATAAAGGTAGCCATTTAACCTAACCAGTTTCATGGACTTCCAGCCAGTATTAATTTCTCTCTCTCCGCAAGTAAACGGCAACTTACCAACATGAAACAGCAGGTGGAAACAAAAGGCTGTTTGACACAGTGTATTTGATCAATTCATCGGAGAGTGTTACCAGGCAAACCCTTAAGACTGAAAGACGAAGGTGGTAAACTCTTCGCTGATGGGCGCAACTTTCGAAATGGGGATATCTCTGCTGTTTAGTGATTATTTTGTTAATATGTCTCTTACTTTCAGGATCAATAAAACTCCTTAAATAAAATAATCCAATCACAAATACAGCAAATGCGGATTATTTTTTATGGTTTTACCTGTTGCTAATATAAATAAATAAATCAATCAATCAAAACTCAAACAAACAAGTTATTTTTTTAACTTTAATGAACGTTAATGTTAGTCTCCAAAAGAACGCAATATTAGAATCAATCGAAAAAAATGTGAATGTCTTCGTTGACACTAAAAATGACGACGCTCCCGTTCGATTCAAAATGGATAGGGCTCTCCAACTTGGTTCATCTGAAACCAACAAATTACATCCTGTTGTGGTGAAATTCTATTTCGACAGTTAAAACATTGAGGTCTTTTGTCCAGCTGATACACAGCGATAGGTCATTTGCTAAAAAATGTAAATGTACTGTCTTTATTTGATTACATTTGATTTGTAATTTGGTCTGATTGTTGATATGTCAATAAACTTAATTCCTCACTCAACAAGAGATGATTTTATGAAATGTACACAAACTAATTTGTGAACCCACAAGTTTGTTAATGCCTTAATACCGCTCTCATTTGGTATGGCTCACACTGCATTAGCAACTTAAATTTTGTTCTGCATTCCAGTACTTCCCCGTCCATGGCAGGCAAAAACTTAAATGTTTGTACTAATATTGTCAGAATAAAAAATAGCTCCATTCTTGCCACTGTTTCGCCGATACAAGATCGCGGTCCTTTGGAAAATGGTATAAACTCCTTTGGAACAGAAATGTCGGTTTGGTCCGCATTAAGAAACCTTTCGGGTTTAAATTCTTTTGGACTGTCCCACAAGTTTGGATCTTTCATAATGGATTCTAAGTTTAACAGAATTGTACAGTTCTTAGGAATTTTATAACCACAAAATTCAGTGTCATTCAAAACTGAGTGCGGAAGTGCAAGTGGTGCTACATGCAAAATGCGGATTCCTTCCAAAATTACCGCCTGGACATATGGCAACTTCTTGCGGTCTTTCAGAGTCGGTGGGTCACGGCCAATTAATGCAAATATTTCAGAGAACATTTTTTCTTGAACGTCCGGATTCATAATCAGATAAAGCAAGGTGACTTTTAAAGTTTCAGCCACTGTACCATTCCCTGCTGTCATCATGTCCACGCCACATCCTTTCAAATTGTCTTCATTGAATGTGTTTTGGACTTGACCTTTCACGCTTTCGTCTATTTTTCTGAAATACATGTCAGATATAGTTTCATTATGTTTGTGCGTTTTCATGTTATACCATTGCCTGCTGTTATCTACAAATGGTTTATTCCATTCAAAAATCTCGCGAAAAATTCTTCGACATTTATCAATACCTAGTACGTCCACCGGAAGTTTAGCCAAGAAAGGGAGGCTATTCATTAAAATCTCTTTTTCCATGTACACAACGCCTGATCTCCTTCCCAAATCGAGTAGAGTATGAACCTGTTCATCGTCAAAATCGAATCTGTGGCTGTACATGAGGGTGGAAATAATGTTCGCTGCTGTTATATTGAAAAGTTCTTTTATGTCAAAGGTACCCGGAAACGATTTAATCTTCTCCACCAGATGAAATACCTCACGATTCATCAGTTTTTCAATGTATTTTCCTTTATTACGGAAGCAAAGGTGTTGTAATGATATCTTCATGAATTTCCTTTGTTCTCTCCAACGTTGACCATTATGCATGAGAAACCCGTGTTGAATGAATGTAAGTTCATTCAGTTTTGAAATCGGTCGCCATGAAAATTCGAACCCTCTTTTCATTAGTGCCTCGTGTATAACGTCATATCCATTCAAGAATATAGTAAGTTCCCGACCTATATACAGGCTGAATACATCCCCGTACTTTGTCCGAAGACTGGCGAGTTTTCCAGTCACGTCTCTGGTTGCTACGCAATGTAGGTTACCTATAACCGGAAAAAGAAGGGGTCCTGGTGGAGCTCCGGGCCGACGACGAGTGCACCAAGACACCAAAAGAAACGTTAACAAAAACACAAAGAAGTTCGTTACGTCATGGTTATCCAGATTTTTAACATAACTTACAGTAAAACTTACTATCCTCGACATTATGAAAACTTAGTCTATCCACTCATAAGCGCTTAACGAAACAAACGAACCGTAAACAAGGACTACATAAATATAAACTGTGTAACGTTTTCGATCGTAACAGCTAGCAAACACGTTACAGTATATTCACAGGAGCTTGATGTTGTATTTTTAGTCATTCAAGAGTCGAAACTGTTCAAGCTTCTTTTTCTGTATACTAGTATTGTGGCATACATCAATGACTTGCCAGAAACGGTCAAATGTAAGACAACGTTTTTTGCGGATGACACTATATAGTTTACCTGACAATCAAAGGACAGACAGACACAGACAGATTACAAAAAGACCTACGAAAACCTTGGATACGGGACTGGGCTATGGAGTTCAACCCGGAGAAATGCGAGGTACAAAGGATCACCCGGAAAAAAGAACCCTTCCTCCATAATGAAATTCTAAAATCAGCAGAAACTGCTAAGTTCCTTGGAATTACTATCTCTAAGTACCTAAACTGGACTCCCATATTAAATTATATCACCTCCAAGGCTAAAAACTCATTAAGATTTATTAAGAGAAACATCAAAACCCAAAATAGGAAAGTCAAAACATCAGCATACGTAACCTATGTAAGACCACAACTAGGATATTGCTCAATAATTTGGCACCCTTGGAAGAAACACTTTACTTATAAAGTTTAAAATGTACAAAGAGCTGCGGCTAGATATGTCTGTAATAATTACGATTTCCAAAGTAGTGTCTCACAAATGTTATACAGTCTAGGCCCTCCCTAGAACGCCGCAGACTCCATTCCTCACTAATATTTCTATCAAAAATCCTGTACAATTTTGTACACGTTGATCACAACCATCTCATTCCAACTAGAGACTTGAACTTCCTGATCCCCCGGTCCCGTACCCAGTACCACCATAGCTCGTACTTCCCTAGAACATTACGGTATTGGAATAATCTCCGATACCAGGTCAAATCCAGTGCCAGCCTAAATATCTTCAAGGATAGGCTGGTGACAGCTCCATTTTAGTCCCCCCCCACCAGTATGTCTTTAAACTTGAACTCTTTTATCTTCAAACTTTAACTAAGCACTTATCACTTTTAACACAGTTTTCCTGGCAAGCGCCTCCCAGTTATAGTCAATACTGACTGATCGGGGGTAACATATAGATGTAGATATTCTTTCTATTTATTAAATCGAGAAATAGATTTTCCTGGGAAACCGCCGCAATTTTTGGAAATTCTGTGTCGGCACGCAATGGCTTCGGCAACAAACTGATTTTGTTCGGAAATGCATGAAAACCAACGGTTTTCTTCTTCTGTGTAGCGTACTGAAAAATTAACCTATTTGTTTTGGTAAGTTTTAGTGTCTTTTGAGTGACAGGACCGATAGATATCTGCATCTTGCAGTTGAGCTGATGCGATCTGAATTCTTAGTGAGCAAAGCAGGGGCTCGTTTCATTCCTTGTGTTTTTATATACAGGATAGAAGCTAAGAAATACAGTTTCGAATCTTGAAGGCCTGAACACAATTTCAAGCGTCTGTGGAGTGTAGATAAGTCTCGTTGTGTTTTCTTGTTGTATAAAGATACAATAAAATATCAGATACTTTAAACACAAGTTTATTCATCAAAGTTTAACATAATTCTGCTAGTTTGAATAAAGAAACATACAGTTTATATAACAATGTAACAATACCACGTTACCTTGCCTAAAGCCATCAAAACTAAAACAAAACTGACAACATTGGCTCCGCTTGAAAATAGAAAATTACCCGTAAGTATTAAATTTCTTCATCGATTCTATGGGATATGTGTGACACAGTGTCAGTCTAAGGACAAAAATATAAGCTTTCCACTGAATGTACAATCTCCATCAGCAGCTGAGCCGTTTTTTCAAGCACTTCGAGAAATTTTGGAATTTTTTGTAAGTTTTACGTAGTGTTTTCAAGCAAAGCCAATGTTGACAGTTTTGTCTTGGTTTTGAATCCTTTAGTGACGTCACGGTCACGTGATATTCCTACACTGTATAATGTATTAACAGTAATTCTGTGTCATATAATACAAGAGGAATGCTAGAGTTGTTTCCCTTAACAAATACTGTAACTTCACCTTCCTTTAAAAAAACAATAATATACAATTTTTTATAATACAGCATTTTAGATGAACATACATGAAAACACAATAGCTTCATTTTTAATGTAATGACTACATCCTGTAGAAATGTTTGAGTTACAGTATAAATAGTTCATTCCATGATTTCACTGTTACAAAATGTCATTTTTTTAAAGTTTTTACCAAAATAATGTTGTCAACACAAAAGAAAAATTGCAGTATCTTTATAGATTCAAAGTCGCTAGTGGTTTAATTACTCTTCCAGATCTTGTTTAAAAGGGGCGACCAGGACTTTAGGGGGGAGTGGAATTACATGCAACTAGTCTTCATTTTCTGTGTCATTGACATGGAGTCGATCATTAAGGTTAGTATGTTCTAACTGAACTTGTTCCTGCTGAGGCGAATCTGGCGAGGTAGAAGGTAGTTATTGTAATTCAGTGTCTTTGAATGGCTGCTCATTAGATTTCAGTAACTGACGCCTGTTTCTTCTGTAAATACACATATGTACCACCATTTTCTGTTTTGACAACATAAGATCTGTCATTAATCCGTCTAAAAACTACTGCAGGATTCCAATCATTACCTTGTCTTATCCTTATCCCTTCACCCTTTTGTAGAGATTCTATGGGTCTGGCAGATCTATTGTAATAGAATTTTAACCTGTTTTGTAGCGTTTGCATTTTCTGTGTAGCAGCTGATTTGCTAATTACTTTTGGTTCAAGCTGGGCACTTGTTGTAGGTGAGATTGATCTCAATTGTCTAGACATAAGCATTTGTGCTGGGGTTTTATCACAAGCTAAATGGGTATTTCTTTATCCAAGTATAGCTAGGCATGGATCTATACCAGCTTGTGTTGACACAGTTAGCAAACTTTTACACTTTGAGAAAAATTTCTCTGCTAAACCATTATTCTGACTGTATATAGGGCTTGATGTTCTGTGGTTAAAGTACTATTGTCTTGCAAAATCTGCAATACTATGAGTAGTAGCTAGAATGGTCACTAACTAGTGTTTCTGGAATACCATGTCTACTGAAATAGCTCTTGAGTTTCTGAACTATAGTTTGAGCACGGGTACTGGTCAGCTGACTTAGCTCAAAGTACCTACTGTAGTTATCAACCAAAACCAAGAAATATTTGCCTTCCCATGTTAATATATATTTGGCAACACTTTGCCATAGCCTGTCAGGTACTGGCACTGGCATTGATATCATGGGTTCTTTCACATTCTCGAACCTATGCTCAAGACAAATAGAACAACTCAGGACCAACTGCTTAATATCAGTGAACATGTTAGGCCAACAGAGTATTTCTTTAGCTCTCTGAGTAGATTTATCAAAATGGGCACTGTGGATTTTATCCAGTGTTTCTTTCCTAAGCGCCTTAGGAAAAAAAATCTTTGACCGTTTGAGAATAATGTCATCTACAACTGACATCTCATCTCTAAAATTCCAAAAATCTAGGACAGATTCAGGACAATCTTTACGATTTTCAGGCCATCCTACAAGAATTGTTTGTTTCAATATACGTGCCTGTTTCATGACCTTCCTGATGCGTGTCATTTTCTCATCACTGATGGGAAAGTTTGACATGACAACATCAACATGTACATCAATATCTGTACAGAGGATAGGGTATGTATCTTGTAAGTATTTTCTGGACAAAGTATCTGCAATGGGAATGTCACGACCACTTATATGTTCAACCTGGAGGTCGTACTTCTGCAGCTGTAGCAGCATACGTTGCAAACGTGGGGGTGTACTATACAATTTTTTCTTCAATACCTATTCAAGTGGCTTGTGGTCACTTTGGACCTTAGTAGATTTTTCATATATATACTGATGGAAACGTTTGCATCCAAAAACAACTGTATAGAGCTCCTTCTCTATTTGGGCATAATTTCTTTTACTTGGGGTAAGAAACTTAGAGGCAAAACATACCAGTCTCCCGTCTTGGAGAAGAAGAGCTCCCAAACCATTTTTCGAGGCATCAAGTTAAAGAGTTGTCTCCTTGTTGGAATCAAAATATGCCCAAGACTGGACCAGGGGTCTGAGTGACATCTCTAATTTTCTAGAAAGCACTTATTTGTGGCTCATGCCAAGAAAATTCTTTATCTTGTGTCGATAAAGTTCTAAGCGGGCTTGTCAATACTGTTTGGAGATAGATGACCACCCCTAGCACTGTTTCTAGTTCAGACTTTGAGGTAATGGTGGCATATCCTTTATTGCTTTATCCTTATCGGGATCCATTTTGAGGCCATTTGCCGTCAATAAGTGACCAAAAAATGATAACTCAGATTACCCAACTTCCATTTTTTCTGGATTTAACCTTATGCCCTTTACTTGACATTTTTACATGAGTCTATCATAATTCTGATCATGGTCAGACCTATTTTATCAAAAAAAAAAAAAAAACAACGCCAATATCATCAACTATAGTCTTGATTCCTGGAAGACTCTCAAAACATTCATCCATTTTCTGTTGGAATAAATATTGGCTAAAAAATAAACTAAATCGTAGTCTAAGAAACCTAAATCTTCCAAATAGAGAATTAAGTGTGGTCAAGAAGGATGACTTTTCCGTCAGTTTTATTGACAAGTATCCGCTTCTGGTATCAAGCTTGGAGAATACTGTTGCACCAGCTAGATCAGATTTCATCTAAGGTTTTAGAAGGATAATGTGGTCTTTTGATATTTTGGTTCAGATATCTGGGATCCAGGCATATTCTTAATGAGCCATTTCCTTTTTCAACGGTCACTAAACTATGAACCCTATATGTAAGTTCTGACACTATGACATTGATGTCTAGCATGCTTTGCAGTTTCACCTTAAGTTTATCTTGTACCGCTGCAGGTACTCTTCTTGGAGGGTGTATTACAGGGGCAGTAAGGCTTCAAGTGAATATCACATTCCCCAGGAAGGTAACCTATTCCTTGAAATATATCCGAATACCTTGACAAAATATCTTCTCTTGACAATGGCAAGTCAAAACTGTCAACAGATATTTTAATCAGATTCAAGGCCATGCAAGTTTTCAAACCTAGGAGGGGACTCGAATTAGTTTTCACAATGAAAAATTCTTTATGAGATATCTTTCCATAAAGCATAACTTCAAGGTTAGCTTTGCCAACTACAAGGAGGCATGAGTATACTGTAAGGGTTCTGTCACTAGGTCTGACAGGATCGTGAATACCTAATGATTTCCTTACTGACCATGGAACTATGTTGACTTGGGAGCCTGTATCAAGCTTAAATCTAACATTTGTAGCATTCGGGCCAAGTGCTATAGTGACAAATGCTTGATTTTGTGTTTGAATGTAGGTTATTGTGTCAACAATGAAATAATTTGCAAGATCTGGAAGTAAACACTTTATTGCTCTACACATTTGCAAAATGATTCCGTTTTTTTACAAAACAAACTCGTCATTGTGCAGGGCACGTTATTCCCTTTGAATGTTTCTGTCCACATTTTCCACACTTATTTATTGACTTCTTCCTTTCATTGTTACCTAGCCGTTACCTAGCCGTTGTGTAGCTGAAGCAGTGGTCAAAGGAGGTCTGCGATTCGATGATGTTTGATGAGATTTCTGTGCTGGGATTCTAGAATTTGACTTGAACTTTTCTGCATTAATATCTTCTTTAGTAGAATTTTGCATCAGTCTGCACTGCGTCTGGCTAAGTTCAAGTGTTCTAGCAATGTACAAAGTCAACTTTGAACCTTCGTTGATCAATTTCTCTCTTATTTTTTGTGACTTGATCCCAAATACTTTCTGATCTCGCATTGTATCCACAATCCCTGATAAGAATTGTAAGATCTCTGACATGTTGCTCTAATGTCTCTCCCTCTTGCTGTGTTCTTGATCGTAACTTATATCTTGCACATATTATTTTTGCTAAGGCTAACAATATTCCTCAAATTCATGGTAATGTACACCCAGAAATTTCTTATCATCTTCAGATAATTTCCAGGTGGAATAAATTTGTCTCCCATGGTCTCATGCACATAGCATGAGATAGTTGCACTTTTTGGTCTTTTCCTTCACTTGTAGTGGCTCACCGAACATGAACTGTGCATAAGTTTTGAATGCTTTCAAAACACTTTGAAGATATTTTCAATCTCAGTCCATTTTGGGAGTTTGACTGTTAACGTGAAAATACATCTTTGAAATGACAACTGATAAAAGACAATTCTTCATATTAAATGAACAAAGTCAAACTATTCCACTGGAAAAATGTTTTATCTGGTCTATAAATCCATGAGCGGGTTCGGATTTTCTGACATCATGCTATGTTTTCTTGTTTTATAAAGATACAATAAAATATCAGATACTTTAAACAAGTTTATTCATCAAAGTCTAACATAATACTACTAGTGGGAATAATGAGATATGCAGTTTATATAATGTAGTATGAGTAATTTAATTAGTGTCATATAATACAAGAGGAGTTGTGTTCCTTAACAAACACTGTAACAGTCTAGAGGCATACGACATTAACCATTAAATAATAATCAAACATAGTAAGGAATAGGTCTACATAGATTTATTCCATCACTAAAACGGAGAATTTATGTCAGTGATTAGTAAAGTTTGATAATTGTCTGTATATGGTTTATTACATCACGGGTGCAGGATCGTATCTTTTCAGCAGAATTTTGCTTTATTAGTCGGAGAGCGCCGACTATATTTTGATTTTGGTCAATGTGAATATTTTTTTTTAAATTTAACCAACGTTATAACCTGAAAAAGTTATGAAATATTGCATAGACATGAACTTGAAAATATCATGTTTGATGATTGTCAACATTGTTAACATTCGGTCCCTTCCCTAGCCTTCTCGCAATGGAGGGGAAGTAACCACTGCATGGAGTTTGCAACCTTGCCCTACGCATTAATCTCCTCTCATTCAGAGAAGTAACGTTACAAATGGCAAAATTAGAACTAAGTAAATATCGGCTAATATGATTCCGGCTATACATTTCTGCCCTTTTCCGGTTTCTTTTGAACTTACAGATTGAATAATGACCTGAAGAGCAAATGCAATACAATTCAGTCCACCCTTGTGTTTGTATTATAACAGCTCGTTCACAGTTGAAGGGTGTGAAACTACCAAATAGATTCCTTCTTTATTCTATATAAAATTCATAAAGTTCACAGGGATGTAAAACATAGCAAAACCTTTTTTAAATAGATTTTACTTACATATTCTTGTAGATCTATATCTGTACTCATGAAAAATAGCAAGAAAAGTGGGGGTTGTGTTTCAAACAAGAAAGATATTTCTGCTCATGTGAACTTACCCATAAAATTAACAAAAAATCTGAGCTAATTTTCAGATTGGGGTATGTGAAACAATTTCACATTGTAAATTCTATTCTGAATGCATATGAGCATAAAATTGCCACCACACTATCAGAAATAGTCAAACAAAATGATTCCAGCAAAAAAAATACACAGATTAGGGCAAAAATATTAAAAATAGCCAAGAAAACTGAGAACTATTTCTAGCCGCCATTATGCAGGTACCATTTTTTGAGCTCAGATAGACTGAATTGGTGGTTTCATACCTTGAACGGTAGAATAAAAAAAGTTATTTTTCTACTCTCCCTCGTTAGTGTTGGTGAACTCTGTTTTCTGACCAAAAACAAATCGGCTCACGTAGGACACATTGCACGGGAAACGCATTTTTCGGAAACGTCTACCTGAGGAATTCCGGTTAAATACAGAATACAGTATCCCCGAAGCTGGTGTTTGCTATTCTACGTGAAACGTTCCGAACATTGCGTCATCACCAATCTCAGTACAGGCATTCGTTTCATAGATAAATGTTCCGAACCACTATATAATCAACATAAACTGTGAAAGTTCATAAGAATGAATCTGAGAGTCGCTTTACTTCAAACAGATTTTCTGTAATTTAAGCTAACAGATGCAATGTAACTCTTATTGTCTCTGACAGTTGAATGTTTTTTTTATAAATATAGTAATCAAAAACTCTATTCGAAGTAAAAAAAATATTTTCCACCACACCTCTGACTCCTCTCAAATGAAGTTCATTGTTTGTTCACAAAATTTTTCGTGACACCACTTCAAACGCCATTGGACCACATCCGCTCCTTTACTAAGTACTTGTGTGTATTACGTCTCTTACGTCTATTACGTCTATCAATACACATGTACAGAAGCATTGTCACACAATGCAACATTTCGTGATTGTAAAAAAATGGGTAGTTTCTCCATCATAGGTTATAGCGTAACGAATGGTATAAAACCTATATTTAGAATTTCTATTTTCGTGTGCCGTCTGATCACATTCACTCTTCGTGCTCACATTATACTGGACCAGCATTAACAGGAATTCTTTAAATGGTTAAAACCCTGAACCACTGTATAACCAACACAAGGTACGAAAGTTCACAAGAATGAATCTGAAGGTCTCTTAACTTTAGTTCAAACATGATTTTAATTGTCCCTCCAAACGTTGCCATAATATTAAAAATGAAAGTATATCAGCTGATTCGAGTTTATCTACAGAATCAAAAAAAACTTCAGTTTATTTATACAATAAATCTTAAAATTGATTGAGTTGTTTAGGTTGAGTTTGTTCAACAATTTTATATCTAATTTCTACTTCTATTTGTTGCATAACAGACCGGATGTGGTGTCACGAAAAGTTTTGTCAACAAGTGATGAAATTTGTTTGAGAGAAATCAGAGGTACGGTGGAAAAAATGTTTTCACTTTGAATGGAGTTATTGTTTGCAATATTTAGAAAAAAGATTCAATCATCATAGACGATAAGAGTTACACAAAAGTGGTGCTCATTCTGGGATTCTTTTGAGTCCGCTATACACACCAATCTTTCACTGAGCGGTGTACAGAAATTCAATTACCTGCAGTCGTCTCTTAGAGGTGAAGCTTTGCAAACGACAGCTGGTTTTGCATTACCAATGCCAATTATGATCAGGCCGTTTCGTTATTACATGAAAGATATGGTCAGAAAGACAGAACAATACAAACTTACATGAAAGCGTTGCTTGAAGTTCCAGCTCCAATATATATATATTGTTTCAAGCCTTAGAAAATTCTATGATGTCACGGAGACATACATCAGGGGACTAGATTCGTTAAATCAGAATGAGAGTACATACGGCTCACTATTTACCCCCGTAATCCTTCAGAAGTTACCACCAGAGGTCAGAACAAACGTAACACGTGCACACGGGACAGTATCATGGTCTTTACGTGAATTAATGCAGTGTTTATCAAATGAAATCAATATTCTAGACGCCAGAAATTTGTTGAATGCCCCTCAATACATCGTCCCTACAGCAACTTTTCTAACAAACTCTGATTCTAGAAGACCAAAGAATATAAAGGTAAAGAGATGCGTTTACTGTACGGGAGAGCATTCTGGTATAGACTGTACAAAAAAATAAAGATCGTGGTCAAAGACTAAGTGTCGTGAAAAACAAGAGACTTTGTTTTAACTGTCTGGCAAGCCACAAGGTTACAGAGTGTAAGTCAAGATTCAAGTGTAAGTTATGTTCACGCAGGCATCATACTAGTCTCTGTAGATCAGACGCGCATTCAAACCCGACAGATAAGTGCCCTGGACCTAACAGTGAGAAACAGAAGCATACGTCGGTATTACATTCAGCGCACGCTTTCTCATCCGGACCTGTTTTAATGAAGACAGCAGTTTCCACGGTTACGTCACATGGTACCTCCATTACTGCCAACATCCTGTTTGATGAAGGTTCCCGGAGTTCATTTGTTATTGAACATCTAGCACGAAGTTACAGTTGGAGTCCACCGGAAGTGAAATGCTATGCATTCGGAGACACAGAGCGACGCATGCGACATTTAAACACAGCTACCGTGTATTTAGAAACACCAAAAGAGAACATTCCAATTAAAGTTCTGATAGTACCTGAAATTTTCATGCCGCTGAAATCTTACCGTAAGCATGCTGATAACCTAACCTACCTGAAGGGGCTCAAACTTACACATCCAATGACAGAAGATGAAGATTTTGAGATCGAGATTCTTATAGGTGCTGATCATTACTGGGACGTAGTACAAGATCAAGTTGTCAGAGGTGACGGACCAATAGCAATACAATCGAAAATCGGGTATCTTCTATCAGGACCATTGAATACAGCTACTCATATGGAGCAGAAGCCAAAACATGATGAAAATATCAGACAGTATCAAGATACGAGTATTACCTACAACAATAGACAATATGTTGCCGAATTGCCATGGAAAGATGATCATCTTTTTCTACCAACTAATGAGCTGATAAGCCGATGCAGAACTACGAGCGTAGTAAATACATTGAAAAAGGACCCAGAACTACTACAGAAGTATGGTGAAATTATTTCCTAGCAGGTGCAGAGAGGATCTATAGAGAAGGCATCAGTCATTAGCCCCTAGTATAGATGATACATTAGTCCCGACATGATTACCACCACTACCGAAAGAACACTATATCTCCCACCATCCTGTGAGAAAGAACTCGACAACTACACCCATAAGTATTGTTTATGACTGTAGTTGCAGATCATCAAAGAATTCTCCAAGTTTGAATGATTGCTTGATGAACACCCCACCACAGCTCAACGACTTGACCTAAATATTGCTGCGTTTCCGGTATCACAAATTTGCCGTCTGCACAGACATGAGAAAGCGATCTTGAACGTCAGTCTTCACCCAGACGATCGTGACGTCACACGATTCTTTTGGCTATCAGATCCAGACAACCCAGACAGCCCTTTCAGATATTCCGTTTCAAGTAAGTGCTTTTTAGAGAAACATGTATACTATTCATTCTGAACGCAGTCATAATGAAACACTTAGATTTACATCAGTGTAACATTACAGAACGAGCCAAACAGGCGTTGTACGTAGACATACTTACCAGCACACCAGATGAAATTACACTCTTAGATTTCTACACAAGACACCTATTCAAGCAAGCAGGCTTTAGTTTGAGATCCTGGAGCTCAAAAAGCCTAATGTTATGCGAGAAGATCCAAACTGATGGAGTCAACGATAAAGACACAATCACAAAGGTCCTAGGAATGCGTTGGGATTGAACTGTCTTTTCCACTAAAATTTCCATCCCAGCTTACTCTTTATTGACCAAACGTGAGATTTGAAAGAATCTCCGTCGATGTTTGATCCTTTAGGACTGCTTAGCCCGATCACCGTCAGAGGAAAGATGTTACTACAGTTGCTATGTCAACAGAAATTTGAGTAGGACGATGTTTTACCAGACGACATCATCACAGAGTGGAGAAGGATTAGTGAAGATTTAGCTAGGGCCACCGGAATAACATTCAGCAGACGATGCTTCTCCAAGGCCACATCTACAGACCAAACCCTTCACATCTTCGCCGATTCCAGCATCAGAGCTTATGGAGCATGTACATATCTCGTTTCTGGTAACCAGAGCACACTCATCATGGCAAAGAATAGAGTAGCCCCTGTTAAGCAGCTAACAGTGCCGACATGGTCAACACGACTTCAAAGGCAAAACAAAGCCAGCCTGGTCATGCTTTACAAAATAAAAGATAAATAGGTCAATGTCAATCACAATCACCTTACAGACGCAAGAAACAACTAATTCCTCATCCGCAATCAAAAACACAACATCACATGAACCCATTCTGCTCAAGGACTATACGACTCTGGAACGAATTATCGACCGAGATTAAGGTTACCCCAAATGTACTAGTTTTTATCAGTAGATTGAACAAGTGTTATGGATTTTGAACGTTCACAATAAATGTTTAAGTAAGATCTCTAGTAAAAATCTTGTTTACTTTGTTTTTATCTTTTATAATTTTAACATTCCTGACACGCGCCTGCTTAGTATAGCCAGTATTGACTTTTGGCAGTAATAAGTTAAGTTTAGTTTTCCCTATTTTCATTCGTATCAAAAGAAACGTAAACTTGAAATACTCAAATGACCTTTTTCAGAGAAAAAGAATTGCTAAAACTTGCACGCTGTTTAAACAAAACCGTTCACCTGTTTTTTGATATACTAACACGAAAAAGAAAGTGTGCTCTTGAGTAGAGGGAAAATGATTATACTTATAAAAGCAAACAATAGGCTAATTTGGTGAATAAATGGTATCTAAATGTGCGAAAATATATAAACTACACGATGTTTTACTTTTAATTGAAATTCGATAATTTTCAGAACATGTGTAAATAACAAGTAAACAGTAAAAGTTGCAGATTTGTAGTGTTTTGTAACTGCTTTTTTGCCTTCGAATATTTGTCAAGTTACGTGATAATTAATCAATGTCTCTTCTGTCCTCCTCGACTACAGATCAACGCAAATATTCCAGATTGCATGGGCATAACGTAACGTCTTATAACTTCGGCGGTAAAGGCGTTCCATTCGAGATCTCAGGCTGCTGACAAGTCATTGATATTGTTGGTAAGATGGGTTTTCTTTGCTCTCCGACCTTGCAAATCCAATAAATGTTCAATTGGATTCATGTCCAAAGAGCAGGCCGGCCATGTTATGTCTAGAGAGATAAGGTAAGTAAGTATAGCAGTATGTGGCCTTGTGTTATCAAGCATTATAGGACCAGGGTTCTGTTGTAGGAAAGGAACGGGCGTAACACTTGCTCAACATGATCTTGGGCATTTAAATTACCATGAATAACAAGAAGGTCTCTTTTCCTACCGCCCATTTTACCTCCCCAGACCATTTTACACTACCCCTTCCGAAACGATCTCTTTCTAATAAACAGTTTTGTCAAAACTTTTTCCTTCTACGTGAAAATACCCAAACTCTACCAACAGCAGTGACTCGCTGGTATGGGCATACATTGTGTGCTTTCTCAGAGTAAAGAAAACACCAAACAAGAGGGCCATCATGGTCCTTTAATCGCTCACCTGAGTACAACTGCAAAAATGTTCATTCAGATATCAGATATCTAAACTCCAGGCTTTGTGGTTTCTGACGGGAAGATTTTTACAATTTTGCATTTTGCCAGATTTCAATGATACATACTTACCAAATACCTAGGATATAGGTCAATAAATGAAGACTCAAGCCATGCAGACCTGGCAAAATAAGCCTGTTTTGGCCCCCAAACTTCTGGAACCCATATTTGGATCAGGCTGGTTCAGGAAAAGAAAGGAGCGCTTTTGAGACCTAAATGTTTTGTGAGTTTGGTTCACAAGGTAAATCTATATTTTGACCATGTGACCTAGTTTAGCCAGAGGTGACCTGTATTCGAACTCAACCTAGAAATCATCAAAACAAATATTCTGACAAATTTTCAGGCATTTTGGAAGAAAATGTACCCTGTAGTATGTTAATAAATTGACCCTTAGACCTAGTTTTCGACCCAAGAAGACCCATATTCAAATCTGACCTAGATATAATCATGTCAAAGATTTTGACAAATTTTCATCACATTTGGAAAGAAAATATACTCAGTAGGGTGTTAACAAGGTGTTTCTATGTTTTTACCCTGTGAACTTGTTTTTTATCCCAGACGACCCATATTCTATCACGACTTAAAGATCATCAAGACTAAGATTCCGACAAGTTTTGCCCTTTGGACAAAAAAATGGCCTCTAGAGTATTGTCAACATAAATCTGTGGTTTTACCACATGACCTTGTTTGTGATTCCAGATGACCCATATTAGACCTTGACTTAGATATCATCAAGAAAAACTCTTTAATCCTCATAACATTTGAAAAGAAAATGTGGCCTCTAGAGTGTTAACAAGGTTTCTTTTGATTTGACATTGTGACCTAGTCTTCAGTCCTACATGACACACACTCGAACTTGTCCGAGATCTTATTAAGACAATCATTCTGATCAAGTTTCATGATAATTAGGTCAAAAATATAACCTAAGGTGAGCTAAAAAATGTACAAGTGGGTGAAATAGAATACTAATTTTAATAACGATATATCTACTAAACCCAGTAAGGTAATTATGCAGAACAATATTGTGAGATTTCAATCTTGTTTATTTCATGTTTTTATAAGGCATGTTGAAATATAAATGATACAACTAACACATGAAGTGAATACAGATGTATGCCATTCAACAAATCAGATAGTAATTTTATTTCTTACAATATTTTAAATATAACTATACTCTACAAACATGTATTTAATATTTAAAACTACAAAATAAAACCAATGTCTCCATAATTGGCACAGATATTCGTCTGTATCAAGACCAATAAAATATACTGCCTGACAGGTGTGGCAACTACCATATAACAGGTTATTTCTACTGCTGTAAAAGTTCATTGATTTGGAGCAGAAAGCTTTGATCTGATTTATATGACCTATTCTTACAAATTCATATAGACTGGTTTATATAAACAGCACAAAAATAAAAGCTATAAAGTTAAATAACAAGATAAATGAAAAAAATAAAACTGAGAAAATGTATCGTCATTTTATTTCATTACTGATTAAGCTACAAAATGTTATCACACTGATAAAATTGAAACAAATGGGGAAAACGAATGGCAAATATCAGTCGACATCTTTGTTAAATTTTATGACCTGTTCAGTTTGTGCTGTTAATTTTTTATCTGTTACAACAGATTGTTTTTAGTTCCATAGTTGTATTTACAAAAAAAACCCGAAAAATTTGTACTGTACATGCAATCAGAAGATATTTGTGGTAAAAATTCACAAATCTTTTTTATTAACAAAAAAACAGTAAATATTAGCAGCATCTTAAAAGTTATATTGTATTCAAGTTGTAATATTGCCATAAAATTACCTGTTATATGGTATTCAAGTTGTTATACTGCCATAAAACTGTTTACAGCAAATTCAAGATTTTTTTTCATAAAAAATGCAATGATGAGGGCAACTAAAAAAGCAATAATTTTTTTCACAAATTTCAACAAGCTACATGCCATAACATACAGGTATAACAGTACACAGATACACAGAAAGGTTTTGGCACACATAATAAGTTTATACTAAGTATCTATTGAACTAAAAGTCACTTAAAATACATTACTATTCTGTTTATATGGTGATGAAAGATGGTGAGAGTTATTAAAATAAAATCATGTCGATAAATTCAAAATGCAAAAACACTTTGGCTAGCTACTACAAATGCTAAACATTTTACTTTTTACAGTGTGAAAGAAGTACTAAACACATCTTTTGTATAAAGCTTTTTTGATTTATGTAGAGTCTAACTGCTCAAACTTAAACAAACCAATAAGAAAAATATTTTACAACAACTGATGACTTAAATTAACCATACCTTCAATACATGTACATGTGAACTATAAAACCAAGTCTGATAAATTTTAAATAAAAATGTTTTTATTTGTGGAGAACCAACTTAAGGATAATTTAATTTCATGTGAAACAGCATAAAACATTTCAATGCCTGCTACATAAATTTGTTTCAGGAGGTCTGTAAGGATGTATAAAGAAAACCATATAAGACAGAAATTGGTTTGTTTATCAAACTGTTAAAGTTCTGAGTAACTGGACCTCAGTGACCTTGGTCAAATAGAAATGTATTACTCAGGAAACAGTTACAGCGAGTGATGTTCGAGTCTTATAACTATACCAGGAGTAGAAGAAAACTTGAACATGTTTACTTAATATAAAAACAATGCTTGAAAACAAATATTAAAAATTAGAAAATATCATTATTAAAAAATTTACCCTCTGCAAACACTGCTAACTTTCTCATATAAAAAGTCAAGGGAGAGAAGGGGGCTTGAAGCAGTAACTGTCTATCACTGAGAAATTAGGTCCTCAACCCTTCCACATAACAGATGGGAGTTTCATAATAATTTATGAAGGGCTTATGTCAAGCAGCAATAAACTTAGATCAACATGATGGTTTTAGTCACTTATTTAAAAAAGCCATTTTCATTCCTTTACTTAACATTAAATACATGTACACAGAATCAACTGTACTTATTAAAGGTATATAGTACTGTACATGATATAGTAAGTATTTAAGATTAGAAACCATTCAATGATTTTAAAATGTAAAAGGATAAAAGAATAAGAGTATAAATAATTTTTAACAAAATGTTTCCCTAAACTGCATCCTATGTATAAATGCAAACAATATGTATCATTCCAGAATGTTTTTCATAACATCAGACCATATAAATATTCCAGCTCTAACATTTCTTGTATAAAATAATGTATTTCCCCCAAACCTTCTTTTTCAATATTAAAATTTTATTCAGATTGCACACATAAAAAATGGTTTAAAATACTGGCTACAAAAACTAATTAAAAAATCTAGAAAACTGGCTTTCAAACCTCTTGAACTCAAGACAGGCTTAAACATTTTAGTCAGTCTTTTCTAATAGCACATAATTCTGTCATGCTATGTGAAAAATCAGATCATGTGACATGATTTACCCAATCAAATCATTAGATAGAAAAGCATGTGACATGTTTTACCAAATCAAATCATTAAATAGAAAAGCATGTGACATGTCTTATCCAATCAAATCATTAGATAGAACAGGTAAGTTCCAAGTACCACCCAATGACTTAGGTAGTTCAGGGAGGACCACTTCTGCAAAGTGTGCTCCATACTATAACCCTGAAATACAGATAAGATAAACATCAAAGATAAAAAAAAATCATATCACCAAATATTCTCAAAATGATTACAAAAAAAACAACATTGCAGATGAGTGCAGAGTGATTATAAGGTCACATTAGTTCATCTGACAACTGCAATTCTCCAACTGTCATCGACAAGTTTACAAATATTTAGCTGAAAATATATTTACCTGGCTCATGACCAAATTTAATCAGACTAAAAACTGAAAAGTGTAGATATTAATACAATCACATCTGCCATTTTATCTGTTATGCTGTCTGTTGTTCTGTTCTATTTTATGAAATGATATTTCAAATTTATTTCATAATCCTCTGTTGACAAGTTCTGCTCTGATCTGTTTCTTTTATGTTATTGAAAGTACCCAGTAACCAAAAGTGTTATCATAAAATGGCACTACATATATAATGACAACTCTTACTTACAGTTTCACCACTGGAGCTGGTATCAAACATGAGACCAAGATAGGCAAGATGGAAGATGGCTGCACTTCCAAACAGTAAATTGGCAGTGATAACATATGGATGACTCTGCAACAGAAATGTGTAGCAGTGTCAACAAGAGATGGTCTCAATATTTTTTTATCATTCTTTCTTGTAACATTTTCACATCCGATTCTTATCCAATGTGTGGAGGTTTTGGCAGAGGAACAGTAACCAGTTCTATACAAGGACTCATCAGCAAGCCCTATATTTGAATCCAAGTAAGGCTTCACAGATTAATGAAGCGTTATATGAAACCAGATGATGCAGATAATTGTTTTTATTATTCAATTGTTCCTTGAAAGCTAGTAGATCGTTTGCCCTATTTTATATTGAAATCATCCCCCCCAACACACCAATATACCTATTTTTTTATTGTAAGGTATTTTTAGGAATACTGGTCAACTGTTTAAACCTGACACTGAAAATGGCCAATTCACACTCTGAATTTGTATAAATGAAGTCTTAACTCACACTCAGCATAACTATGGAGTAAGTTTATAAGCAAAATGAGACTGAAAAACTATTATCACTTAATGTAAGCCTATGCTTCCAAAAAAACAAAATGAAGACTAGTTCATGATCTGTGGTTTAACATCTGTTTCAACAACTGTCATACCAGGACAGTCCCCATGATCTCCAGACATACAGTCAGATGGGCAATTATGAAGGATGCAAAAAAATTGGCTATGGAAATATATTGTGCACTGCTTATTTCCTACCCTGTTATCTAGGTTTGTGTTTAAGCAAGCTGTGTAGACATTGATCAGACTGTACATTCATGCTGATAAATGGGTCTGTCTAAACTAAACAACTGATATGTCTTATTAAGTGTAACAATATGGTCTCCTCACGATCAGATGTGAACAGCAATGTTTTGTTACAATACGTATTGGAATGCCCTTTCTTTTTATGATAACTTGTCAAGGTAAATTTTTAAATATAATTTACTTGCAGAACATCATTTATACAAACATACACAGACCAGAAAGTTTCTGAATTTTAAGTCTGAGTATCTGCAGAACGGACATCACTCAATTTCATGTTACTTGGGTATCTAAAATGTTTCCAGTTTTAATTCACAAATATCAGTTGATGCTATAAGTTGGAAGCTATTTTTTATATTGATTGTATAAAGATAAGAGAAAAAATAAAAGCTGTACTGTTCTAATATCGTCAGACGAAGGCAGCCTACTGTTAACCAAGCTTGTGGCTCACTACTGCACTGAACAGTCCCACAAGTAACTGTTATATCCATAGAAATACAGCAGAATAAGAATTAAATCAGCACAAAAATAGAGAGAACAACTTACATATTTATATCTGTGTCCACATCCTTCTTTGCAATGTCTAGCTTTTATACATGCATCAAAAATTGTTGACAACCGATTTCTAAATACTGAAAAAATTAAATTTAAATTTCAAAATTAAAAAGTAAATTAAAGTAATTTTAATGCATGTATGTCTGCACGTTAATAAAAAACAGAACATGAACTTGAGTTATGAAAAACAAAAAAAAAACAGTGTACCTTTCATATATTAAGTGCCCACATCAAACAGGCTAATAAATTAAGCTAAATGACTATATGACAACTGAATTATTAATCGAGCTATGACCTGACTGACACTGCCATACATTTCATGCTTCTTTAACTATTGTCTTGACTATCTAGGTTTTCAAGTCCCCTTTTAAATACACGTTCCTTCTGGTCTTAGTCTGTTCAACTTATTGTTTATGGACACAATTACACACTTTTTTATTACAATTTATTAAAAAAGGCATTTGTTTTTAAAAAGCAAAATTAACTTTGACTTTCAAGCCATTGTATTTATTTCTTCCAATTATTCTTCTTTATGTGCAACATTTAAAAGGAACTTTTTTATACAGTAAAATTAACTGCGTTTGTTAAGACTTTTATATATTTCTTTTTTTAAATCAGTTGTCAACTTTCAATATCTTATAGGCAGATGATTACTTCCCCTTAGTATACTCTGCCATATATTATGTGGCAATGCATTGACATCTGCTATCAACATATTTTTTGGCACTGTAATGTTGATGCCAAAATAGGATGTTTCATCATGTAAGAATTAAAATGAACATCATACAGTGGTGTATCAGCAAATATACTACAACATGGTATTCCGATGCTTGCAATTTAACCACTCGGGCTAAAACCCACATTGTTAGATTACTACAAATCTGAACTTCCTACACTGGTATATCAGCTGAGAAACCATGCTACACCATTATTTTATATGTGAAAGAAGATAAGAAAACAAAGTGTACATACCATATTCTACGTAAGTATATACACCTAATGATAACAGCACTGCAGCAAGTTGAAAATTTAAACCCTGTGGAAAAAAACAACAAAGTTATACATAACAGGCTTTATACCTACATGTAAAAGTAAATACATATAAACAATAACTGTATTACAATGTATAAAGTCAAACTGACTTAGAAAAACTGAAATGACCAACAATTTTACAGCCATGAATAAATTAACTGTTTTATAGGTATAGTATTGCTCAAAATAAAACATAAAAATATCACTGTATCTATTTAAAATACTTCTTAAACTGTTGGAGGCCCTTCAAGAGATCTAACTTACGTATGCAATAAAATTTATCCCCGAATGATGGTGCGAGTTAGACCTTTATTTGTTGTAAAGAAAATGCTAATTTTCTCATGTAGCTGGTGGTTAAGAAAAAGTTCACAATGGTTTGAATATCTTAAATAAGGGTGTTTGGTAAGAAAAAAATCTTAGAATCTTAATCATCACAGCTGAATAACTAAGATCACATACATTGTACTCTTTTGTTGACTGAAGTTCAAATTTAAGTTTTATCTTTTTATCTTTTGGCAATAAAGCCTGCAAAATTAAAGTGCATCACTTCAAGTGTCACGTTTTTGATTTGCAAGGTGAAATACATAATATCATACTTACATGTAAAATAGCACTGGCAGCATATGTTAGGAAAACCGCAGCAAAATTTCCTAATGGACGGGCAGATTTAAATACATCTGAAAACAGGAACAAGATAAGGCTATTGAAAAGACTGGATGAATTAAGATTTTTATCTCAATTTCCTTATATGCAGTATTTGACACTAGGACCAAACTCAAGTTGATCCTTCATTTTGATTTACACTGCTCTCCAAACAAACCAGATACATCAGATATACATCAGATATAGCTTTCACTGAAACCAATCACCTGGAGTAGGAAGTCTAACGTCCTACTTGGACCAAATTTTTAAACACCTTTGACACAAGCTATTTCCAGTTTCAAAACATTTCATATTCTCAACTATTATAACTTCAACTTTGATGTCTTTCATGAAAGTCTATTGTTTCTCTTGATTTTTTTTACAAATTTATGAATGATAAGACAACTACATGTTGTATGTGACTTTAAGGATAACTTATAAAACTGATCAAACAAAACATCAAAATCCTGGTTCATTTATTATAAGTATATAGGTATACAGGTATAATGACTCAGAATAGATCATGTGGGAACAGTAGTCATTCACTCGCGGAGAAATTGGCAATTACTGGTTAGTTATCCAGGAAAACCAGTTAGATGGACTGACTGCCGAGATATAACCTAGATGTTGAAATCGGCATTAAATCCAAAATAAACAATACTGACCAACAGTTCTCATTTGTGACCTTTAAGAGGCCAATCCCTTATTTCTTTTTCAGATCACTTTCAAGTGCATTAATTTTCTTTCCTGATCTAATTCAGTCTTGTTCTTGTACTTACAATTTTTAAGCCAGTTATGCATTGGAAGATTCCAGTTTGTAACAACCTCAACTAATGACCTTGGCACCTCTATATGGAATGGTTTACTCACTCTCAAATCCCTAAAAATACATGAATAATGGTTACAAGCATAGAGATAGAGCAAACAGCTGCTTATAAACTGAATTGAAGAACAATCTTGCACTTATCTTACAATTACACATTTACCAAGCTACTAATTAAGCTACAGTGCAGTTAAAAACAACTACTGTACTTGCTTTGGTAAGTATTGAATAATGGTACAGGGTTCACAACATAATGGTCTAAGGTTCAGTAAATAATGGTACATGTTAAGTAAATAATAGTACCGAGTTCAGTAAATAATGGTACAGGGTTCAGTAAATAATGGTACATGTTAAGTAAATAATAGTACAGGGTTCAGTAAATAATGGTACAGGGTTCAGTAAATAATGGTACAGGGTTCAGTAAATAATGGTACATGTTAAGTAAATAATGGTACAGGGTTCAGTAAATAATGGTACATGTTAAGTAAATAATGGTACATGTAAAGTTAATAATAGTACAGGGTTCAGTAAATAATGGTATAGGGTTCAGTAAATAATAGTACAGGGTTCAGTAAATAATGGTACAAGGTTCAATACATAATGGTCTAAGGTTCAATAAATAATGGTACATGTTAAGTAAATAACGGTATAGAGTTAAGAAAATAATGGTATAGGGTTCAGTTGTATGTTTCAGACTATGTTTCCTCTTTATTTATAAATACATTTATTACAATTTATTGTTGTACCATAACAATTTAAATTATGTTAATGTTTTCCAAGATTTTCAGATTTTTATCCAAGCCTTAGTAAAAATACTGAAAGGCAATTCTTCAACTCATCTATAGATTATGTTTATTTAATAACAGAATCACATTTTACGTAAGCAAAAAGTTGTGAAGACCACAGAACTGCTTTATTTGTGTTACAAAAGAACATGTTCATTACTTGCACTTTTACTAAATAAAGTAAAAAAAATACTCACCATCGGACATCGTCATTTAAATGTGTAGCACCAAGTCCACAAAGTATAACTGTGACTTCAGATAAAAAACTAACAAAATAATGGCTGAATCGGAATGACTGGGCATCTCTGTAGGCTACAACCCATCTGAAACACAAAACAAGAGGGCCATGATGGCCCTGGATCGCTCACCTGATTACTTTGGCTGTAGGTTTGCTGTTAAGCAGTATTTCATTTTTTAATTGAAAATATATAAGTGCCTACAAACCAAATATGTAAAATATCAGTCAATAAATAAAGGCTCTATGACAGAAAGTAGAAATATCTATTATAAGCTATGGGGACCTTGACCTTGACCCAGTGATCTCAAACCCTACCCATGGGTAGAGGTCCATGCAAGGATCCTATATATTGAATATCAAAGATATTGGTTTATAAATGAAGGCTCTATGAGGTACAGTAGATAAATCTATTTTTAGCCTCCATGACCTTTAACCTAATCTAATAATTTGAAAAAGCTTGATAAAGCTTGCTTCATGCCAAATTTTAAAATTCTAGGCCTTGTGGTTTCAGACAAGAAGATTTTTAAAGACTTCCTTTTTTACATTTTAAGAGCCCCTTGGGCAGGGGCAACATTTAAACAATATTGGTAAAGGTTCATTACACAATACTCCACACCAAATATCTAAGGTCTAGACCAATTTGTTTTGGAGAAAACTGGTTTTTCATGTTTTTCCAATATAAATCTATGTAAACCAAGAGAACCCTGGGGCGTGGCCAATTTTGACCCAGGTGACATAATTTGAACAAACTTGGTAGACATCCACTAGACAATGCTACATACCAAATATCTAAGTTGTAGGCATTGAGGTTTCTGAGAAGAAGATTTTTAAAGATTGCCTTTTTTACATATTAAGGGCCCCTGGGGCGGGCCAATTTTGACCCCAGGCCAACATATAAACAATACTGGTAAAGGTTCTCTACACAATACTCCACACCAAATATCTAAGGTCTAGTCCTAATGTCTCAAGGCAGTTTGTTGAGTCAAAGTTTTAACAAATAACCCAGAATTTAGGTGAATAATATTTCGTTGGAACATGAATCCAGCTGCAAATAAATCACCGTAGAAATGTCTTTATATGCAGGTCGGGCCTTTTAATAAATGTCGTTGTCATCTCATACAGTTCCAGCGTTCTTTTTTTACGAGGGGAAAAACACGCCTATAAATTCAAACTTTAATTTATTTTGTCAAATAACTTTAATTAAGTGACACTTTGATTAACAGGAATGTGTAATTGAGACAAACAGCGGTCAATTATATCCGTTAATTGTTGAGCAAATGACATGAGCAGAACGGAATAAACAACGATATGACAACTGATGAACAAAGGGTGTTATTTTTGACACATGGCTAGCTCACTCAATCAAATAAACAAAAGAAACTGTAGAAAGGGTGGCCAAGACTGATTAGAAAATTGACAGTGTATTTGACAACTTTTATTCTACCAAAAAAATGAATTTGCGCGAAATTACGTCCCCGCAAAATAGTCATTTTTGGCGTTTGCGCGAACTTTCGTGCCAGCGAAATTAAATGATACCACAATAAACAATACTGGTAAAGGTTCTCTACACAATACTCCACACCAAATATCTAAGGTCTAGTCCTATTAGTTTCGGAGAAAACTGGTTTTTCATGTTTTTCCTATATAAATCTATGTAAACCAAGAGAACCCTGGGGCGTGGCCAATTTTGACCCAGGTGACATAATTTGAACAAACTTGGTAGACATCCACTAGACAATGCTACATACCAAATATCTAAGCTGTAGGCATTGAGGTTTCTGAGAAGAAGATTTTTAAAGATTGCCTTTTGTACATATTAAGGGCCCCTAGGGCGGGGCCAATTTTGACCCCAGGCCAACATATAAACAATACTGGTAAAGGTTCTCTACACAATACTCCACACCAAATATCTAAGGTCTAGTCCTAATGTCTCAAGGCAGTTTGTTGAGTCAAAGTTTTAACAAATAACCCAGAATTTAGGTGAATAATATTTCGTTGGAACATGAATCCAGCTGCAAATAAATCACCGTAGAAATGTCTTTATATGCAGGTCGGGCATTTTAATAAATGTCGTTGTCATCTCATACAGTTCCAGCGTTCTTTTTTTACGAGGGGAAAAACACGCCTATAAATTCAAACTTTAATTTATTTTGTCAAATAACTTAAATTAAGTGACACTTTGATTAACAGGAATGTGTAATTGAGACAAACAGCGGTCAATTATATCCGTTATTGTTGAGCAAATGACATGAGCAGAATGGAATTAACAACGATATGACAACTGATGAACAAAGGGTGTTATTTTTGACACATGGCTAGCTCACTCAATCAAATAAACAAAAGAAACTGTAGAAAGGGTGGCCAAGACTGATTAGAAAATTGACAGTGTATTTGACAACTTTTATTCTACCAAAAAAATGAATTTGCGCAAAATTACGTCCCCGCAAAATAGTCATTTTTGGCGTTTGCGCGAACTTTCGTGCCAGCGAAATTAAATGATACCACAATAAACAATACTGGTAAAGGTTCTCTACACAATACTCCACACCAAATATCTAAGGTCTAGTCCTATTAGTTTCGGAGAAAACTGGTTTTTCAGGTTTTATTATATAACTATATGTAAACCAAGAGAACCCAGGTGACATAATTTGAACAAATTTGGTAGGCATCCACTAGACAATGCTACATATCAAATATCTAAGCTGTAGGCATTGTGGTTTCTGAGAAGAAGATTTTTAAAGATTTCCTATAGTCTAAGTCTAAGCCTAAGTCTATGTAAAATGAAATGACCCCTGGGGTGGGGCCAATTTTTACCCCAGGGAAATAATTTGAACAATTTTTGTAGAGTTCCATTAAAGGGTGCTAAATGCCAAATATCTAAGCTCTTGGCCTTGTGGAAGTTCTCCATGGAATTGATTTCTTTGAACAACTTTAGAAGACCTTCATGCAAGGAACATCCATGGCAAGTTTAATTAACATTGGCCCAGTGGTTTCAGAGGAGATGTCGTTTGAATTAAAAGTTTACGGACGGACGGACGGACAGACGCCGGACGGATTGCGATCACAAAAGCTCACCTTGTCACTCTGTGACAGGTGAGCTAACAAAACCATTGCCATTTACCTATTGTACCTCTACTAAACTCTTTAGTATGATTTCAACTACATGTTGCTCTCAAAATATTTTTAGTTAAACACCGTGTTCACATTTGAAAAAAAATGATGGAAAGACATGTCAGTACTTTTTTCCCTTGTACATGTATCTAGGATTATTGTTATTTTTCATAAATCAATTTTGCAGTTTTGCTGCTATTCCTTTGCCTGAGAACCTAATGTTTAACTTTTCAGTCTTAGAAACAGATTTAAGTAACTGCTTTCATGGAAGAAAATTTAAGATTAAACTTGCACACATCAGAGGACATGTCCAACTGATAACTATAATTTGTATTACTTACTTAAAGCTATTATCCAGTATAAGCCAGTGAATGAGGCATGTAGAACACATCACAAACAGGAGGGCACATATTAAACTAAACAGCACCTTCAGAACCCAGAATACTCTCTAAAAAGAAAAACAAAATAAACGATACAAGACAGAATGTTTGCGGACATGCTACAGTGTGAACATTTTCTCCATCAAATTTGCTTACTGTGAAATTTACTGGGAAAAATTTTTGCCCAACAGAAAAAATAGTAAGTTTGTGCCATCATAAATTCGCACATTTCAAGTGTGTTGTTTTTTAAATAACAAAAAGAAAAGTAGGCAACAGTTATTTTGGGCGTTGTCATCAGCTGTCATGTGTATACGTGTCAATTTGAGCCGTCCTACACAAACACAAAAGATTTCACAGTATATTTTAGGTAAAAAGAATGAAAAATTAAGATAGCACTTTTCCAGGATAAACGTAATGAAGTTAACAATACAGTACATCACTCTACATGACAGTACATCACTGTACATAACAGTACATCACTGTACATGATAGTACATCACTGTACATGATAGTACATCACTGTACATGATAGTACATCACTGTACATGAAGTACATCACTGTACATAACAGTACATCACTGTACATGAAGTACATCACTGTACATAACAGTACATCACTGTACACGGCAGTTCAGCACTGCACATGATAGTACATCACTGTACATCACTGTATATCACTGCACATGACAGTACATCACTGTACATAACAGTACATCACTGTACAATACAGTACTTCACTGTACAATACAGTACATCACTGTTCATGACAGTACACCACTGTACATGCAAAGTTTATGTTTCTGCCATAAAGTCTTGTACATATCAAATACACTGAATCTGTACTTCAGATCCAAGTGTACAAAGATTTATGTCAACTTACTGTACTTCATGTTATTCATTTGTTGTTATAATAACCCTACTCTCAAAGCTATGTATTTACGTGATTAATGCAAGCAGTTTGTCAAATATTTGTTCCTTGTTATAAGAGTCTCCTATCCACTGTAAGAAACTTTTCACTTCCTCAAACAAAGTTCAGAACTGGGACTTGATCCCGCTTCTTTCGTTCAATGAACTCTTACACTGGCTTATAAATAACTTTCACAACTTGACGTAGAAGGCAGTTTATAGTGTTTACATATTTCTCTAAAATTTGACAAGGTGTAAGACTATGTCTGGTGGTCGAAACAGTTAATGACTACTAAAATATGTGATATTACTTGAAAATGACACATATTTTTATAATGTCTGCTAACAGATTTTTAGTGGTCTACTTTTGATAAAAAAAAAAAAAAAAAAGCTAGCTACAATGTTTCTATTACTAAGCACCATCCTAGAAAGATGGGAATTTTTTTAACACCACACACTTACTATAGGTCTTTTATGCTGTGAAAGGATATGTTTATATTCTGCGAAGCTTATCCATGGTCCAAATATCACTGTACCCACACAAAAATTGTATCCAAAGAAGGCAAACACACTGGGAAACTCTAGCATCACTCCATTACTGAGGTCAAAGGCTACACCAATTATCTTCATTGATAGTATTATCTGTGCTCCTTAAAACAAAGAAAATCTAGTCATATGGTGATGTATTGTTAAGAGTTTACTCCAGTGAAATGTGTTCTTAAGCATGACACATTATCGTAAAAGACAGAAATAAGAAGACATTGTGGCCAATAGGTTCCACAGCTAAAAGTTTTTTTTTCCTTAAGCCAAGATCCCTTTTCATGTGTGTTTACTCAATCACTTTTAGCCCTACAGGAAATAACACCACCACAGGAAAACTTGTCTTTTATCTAAATAGAACAACCATAGTGTTTTTTTCCAACCTACCTCTTATACTGTGCCAGACAGTGGTGTCCATTAGAAACTCACTGAAAAAAAAACAAACATAAGGAACAAATAACAACAGACAAAACAACACTTAACTTTAGATTTTTATAATAATTATAATAATATTCAAGTATTTCAGTTACTAGTCCTAAAGCCCATTTCAGAACATTGGCAAAGCATTCTGTCATATTGTAAATACTGTAATACAGTGGGCTGAATTAGCACTTTACAAGTTAAACATATAATGAAGTCATACATTGTATATGTATTTCATAAATGTCCCTCTCTCTCTTAGGTAAATTATTCATGAAAGGATCTTGCATAACAATATGATTGTATCAATGAAAATCTGTGAGTATTCTTTATTTATATAAATGGCAGGCAAATGAAAGAACTTTTTCTTCAGGAGTCTTAAAGTTTCAAACCTTTGACCCATACCTAAAATTCTTTGATTTTCCTGCAGAAAATAAAAATGATGAAATCTCACCATGCAACAAGATAGATAACAATAAACACAGATAGTGAGATGCCACAGAAGTCCCTGTTTCTCCAGTTGGTTATGACAAGAACTAGAAATCCTAGGGCACTGCAAAGTAACAGGTAGAAAAGGTTCCTTTGAAAAAACATGTGGAGGGCCAATAGACCAAACATCAGGCTGGATAGATGGATAAGCCATGGTGGGATGTCTTGGTCATCAGATCCTGAAATATAGATTCATACAATGCTAATTCTGCATACAGTTATGTTGCCAACTCAAGCACACTACAAATATAATTTAAAGTCATTCTCCAGTTACTTTTCAAGTTATACTGTTATTTGACTTGCATATTTTTAATTTACAGAAAAATGAATGCAAAGATTACATGTAAAAATTAAACACCTCCCCACCTAATCTGATGACTGTAGGCCAAAGCATTCTCTAGTTATTGATTGGACAAAGCTTTCTGAAGTCAAGATCACAGTGACCTTGACCTTTCACCTACTGACCTCAAAATCAAAAGGGGTCATCTACAGATCATAACCAATCTCCCCTCCAAATCTGAGGACTGTAGGCCAAAGTATTCTTTTTGTGTTTTTGTGGTCAAGATCGCAGTAACCTTGACGGACTGACTTCAAAATCAATAGGGGTCATCTACAGGTCATGACCACCCTCCCCATCAAATCTGAGGACTGTAGGCAAAAGCATTCCTAAGTTATTGATCAGACAATCTTTTTGTGGTCAAAGTCACACTGATCTTTACCTTTGACATATACTGACTTCAAAATCACTAGGGATCAACTTTCAATCATGACCAACCTCCCCACCATATTTGAGGACTGTAGACCAATGCATTCTTCAGTTACTGATTGGAAATGCTTTCTGTGATCAAAGTCACACTGACCTTGACCTTTGACATACTGACCTCAAAATCAATACAGGTCATCTATCAGTCATGACCAATCTCCTAATAAATATGAGGACTGTAGGCCAAGTTTTCTTTTAGTTTTCGATTGGATAAGGTTTGGTCTATGGAGAGACGGATGGATTGACAGATGTGCGAAGCAATATACCCCTACTTCTTCGAAGGGGGAGCATAAATATTAATGGAGAATAAAACCAGTGTTGCAACAAGGACACCCATTGGTCAATTCCAGCCAATTTGTGACAGACTGCGCTAAATACACGATCCTATGCTGGATATCTTTTAAGTATGAAACTATGAAAAGAGACAGTATAAAAATTTAAGCACAAATCATGTACACAGGTTCACCTTTTTATTGACATTTTTGTAAGATTAATGACTTGGAGTCAAAAGCCTGAGGTTAACTAAGATTTCATCAGTAAATTTATAATACAATACTGCAGTCCAGAGGGTACACATACCACAACTTGCTAGAAACTAGCAATGTGTCCACACAACAAAGGTGCCTCCACCTTGTGCCTTTGTCAGAAAGAACATACATACAGAGTCACAGGCAAACAGACAAAAGCAAACCTTATCTGTCACATGCTGTGTAAGTGGGTGCATAACTATTAACCTTAAATCTAAGATTTGTTAAATTGCTCACTTTTACTATTTAAAGGGCCGCAACTGTGGTCCTACTAGAATGAGCTGCAAAGAAAACCCCAGATGTACAACAACTCATCATGGCAATCATTCTTGGAAGGCTTTGTGATTCCATTTCAAATACTGTAGGAGCTACACTCGACACCTTTTGGACAGATGCACACTCACTGACGGATGGACAAAGGTAAATCTTACTGTCCCCCACACAAAAATGAAAAATGTTATACACATAAAATTCGTAGCACTTTTTTATATGTAAATATTGAGAACAGAATTTATTTTGATCAAGACTTTACAAAAGCAAGCCTGTAAGTGGTCTTCCAAATGTCTTCTTCATCAATAGTTACATGTACCTATGATATGATAGCACATAGCACATCTTTTTTTTACTATTTCTCAACGAAAAAAAATATCTAAAGAACTTACATACTCTGTACAGAATAAACTTTACCTGTTTTTGAGAAAGAGCAGATCAGTTTGAAAACAAAGCACAGCAGAAGCAATGGTAAGAGATTCTCAACTGTCTGTGAAAATGTTGGTGACAAACAATTTTCCCATAATTCCTTCACTGACACCCGTGACAACGCTTCAGGAGCTTCCTGTCCATATGCTGAAACATATTATACAACAAATCTTCATAAAAACTTTACAAATATATCATAGCAGAGAATAACAGACTTCATAAGTTTTACAATGAATTAGTATATAATATGGCCTACAGTGTTATCATGTATTGACTATATCATTGAAGCTCCATCTGCTTGTGAGTTGAAACTTACCAACTTGTAAGTCCAATCTGTTGTACACATGTCAGACAGCTGTATGTAATTTGATATTGTTCTTTTGAAAAGATGCAGTAACCAAACCAGTAACTTGCTTTATATTCATTAACAACTGTGTTCAACAATCAATGGATGCATATAGCAGACTGACAGAAGTTACTCAGACAAAAAAACAAGTATGTCCGGCAAAACAAGAATGTCCTATTTACAGTTAAAGTATACAGATCCACATATGGTGCTTTAAAATCTTGATATAAACAGTTTCGGTATTTTACAGTAAGACACACATCTAGAAAAATACTTTGTGCTTTAGTTAATAGAATGTATTTGTATGTATATGTCTTAATTTAAGAAAGTTTACCATTCCTTTTAATTTTAAGGGCTACACTCGTAATTACCTTTAAGGAGCTCCTCCATCTCTGGACTGACCTCATTCCCCTCTAGGTACGCCCTCAACAGATCTTCGTCAATATCTGACATGTCACTGTATCCATCACCATAATACACTTCATCATCCATGATGTTACAATAACTGCAACATCAAGCTGTATCAAACATCAATCTGTAATCAAAATCAGAGGGTACTCCACATCAAACATCAATCTGTAATCAACATCAGAGTACTCCACATCAAGCTATGTCAAACATCAATCTGTAATCAACATCAGAGTACTCCACATCAAGCTATGTCAAACATCAATCTGTAATCAACATCAGAGTTCTCCACATCAAGCTATGTCAAACATCAATCTGTAATCAACATCAGAGTACTCCACATCAAGCTATGTCAAACATCAATCTGTAATCAACATCAGAGTTCTCCACATCAAGCTATGTCAAACATCAATCTGTAATCAACATCAGAGTTCTCCACATCAAGCTATGTCAAACATCAATATGTTATCAACATCAAAGTACTCCACATAAAACATCAATCTGTTATCAACATCAGAGTACTCCACATCAAGCAATGTCAAACATAAATCTGTAATCAAAATCAAAGAGTACTCCACATCAAACATCAATCTGTTATCAACATCAAAGAGTACTCCACATCAAACATCAATCTGTTATCAACATCAGAGTACTCCACACCAAGGTATATCAAACACCAATCTGTAATCACAATCAAAGAGTATTCCACATCAAACATCAATCTGTTATCAACATCAGAGTACTCCAAATCAAGCTATGTCATTAATAAATCTGGAAGCAACATCAAAGAGTATTCCAAATCAAACATTAATCTATAATCAACATCAAAGAGCTGTAATCAACATCAAAGAGTACTCTACATCAAGCTACATCAAACATCAATCCGTAATCAACATCAGAGTAATCCAAATCAAACATCAATCTATAATCAACATCAAAGAGTACTCTACATCAAGCTACATCAAACATCAATCTGTAATCAACATCAAAGAGTACTCCACATCAAAGTAAATCCACTAGTTAGGTATAACAGATAATCATGACATAAAATAGAAATCTAAATATTAAATGCATTTTATTTTTGGTAATATACAACTAACTATATAAAAGCCATAATGAATTTCAATCCCAGATTGCAAAATAACTAACATAACAGTATTAGCAGAAAATGTGAAGCCTAAATTGAAATTCTGACCTCGCTTACTATGCCAACACTCTTCCAGAACACCTGGTATAAAAACTGCTATACAGAATTCTTCACTTCTTAATATGAGTCATACTTTAAAATAAACCAACAATATACTGCATATATATCTATTTTACTGGCATATTCTTAAAACAATGGAAATTAAAGATTTTTTTTTTTTTTAGACAAACATATGTCTCCCTCACATGTCATTAACCATGAAGAATACTAGTTATAACAATAGGACAGAAACAAAGAACAGAAGACACAACTGTGAAATTAAAAATACCAGAGAATCTAACTTGGACAATGTTAAAAATATTCTAATTTTCTGATTTTTTTGGTACTTAATGTCTTTGTTTTGATCAAGGTCACTGTTCCTGTTATACTATTTTATGATAAAATAAAATTATTATTACATTTTACTTTCTTGTTTATTAAACCATCACTAATCTGTCCATTTATTGCTATGGGTTATATAAGAAATACCAAGACAGGGTTTCTGCTGTCAACTGCGATTTCCGCAAAAGGCTAAACAAACCATGAATGTCTGAAAAAAATCCTACAAAGCATACTATTTTGCAGCCCTATATTTTAATAATTGAGCACTGATTCATCCAAAAGTAAGTAAATAAGAATTAAAGTTGTGAAAAATAATTAATAACTGGCTTGTTGATCACAGACAAATGCTGATTTCTTACGAAGCACACCCGATAAAAACACTGGTACCCTGCTTTCTGCATGTACAAAAGATAGGCGCCAAGGTAAATCGATGCAATCATAGAAGAAAATCTGTGCTGACTTCATTTTCAATTGATTTTGTTTTGTTTCTTAATTACATGTACATTGAACTGTTATTCTTTTGAACTAATATAAGGCAATTGAATTAAACAATTTAAGCATTGTGAAATTTTGACCTTAGTATTAAGAGACAAAAGGGAAAAAGCAAAAATGAAAGTAAACAACAAAAGAGACTAGACATTTGTCCATAGGACATGGATGTCCCCACAATGAGCTTTAAGCTGGCAAATATTAATGAATTTAGTGTTATCTTTTTCATGGTCTATATGTAAGTTATATGGCAATGCTATTATGCATTATTGAATTTGGACCAAATATGAAGGTGATGAGTACTGAAAAGATAATCATGTTAATAGTAATGTGATGGGTTTTGATTTTAGAGAAATATATTAAGTTCAATCCCCTGCTGTGACCTTGAACTTTGACCTGGAAACCTGGATCTTGCATGCGACACATTGCCTACTTATGGTGGTCATGTTTACCAATTTAATTTGAAATCCCATCATGCATTCAGAAATTATGGATGGGACACAAACTCCAACTGCACTTAAAGACTGTATGACAAAGAGACAAAGTTCAATCCCATGCTGTGACCTTTAACTTTGATCTAGGGACCTAGGTCTTATATGTGACACATTGTCTACTTATGGTGGTCATGTATACCAATTCATTTTGAAAATCTCATCATGCATGCAGAGGTTATGGATAAGATACGAAGTATATACTTTTTCAAACACACACACACACACACATGCATGCACATGGACAGGGGTTACACTATTTGCCCCACCCCCGCCCATTTAATGGCAGGGTCATAAAAAATCAACAGCACTATTTCAGTAATCTTGTGTGAAGTCCAGTAAATGGCAGAACATGAAATCAAGGAGAACTGTAGCTATTAGAGGTCTCCTGTACAGTTGCTAACCATATGATGTTGCAAAGCTTAAATGTCTGGGTATGTTATTGTTTGACTTTTTAAACTGGTAGTTCACCAGCTGATTTTGCCTTTGCATGATTAATTTTTGGTAAAAGATTATGTAGCATTTAGAAAATAAAAATCAGAAAAATTGTCATTAGCTTCTATTTTTTATGCAAAATTCCTATGTTCCAGGTGAACTGTAAATGGTGTTTTTTAAGTATCAAATGAAAAAATTTTCAATGACCAGGAGGCGACCAACCCCCTCCCAGACTGCCCCGAGGCGACCAACCCCCTCCCAGACTGTCCCCTGTGTGTTGAATAAAAAATTTGGCAGAAAAAGAAAGCTGGCCAGTGGAAACCATCCCCAGATCATGGCAGATGTTGCAATAATGAGAATTTCAATAGCACTTCAAATCTTCTTTTGTATGTATTCTGTAGTCTAACTAATCAGATTTGTCGAAGAGACATGGAGAAAATTTTTGATAGGCAATGTCTTTTTCCAAGTCCAACCACAAGTTGCATTTTTAAGCATGAAAAATGCCCAATTTCAAGTCGTTTGGAGCATTAACTAGCATACTTTGGGTGAAATGACCAACATTACCTTTTAGCTAAACAATTTTTATACAAGTTCCCAAAATACCATTTTTCAATGAACAACTAAAGATGTCAAAATTGACTTAAATTTCAATCATTAAGCTAATCGTATAGAGGCGGCCATTTTGAAAAGCTGGAATAAGGTAAATGGTGCATGGGTAAACATTAGCTACAAATCTGGTTATCAGTCGCTCGCAGGTATATTTACTTAACTCTTTATTCAATACATTGACAGCCGTACATTAGAAAACAAAATTTCCATTTCATATAACTGAACTCCATCATTACCATTTAGACACAGTGATTTTCCTACCAGTTTTCATGGCATGATTATTTTTTACGGTGACATGCGAAATTTCGCTGTGGAAGGAGTTTCGCAGTGAAAATGTGAAATAAATGGCAAATACACTTTAAGGCGACAGGTTTAAATGAAGTTTTTTTTCTCTAGAATAGTAATTTAATATATATGTTCTTTAATTGTTTGGTGGAAATCGAAGATTAATTTATATTTTGATAGAAAAAAATCAATCAACACCACCAGCAGTGTTACCACTAAATATTCTGTGCATAAAAATGACAGTTAAAATTAGGCGTAACAGTTTGACAAAAATAAAAAAAAATGTCTATAAAATGGGTCAAACCATAAATGCCAAATTTATTAGGGTAATGTATTCTGTTATTCACAGGTAATTCAAATTGGCACTAAATATTTTGCTGGTATGATTATTTATGTACACCCTGACCATCATGGACCAGGTGTTCCCTCACTTTTAACATCCTGAATAACATTAAAAAAAAAAAACTCTGTACACTGCTAGGAATGAAAACCACTTTGTATACTACTCAAAATTTGATAGGGATCACTTATAAGAATGTGTATATTTTCTACATAAGGTTGAAAGGTTACATATTTTGTTGTGATTCTGAAAATATGTTCATATGACAACAGTTTGGTACTAAAAATGAGGAAGTCAGTAAACCATGACCGAGCCCCCGCCGTGACAGTCATGGGTAGCAACACATACGGGTGCCAAATGCTCCTTGGCGGATCTCCATACCCGCACTCGCCTATCAGTGAAGTCCACATAAAATCTAGACTCGACAGTGAACAGCACTGGGGTCAAGTCATGCAGCGTCCAACTGGTGAGATCGCAGGCCCATTGAAGACGTGCCTGGATGTGGTTTCGCGTCCAGGGATTTCCCCAGGCGCTTTTAGCGCCCAGGCGCTTTTAGCGCATCGGTGCCGATGCGCTTAAATTTCAAAATCTAAAAACCCGATGCGCTTAAAATTCCGGTAGCGCTTAAAAACTGACCAGGATGTCCCTTTCACTTGCCTGTAATTTCATGCCAGTTAGCTGGATTAAGCTAGTCCACATGTATTGCCAGTGGAGATTATTGCCCCGGGCGAATACACTGCTGTTTTATGATGCCGTAACATCTTTTGATATAAAGATAAACATATTATAAGACAAGCTCCGCCCTAAAAGAGAACTGGCAGCAAGTGAACAGAAAACACCAACCAATCACGACTCTAGTTACATTTTACTATAGAAATTGATAACATTTTGTACATTTGTGTCGTCATCGCGTGAATTTGAAATAAGTCAAGTAAATAAATGTCTTGACAAAATATTTGAATGCTTTATTCCAAAGGTAAAGGTAAAAGGTTAAACACAAATCAATGTTATTATTTCCTTTCAAACAATTACGGTACATAAAAAAATCAAAACAAACAAAAAATGGCCAAAATCCTTTACGGTATTTTTGTTTTAATAATCGGATTTATTTATAAGAAAAAGTCAAGAAGATTTATGATAAGCTTAACCAAATAATGGCAACAAATTCCAGCAAATACTTATTTCATTAAACATGAAACAGCGAGTGAAAATCTCGGATAAATTCCATTTGTCATATATTTCCGCGACACCGTCGTATTTTAATAATTATAGAAAACGGTGTCTTGGAAACTCTTTACAAGGCAAACTTACAATATTCAGTTCATTTATTAAGATAAGTGGTCATGATTTGATTATAAGTACCAGTTTGCATCTAAGTAAACATTATCATACAAAGTCTAAACCCTGCGTGATGTCTAACCAAAATGAGAGAAAAAAAGAGGCTCATATTGAAGGTGAAGTAACTGTGAGTGAAAGTAAAGAATGTTTTTTTTTTTGTTGTGAGTAGTTCTAGTAATGTGATCCAGCCATCTTCTATGCACTGTCAAAGCAGGGGACAGATGTTGCAATAACAAACTGTGATACATATTGCTTTAATATTTTAAAGTTAAGAAATTGTTCTCCTGTGAGAGACTTATTTGTTTTAAAATATCTTGAAAACAACCCACAGAGCTGCATTTTCAACCCAAAATTGCAAAAAATTTCGACATGCAGAACAGGGATACCCCCTTCCGCACCCACACTTGTCCGGATAATTAGCGCTTAAAAAAATTCCTGGGGAAATCCCTGGCGTCAATGGGATTCGGATTGCTGGCCTTCTAGCCCTCATGCCAGCTGTATGAGGACAGTTCTTGATGGTGTGAGTGGAAAGTCTTACACCAGTGGCATTCTGGAAGTCATTTTGGAGGGCAGTAGTGGTAAAAACGCGCTTGAACGACAATAAACCGGTCCTCACGCTGAGTTTAGGACCTCTGACGCCCTCCGCCATGCCTATGCGGAACATGCCCTTAAGTTTGAAACCGTCGCCACATCCTGGCAACGGTGCTCTGGGACACCACAAGGACACCTGCCACGTGCCGTTGGGAATGTCCAGCCTCTATTCATCCCCTTATTGTCAATACGCCGTCTTTGCTGTAGATTTGCCATGACCAGTGCTTAGGTTCGATATAAATGTTACCATGCACAAGCGAAGTCTGAATCAAACGGATGTGTACATCAAAGTACATGCCCGCGGTGCACCACTTTTCCAGGGGTATCGCTTTTCCCATGCATCTAGAGCCATGTACAGGTAAACTATCAAAATCTGCTGGACAGGTCAGCTTTGCCATATGAATAAACTACATGTATGAGAAAAAATCAGTTATCTTGAGGTTATCATTAAAAAGATATTTAAGAAATAAAAAGTGATCCCTTCAAATTTTGAGTGGTATAGTTTTATGTTTGAATATAGTTTTCACAGTTCAGCTTGATTATTAGTCAGCATGTAACATCTTGCAGCAATTTTTCTACATTTGTGAGAACGTTTGTAAAAACTACAAACAATATATATCTGTCTCGATATTCAACTTGAATATGACATATAGTTTCGATTTATATATCTGAATTTTATCCGAATCAGTTAAACATAAGGAAATTAGGACCACGCCCAAATCACATATTTAACGCCTGCAGTCAGAAAGAAATTGGAAACAATCAATAAGCAATAAAATATCTATGTAAATATCAAAAATAAAATATGAAAAGCAATACCTTTAAATTGGGTTTAATTAAGAAAAGAGGCAAATATTGGCGCAGTGAATTTTAGCCGAAGATAACAAAACTATTCCAAATCCTGACAGGGGGAATACTAAAAGCTGGTGTCGGTAAAAGAAGGACGGTCTTTGGCGAGACGGAGTTATCGGAATTTTCGATAAATAAAAATTTCGGTAAATCGATTTTATTTAGTAAATCTAGGTTTCGATAAAAAAAGCATATAATGTGTGTTATTCACACTTTTTTGTGTTTCTTCTTTCGTTTAACTATTATTATTTTTGCTATAGATCTAATGACCAGCAGTACTCTGAATTCCATTTATGATTATTACTATTAACTTTGATATCGATATTTCATTTGCAATCAACTAGATAATATAACTTATACTTTTACAATCTTAAAACTCTCTCTCTTTAAAAAAAAGAATAAAAATAGAATTCAGAATTCAACTTGAAACACAATTCAAAAGAGAATACTTTTTCCAAAAAAAAAAAAACGTCAATTTCTATCTTCTTTACATTTCTTCTTTTACGAATAGATGGAAGATTTTTGTCGTTGACATTTTAAACTTTTTTAATCTCCAAGCCAGTTGCTGTATAAAATCAATTTACCGAACTTACCAGCACCCTTTGACGGTACACTCACAGTCCAGAGACTGTTGAGTTGCACAGAAAATTGTAGATACAGGTTCGCAATAAATTATTCTTTTTGAAATGTTGTCTTGAGATGTGGTTTAATGTTTCAGTTTCAGTTTACTGACAAATAAGCATTGTCAAATGCCTTTGACCATTGATAATTAGTAAAAATAATATGGCCAAAAGACCTTACAAAGTATACATTTCAATGGACACTTTATAATGCAGCACAATACAAGAATGCTAAACCTTCGAACAATGAATAAATCAAGAAGCATTTAACTCTTCAAGGTTATTTGTAGCAGAGGTATAATACGGCACTTGTACTCCCTTGCCTATCAGTTAGCTTTTATGGCGACGTGGTAGAGTGTTCGCTTAGTTATCAAAGGTACCCGAGTTCAAACCCAGCAGGTGGATTTTTCCGGGTTACATATTACCGTAACTTGAAAGCGTCAGTAATATATCTGGCAATTTTCCACTGTAATTTTCTATTTCGGTTTTACATAATATTAATACATTTTTAAATATTATGCAATGCTGCGTTATCTAAATATTTCATACGCACAGATCTATATAAAAGGCAACATAAAAGGAAGTGAGGTTCAAACTCAACTGTGTTAGTCTGACATGTTTTGCAGAATCTGTTTTGTCTTTCAATACCATTATACCTTCTAGATTATTTTTCTATATTATGTGAAGATAATTTGTATCTCTCAATCGCGTAAACTGTTTTCTTACAACATCGTAAGAAATATACCGCATTGTTTCTTTTTCTTTTCTCAAAAATACAAACTTTGGATTTTATTAACATAGCAACTGTCGAAACGAATTAAAGTTTCTTCCAATTCCTCTCTTCTTAAAAAAAATGAGCTATAAACGAACAACTGGTATGACGCATTACGTGAGGCAAACATTGATAGTGGGATTATGAAGACAATGCTGAAATTTCCAGTTCCATTAGTGACACACTAAATAACGATGTAATTTCGTTAGCAGCAGAAAGTGAGAATCCACAAAAAGTCCCTATTCATTCTGGTCGTTCCCTATCCAACGAAGAGGTCCTAGAGGCTCTAAAACAAACAAACAAACTCAGAAGAAGAAGAAAATATCACAAAACATTGCATATATTCCTATCAACCCACATCCACAGGAGGTGTTGACACTTCACAGGTAATATGCACAGCTTAAGGGAGACGACTCAGTATGGTGTCTGACCCACCATTTGAAAGGGAGAAGTATTGTTGAGTATATGGGTGAACGAACAAGTTACAAGAAAACTCCGCATGGCTATTCAAAATGGGGGTGGGGGTATAAAAGAACACACCAAAAATAATAAGAACAGCAGGAAATAAGGTCGGGGAAAACAAAGCATCGAAAATAGTTGACGATATGTGCAAAACAGTCCTAACGCTCTAAAACGTGTACGACAGGTCCAGCATATTATTTATTATCAGAAAAGGAAACAGAAACAATCAGAAAATAAATTCCTAGACAAAACATGGCAGATGATCTTTTAAATATAATTAATCAGCTCAGTGAAAATGACTTATTTTCAAGAAGTAATTCCAACTTAACTTAGTGAGCCACTTGTGACAATATATTATGGCATAGTAAAAAAAAAAGAAATAAAATTTTGCCAGTGAAAATGGCAGAGTAATTGGGGTATACAGAACGTTCAATCTGGGTCCACTCTATGTTACAGCAATGTCCTACAAAAACGGAAATGTAATAATAGAAAAAACAAACCAATATCCTGTGTTTCTTGGACCGCTATGTCTTCAGTAGGTCGATGAACGTACATTATATCAAAAGATTTTTAATCATGTCAAGGACAAACTGGGGTCTGATAACTTTATTTTTGGTACAGATGATGAAACAGCAATGAGAAATGCTCTTAAATGAGTTTTTCGCACTAAATGTGCACTAAGCATCTCAAAGACAATATCAGGCATCATCTTCAAAAAATGGAACCGATAAAAAAACTGTACAGAAAATATTGGCGATGCTTTTTGATGGAGACTGTGGCCTTGATTATAGTGTAAGTGACATGGAATTTACACAATGCCAAGACGACTTGTCCACCTTTTTTTACAGGCAACCCACACTTTCAGCTTTATTATGAGCATTATTTGGCTGTCAAACTGGAACAATCTGTGCATAAACAATTAAAAGAAAAAATAATAAATAAACTCTAGACAATTAATAATGCCGAGTCAATAGATAACAGACTAAAACAGGAAACACAACACAAAATCACGGCGGCTCCGGAACTTACAGAAAAAATATCTTCTGCTGTGAAATGTCAACTACTTAATCTATATCTCGTACTATATGGAATCAGAAAGTACAAACCGCGTGGCATATCTGAAAATAGTCTACTTGATGAAACTAATTGACTTTAAAAACCACCAGTAGACAAAAATATACATTTTTTACAAAATTCTTAATATGACATTTTCCATCTGAGACCAACAGATGAACTATTATATCTAAAACGGGCGATTTCATATGATTGATATGAAGCAACCCAGACTGAGTGCCGGGAGAAAACCTGGACAGAGACGACGTCCATCGGCTGAAAGAACTACAACTTTGACACACAAATATATAATTTATTACTACTTTTAAACTGAAACAATGAAATAAGCCGAGACGTTTTAATCTCTGAATAAAACGTTTCAACTGATTTTATAAAAGTTGCTTGAACTAAGCCTTTAATATGACTTTGATTTAAAATACTTTTAGCTTAGTCATTCTTGATGAGTAAACAATGTGTATAATACTGAATACTGACACATTAGTAAATGCTGTATATGATTCTAGTCAAATTGCAGTCCATCTGCATATAAAATACATGTAACTAAAATTTTTGGGTTTTTTTTTATATTCTGTTCTGTCCAGTTCTGCATTTATAAAATACAAAAGCTGTTGAACATAATTGATTACAGGCAAATTGATATTTGGTCAACGATATATACATGTATTTTGTTCTTTTTCCCAACTGAACGACAGGTATTCCCTGAAGAAAAATATTGAATGATATTGAAACCTATCACTGAGAGATAAAGCTACTTTCAAATATAAGTTAAATCTTTGCCAACATGAAGGACCAACGCTTATATGAGTAATTTTTGAAGACCTTTGGCATGAACTGTAATCTCACCCATTCGACGAATGCTACGCTTTATATAATTAAGGCTAAGTGCACCTATAAAATAGATTTAAAGGTTATCTTAAAATCTCTCTCTCTCTCTCTCTCTCTCTCTCTTGAAAAGATTTACTACAAGTACTTTGCCGTTAAATCTTACAATTCAGACAGAGAAAAATAAATTTTTCTAAACAAATTTTTTCTCTTAGGTAAAAAATAAATTAATTCATAACTGCTTCTTGGCCCCTGCGTCCCAATTCGTAAAAAATAATTTTCTAAAAGACTAGTAATTTGAAAAATAAGATCTGTCATTTTTGGGTTACTGTTTCATTTTGTGTTCTACCATTTTAATCATGCCTTTAACTTATTTAATCTATTAGCAGGTTAGAAAATTTCCATATTTGGCCATTTGGGTCTGAACATTTCGGTCTGAAATAACTAAATCAGCACGAGTCACATAAAAAGATGTAAAACCGGGACTGTAAAAAGTTTTAAAACCCGTCATTTTTATCTTAGATACATCTCTCCCCCATCCCGCCCCCTTTTTTCACTCAGCTTCTTTTACTTACTGCTTTATGTTCAAGAATATTAATCAGAGCTGAAAGCATCGAAAATCTGTCCAAGGATTCTGTCAAGAATCTAGAACTGCTTTGACCATATTATTTAGCGACAGACAAATTACCATTATTTCAAGTTGGATGAAGAAGGAAAACCTGAAACCAGTTGATAAAATTTCTCTTTTTTTCTTGGCCATCTTGCGTTTCTTTGGCAAAGTCATTGTTTTTATAACTAATTCATCTGTTTGTGATTTTCTTCTAGTTCTTTTATACAATCAACTATTTGGGACAATCTCATTCATGCAAGTGTTAAGAATTGTCTATTTGATTGGAAAATATTCCATCAACATCAAAACGAGAACCGCTCATTTTCAGGACAGAAACCTAGCTGAATTTTGCATGGAATGTTCGTCTTTATTTAAGACATTAATTTTCCTAGAACAAATCTTCTTGGAACGCTTACACCTGTCGATGACCTAAATAAGCAAAGATAGAAAGATCTCACAAAGTCTCGTCTGCAGTGTTTATTAGATATTTCTATAAGTATTTAAAACTGGCAAAAACAAAGTGCATCGTGCACGTTCTACAGAATGTAAACGAATTTGTGTAAATCAGACCATAAATAAAGTTGTTCGGGACTTGTAAGTCCTTTTACGGAAAATAAGTCAGATAGTGATGGGCCGGGATAGCATTGCTGGTTACTAGTCCCTCGAGCACACTGGAGAATTAGATAAGCATAATTTTTTTTGGCTCTTGTAGTGGATGTAGGTTAAGGTCCTGGTAACATATGTTTGTCGCTAGGGTTACCCCAAGGTAGAAGTTTTCATTGTTACGAGGAAAGAAGTAATCACAAGTTTAACAATATTGCAGTACTTTGATTTAATAAAACAAAATCAAAATCAACAACAAAATTTTAACGATGAAACAATTATGACTTATAGTGTGAAGTTTACTCATCCAAAATAACCTATTATATTCATTCACAGAATCCTTTAAATTGAAATATTATTCCAGCTGTTAATATATTCTAAAGGTGTTATGAATGTTAATCCAGCAAGTAAATCACCAGCAAATTTAAGCACTAACATATATACATGTACATTCAAATTCATGTTGCAATTGAAGTAGGTAGAGGTAACATCATTTATTTGCTTGTGGTTGTGGGAATTACGGACAAAAAGGACAATAGGACGAAACGGACCAGACAAAACGCAATCGGAACACCTCGGATAATCATAACGATCGTGTGGCGTAGACTTCTTCTCTTTCTTCTACCACATACTGGCGCACTCAAGACTTCGGGATATAGACAAAGTGATTTGCTAGTTGGGCCTTGGAGGCCTCAACTGAGCCTGCTGATGTTATGTCAGGTGGGAGGCTGTTCCACTCATTGATGGCTCTAGGGATGAATGACTGCTGTCTGTAGGTGGTTGCAAAGTGTGGGATCTTGAAGACATTACTAGCAAGGTGTCTGGATCCTCGCTGAATAGGGATAGGTCTGTTTTCCTTACTGATGGCAACTTCTTCATGAGATATTTTATAAAGGAGAGTAAGTCGGCTGTTTCTTCTTCTGTCTTAGAGAGAGGGCCATTGTAATTCATGGAGCATGTCTGTTAAGCTAGATCTGTTTCTGTGGTTGTTCTTAGCAAAACGGGCACATTGACTTTGGATTTTTTCAAGCTTTTCAATGTCTGTTCTTTCATAAGGATCCCACACTGCTGACGAGTATTCAACACTAATCCTAACCCTAACCCTAACTTCTGCTGGCTTTGTTGGCGACGTTGCTGATGTGTTCTCCCAGTCGAGATGGTCTTTGGTGGTTAGACTTCATGACCGAGGTCTTCCGATTGATTTATAGACAAAACGGACCACCGTATGAGACGAACAGACCATATCCAGAGACGAAACAGACGACGCAAAAATAATTTTTATTCCACAAATACTATTTACTGGCTTCCATCCTGAGGTGTTTTCAAGTGTGTAGAATAAATAAAAGTAAATAAGATATGCTCTACAATTTATAAGTAATAGACGGCCCACATTTCAAGCCAAAACGGCACATATATATAAAATTATAAACTTTTAATTTTATTCGAATAGAAATGTTGGTATAATAATTCGGATTTGCTGATTTGCTGTAGATATTTTGCTTCCAAAATATAGTTTATTACAATTTGATGGTCTTAAGCAATTTGTTATTATTTCCAAATACACGATAGCTTAATTACTTTAATGCATTAATTTATGGCTTGTTTCGAATCGACAGATCACTCCACACATTTATTTTTAGGATGGTCCATTTCGTCCCTGGATATGGTTCATTTCGTCCCTGGATATCAAGTCAAGTAATTTTTATTTATACAGAGTCGGATAATCAACAAATAACATAAGCTCTAAAGAGCTTTTAACACCGACTATCTAGACAAAAAAATTGATATGGATGGCAATCATGCAGCACTTAAAAGATAAATTTCATCGAAGTAATTAAAAGATGTTAAACGTTATTCTAATACGTAGTTATTACAAATGCAGTTTACAAGATGTAATAAGAGTCAGTGGATATTCACACACATAAAAGTAACCTATGCTAACTAAAACTCGTCATGAAAAAATATTACAATGGCTGAAGTTAGATTGTTATCATTAAATTTAGTGTATACAGCTTAAAAACATGAGATATAAGCACATGTTAAGAACATTACTATCGGCTCAAACAGCACAAGAACAGAAGTTTAATTCACAGATAAAGCAAACTAAAAAAATCAATTGAGCAGTTATCTAGAGTCAGCTAAGACACATAATAAGGCACAAACTATCAACTCAAATAAGCATCTGATACACACCTAGGACAAAAACATGCACGCATGCAGGCCCGGATTTACCGGGGGGCTTATGGGGCCCAAGCCCCCCCCCCCCCCCAGCTGGCCCGTTTGTTAAAAAATAAAAGGGCTCATTTTTAAAGACTCTTAAACATTTTTTTTTTCAGCTCTTTTTCAGCTCGTAACAGAAACACAGACAACCTTTCAATTTGCAATGGTCATGCAATATTGCGTAACAACTGATAACGAGTTCGCAACTTTATAGCCGTGTATATTACACAATGTACCGTATGTACGGCGGCACGGATTATCAGAGAGTTCTCCAAACTGATCATGATGTATAGTTTTCAAGCGTCTAGTAACCTTGACGTATTTGATAAAGTTGTTAAATGAGCGTCTACTGGCCATGATCAGTTGTCGGCGAGGGGAAAATCCCGGGATCCGGGACCCGGGAAGCCCGGGATCCGGGATCGTATTAAACATATAGGGAAACAAATAAACAGTGTTGGTTTTGATATTTGTCGTAATTTGTGGCAATAAAAAGTTAGATTATTTGATTATCTCATATAAATTGACCATTATGTTGACTTAAAATTAAGGTTACATTATCAGTAGAGCTATACCAGTTTGTATTTTAACTAGAAATCACAATAGTTAGACAATGATATTAATTGAGTATGCAAAACGGTCATGTAGTTTGAAAAGTCAACACCTTAATGTTATAGTATCTGAATTGTAGTTATGTATAACTGTAAAAATGTCGATAATCACTATTACTTTAATGTGTCACACGGCAAATTAATTTAAGTTTTAATGACGAAGTGCCGCTTTTGAATGTGTCGATGCTGATCAAAGAAAATGCAAATAATAATAATAATAAAAAGAATGTCGCAACTATCTCCAATATAAAAAACTTAAAATCCATCAACGATAAAATTAATTTACTGAAAAAAAAAGATTTCACGCTTATACTATACATGCATATCTACAACAAAAGGAGCGCTAATCGATAATTTATCGATGACACATATGGCGGGTTGTATATTCCCGGTATTACTATATGTTTCATACGATCCCGGATCCCGGCTTTTCTAAAGGCGATCCCGGGATTTTCCCCCCACCTCAGTTGTCTGATGATATTGTGCAAACTCCAATCGAAATAACTCGGCCTTTTCCGACAATTTCGTATAAAGACATATTGAAGCAACTCCATTCCATTACCACTGCCGACAGTCATGTCACGTGATGATGGTCGAAAGTAAATAAACAAAATTTTTAACTTTTTTTCAAGTTACATTTTTCTAAAATTTCATTACACACAGGCATGTTTAATCGATGCAATTCCAATTGTAACTAAATTAAACAGAGATAAAATTAAATTCTTAAAAAAAGTTCATACATGTTTATACAGCTGAAATCCAGCTAAGGTTAACCCGTGTCTGCAGAGATCTTTCCAAAGAATGAAGGGGAGATCACTGCGAGGAGATTGGATAATGTGATGACGATGTTATTTGTTATGAAAATTAATTTATTGATATTTTTTTTGTTTCAGAGGACTTTATAAACATAAAATAAAAAAGTTAAAACCTGTCATATGTTTTCTGCTTTTGTTGAACATTTCAAAGAATACCAGTATATTTCTTTTAAATTCTCACACAAATTTCATTATATTTTTATTCCTAAAATGCACCAAAATTAGCCATTTACTCCACCTTTTTGGAAAATTTTCTTGGGGGAGGCCCCCCAACCCCCCCCCCCCCCTACAGAAGGGGGTCACCCCCTAAGTACCTTCCCCCAAGCCCCCTCAGTCAGAAATTTCTGGATCCGGCCCTGTACTAGTACTTGTAATCACATACTAAGCACATAATATAAACTTAGATAAGCATATGTAAGATAAGCCAAGTTTGATACACACATAGAACATAAAAAACAATTTACATTGCAAGCGTAACATAGATGATATGCTGCTGTCATGTATTGGTCAAGTCTAGGCGTTACCACAGGATAGGCATATACATTTCTCTTCATGCCAATTGTTGATTAAGTTTCTGAATTGGTTAAATGAAGTCGATTTTCTAAAATTCTCAGGCAATGAGTTCCAGAGTTTGGCAGCAGCATATCTAAATGATTTCCTACCACAGTTTTCAGTTCTGGGCTGTTGAACTTCTACAGTGTTTGTATATCTAAAATTATAATGGTTATGTTTATATTTAACAAGGTCATGTAAGTATGATGGATTCAACCGGTGAAGTATCTTATATGTTTCTAATGCAATATATCTAATGTAGCAGGGGTATAATACGGCACTTCTACTCCCTTGCCTATCAGCTAGCTTTTATGGCGACGTGGTAGAGTGTCCGCTTAGTAATCGAAGGTACCCGAGTTCAAACCCAGCTCGGGGAAGGTGGATTTTTCCCAACGTAAATAACTCACGAGTTTAGATGTGATGGCTTCAGGAATTCGAGGACGAATTCTAAGAAGGAGGGGGTGTATGTAGGCTCCAGGAATTCGAGGACGAATTCTAAGAAGGAGGGGGTGTATGTAGCAGGGGTATAATACGGCACTTCTACTCCCTTGCCTATCAGCTAGCTTTTATGGCGACGTGGTAGAGTTTCCGCTTAGTAATCGAAGGTACCCGAGTTCAAACCCAGCTCGGGGAAGGTGGAACTTTCCGGGTTACACTAATTCTTCTTATTCTAAGTAACACCAAACCAAACTTGATTAACAGTTGTTCATAATTGGTATTATAATCTTCATATATAAATCTCAGTGCTCTTTCTTGTATCTTTTCCATTTTTCTAGTGTTTGAATAATTTGTAAAATGATGGTCCATTGTAAAATATCGTCCTATATATGGTCCGTTTTGTCTCAAAATGTGGTCCGTTTTGTATGGTCCGTTTCGTCCAATGGTCCGTTTCGTCCATCAGGCTGTTGTGGTTGTCTAACTATTTGAAACGATTGATTTCGTTGTGAATACTCATAATTTAGAATTTCTCAGCATTTCTCTTTGCACCCAATGCAAAGAGATCTTTGTCCAAGGGCAACGTCCAATATAACAAAACTGCTTCTTTAATTTTTCTACCGTGCCGGCAATGATTACAACGATGATAAACATAGCAGTAATTAATAGACTCACGTGTTGAAGTCTTTTTCGGGAGCACATTGAAAAGTAAAATGTCATTTTTCATCAAAAATAAAGGAAAACAGTCTCAGGTAGGCTAAGAATATCAAAGTAAAATTGTTAAATATGATTATTTGTGATGAAGCAGTAGTGTTGCTGTTTGGAGAAATAGTATTGACGGTTTGAAATATAGAATGTTGTTCGGATATGTAGTTTTCTGGATACAGCCATTTCATGGATCTAAAGTAAACTAATCGAGACAAAAGCACCCAGCGTGAGATTCGAACCTGGAGAGACACTAGTCTCTAGCTCTAGAAAGAGTTAGCTGGGCACATGCATTGTCTTATGAATATCAATATTTGTCTTTGGACTTTAAGTGGAAGTGTCTTAAACAAATGATGAGCATTGAAAGGACCAAAACAGTGGAGGGGACTCCACGTCACTATTTATTGTTGTTTTTTTCAATACTCTGATACTATTCATATTATCTGACTGGAAAGATGATCTGATTTACTTTTTTACAAGTACAAGTATGCAAGTTTTTAGATTGAATCTGTCCTTTTCTTCAAACTGTAGTCTTTACTATGTCATTTGTAGAATAAGGGAAAAGGAAAGTTTTCAGGAAAGAAGAGGGGAGCAGATGTGCAAAAGAAGGGTGTTCCCAAAAGAAAGAAATTGCAAGGTTTGAATGAGGAAATTGAAAGTGACTCTGATGTTGAAGAAAAGTAAGTATTAAGCCCCACTATTCAGTTAGACTAACTCACTAAGAAATTTAAAACGAATCTTTTCTGACTAGGTATTCATATTGCATGAATCTTTTTTTTCTCTGCAGTGAAGTAAGAAGAAATATGACATTAAAAGTTAAAGTGATGGATGTTACAGTTTTAAGTGTTTTATGTTACAAGAATGCAAAATCCTTAAGTTTATAGTTGGTAGGGAGAGAGACCAGTTACTAATAGAAGTATCGCCCTCATTATATGTAATTTATCATGTGAATGATAAGATGGATTAATTTGATGTTTTATTTTAGTGAACATACTGCAAAGTCACATGACAAAGGTTATTCTTCATCTGAGTCGGAGGAAGAGACAGCTCAAGAGAAGAAACTGAGACTAGCTAAACAGTATCTGAAACACATAGAGGCTGAAGGTAGGTGTTTAAACAGTATCTGAAACATATAGAGGCTGAAGGTAGGTGTTAATACAGTATCTGGCACATATAGAGGCTGAAGGTCAGTTTAAAAACAGTATCTGAAACCCATAGAGGCTGAAGGTAGGTGTATAAAAAGTATCTGAAACACATAGAGGCTGAAGGTAGGTGTTTATACAGTATCTGAAACACATAGAGGCTGAAGGTAAGTTTGTAAACAGTATCTGAAACATATAGGGCTAAAGGTAGGTGTTTATACAGTATCTGAAACACATAGAGGCTAGAGGTAAGTTTGAAAACAGTATCTGAAACATATAGAGGCTTAAGGTAGGTCTTTAAACAGTATTTGAAACACAAAGTGGCTGAAGGTAGGTGTTAAAACAGTATCTGAAACATCTAGAGGCTGATGGTAAGTTTGAAAACAGTATCTGAAACAGATAGAGGCTGATGGTAAGTGTGAAAACAGTAACTGAAACACATAGAGGCTGAAGGTCAGTTTGAAAACAGTATCTGAAACACATAAAGGCAGAAGGTAAGTTTGAAAACAGTATCTGAAACACATAGAGACTGAAGGTAAGTTTGAAAACAATATCTGAAACACATAGAGACTGAAGGTAAGTTTGAAAACAGTATCTGAAACACAAAGTGGTTGAAGTTAAATGTGAAAACAGTATCTGAAACACATAGTGGCCGAAGGTTAGTTTGAAAACAGTATCTGAAACACATAGAGGCTGAAGGTAAGTTTGAAAACAGTATCTGAAACACATAGAGACTGAAGGTAAGCCGAAAAACAGTTTCTGAAACAAAAAGTATCTGAAGTTCAGTGTTCAAAAATTGTCTGCAACACATAGTGGTTGAAGTTAAATGTGTAAACAGCATCTGAAACACAGACTGGAATTATATCCAGTTCAATTTATTTAAATTTGATTATGATAAAAGTACACAAGCTTATTTAGAAAAAAAGAACAACAAAAAACAAAAGAAATACACCAAAACACATGAAGGACTTTTTTTGGCTTGAAATTGTAAACTATTTACTGTTTTTCAGAAAGAGATAACAACATTGATGATGAGTTGAACAGAGAAGTTGTCTCACATAGACTTAAACAAGACCTGGTATGTTTTGAAATTAAAGAAAATTAAAAGACTTAAGTTTATTTGTAGTCACCAGTTGAGTCCTATTCACTTACAGGGAAATATAATTCCTTCATCTTAATCTGTAAGTATTATTTGATGTAGCTGTTATAGATTTTTATAATGAGCCCTGACTTTAAGTTTAGAAAATCGGGTTTAATTTACTACATTCCCATAAGTTATCTAGAATGCATACGGAGTAAAGCATGTTTGCGGATGTTCATACCGTTGATAACGAGTCAAACTGACATACAGTTCTTTCATAGAAGATCCTTTTACCATTAGCCATTGTTAAATGTTGATACTTTATAAAATTAAATGTTTGTTCTTTCAGCTGGAGCAGGCAGGCAAACTACAGAAGAAACTAGCAGATAATGTAAGTATCTTGTAGAAAATTAAGCGTATCCTGCCAGCTGTGACCATACCATTGATAAAAAAAAACAAATGGCTGAATTACGAGGACAGCATCATAAAGTCTGGTAGTGCCAGTGCTTCTCAAAATGTTTGATCATATTTTATAACAAATAACTATGTTGTTTAATATGTCCATGCATATGTAATAAGCCAGTCCATACAATCACCCTGTGATATAACGTTTTCACCCTCTGACATAACAAATTTACCCACACTCATCTAAAAATAGACTGATTGGGATTTCTGAAGTCTGTAAAGATAAGCAGATACTGAAATTTAAAAAAAATCGCATCTTCAAACCATTTTTTTTCATATGCAAATCCTCTGATTATTGTAGATTGTTGCTCCTTCTCAGGAAGACCTTATCTTGTTTAGGGGACATCAGTTGTCTGTTACTTGTGTCGTTATCTCCCCTGATAGCCAGTTTATCTACAGTGGATCCAAAGACTGTTCTGTCATAAAATGTAAGTGCATGTTTTAGCTGCAGTTGGATTTAACAGAATAGTTAGTGTATTGGCTTCATGTTAGAAAAGGCGAAGAAATTGAAGACAAAAAATAAGGTATCACTAGATCAATGCAAAATGTCTTAATTGTCTGATGGCATTATCTATGAAATTCACCTAACAGGTAATAATATAAAATGAAGTATTTCAACTAATGATAAATAATAACAATAAAATTGTAATGATCTTTTAACTGGATGTTTCATTTCACAAAAAAGCTTTTTTTCAGAAATGCTTAAAATCTGGAGAAGAATTTTCATTGAAATCATGTAAATGTTAATGATATTGAATGAATTATTACCCGAGGTGTCAGTCAAAAATTCGGAGTAAAACAAATAAGCTTAATGCATTAATATTTAAGTGTTCATAAAGAGAGTTGTTGTTTTACCATTTTTGGGTGGATAGCCATTTCTTTTTGAAGTGTCTGAATGCTAAAGGAAAGAAATTCTGTTCTTTTTCAGATTATCATGAATTTTTCACTTTATAGCAAATGAGCCAATCAGAAAGATACTCAGTGTATCATGAGTGAATTGTTGAGTTTGTCTCATTAAAACAAGATGGGAAAAGTTTTAATCTAGTTTTCAAAATACTAACTTTCCAAAGTCAGTTGTTTGACTTGTTTTCAGGGTCTTTGAAGGAGAGAAGAAAAGTTCATGTAATACATGGAGGACGTAAAGGTACCGAAAACAAACATATAGGTCATACAGCTCATGTAATGGCTATGGCTTTGTCATCAGATGGTAAATACCTGGTGAGTGATCTGTACATTCATGTGTACTCTCACAAGCATCCATTCAGAACACAAAGTTGCAAATCTCAGTCCCAGTTGGATTCGAAATCAAGCTTTCATAGGCAAAATGGCATTAAAAACCAACACTCTAAACCACTTGGCCAAAGAATTAATTCCCTGCCTCAATGTCAGACAATGTATTTACACTTGTTGAAAGAAATGTACTCTCTTACAAAATATAAAAAAAATGATTGAAGCTTTATTTAAGAGCAGTAAATGGTTCATTCTGACTGGTTTTGACAGGCAAAACAGAGAATTAAGTTCTGTTAAGGTGAGTTTAGATAACTAATTTTACATGAATAAAATGTGAGTTGGCTCCTCAGCATTACTCGTGTATAATTCTATAATTATTTCTTTTGTAGGCTACAGGAGATGCTAACAAATTGATACATATTTGGGATGCTGGACCAATGGAGCTGTTACATACATTCAAAGGACACAGAGATGCCATTTCTGTAAGTTGGAATATTTCAGAAAAGCATGAGATAGAGATACCAGATATTAAGAAATTTTGTGTGATAAACAAGTGGTAAATGTACATGTACATGAGTGAGATTTGATCATGTTTTGGTAGCTTGCAAACAAGTTTGATGTACTGAGAGTCTAAATGAGAGTTATCTAATTCTGAAATATACGCTTCACTTTTAGAATAGGGTTATGCTAAAGGTTCAGACAAAGGTTGCTTGCATGAAAGAACATGTTGTATATTCAAGATATTGATAGCTTCGCTTTGTCTCAAAGATGTTGTCTTTGAAATTCGATATTCCAGATAAAAATTGTATTAAACTTTTATTTACAGGGTCTTACCTTCAGAAGAGATACACATCAGTTATACAGCTGTTCCCATGACAGATCTGTGAAGATATGGAATGTTGATGAGAGAGCATATGTAGAGACATTGTAAGTAGTCTGGGGACATTGCATTTCTTTACTATACAGTGGAGAAAAAGTTTTAGAACTTTATCAGGACTGTGTCTTACTTTCATGACTAATGAACCACAAGTACTTTAGTTAAAGTGACAAGGAGTAGATTCAGAAAAACAATTTTTTAGAAAAGGCCAGTTGTCTGGTGATGCCATTGTAAAAGTTATATTGCTACCAAACATACCTTTTAATAGGAATTCATGTAAACTTTTGCTCTTCTGCTAAATGAAATGTGGGGCCTTTTCTATTCAAAGTTATATATTGAAGCATATTTGTCTAGTTGATGTGAAATTTTAGTAAAATGCATAGACACATACTCATAATATATTGGTGTGGTTTATGTGGAAAAGCTGTATATGATTCTGCCAGTGCAGTGTGCTGTAAAAAGTATATCTTGTAAACATATACAAAGGACGGTTGTAAGTTTGAAGCTTAGACCTTATGAATTGATAAATATTTTAGATTTGGACATCAAGATAAGATAACAGCAATAGACAGTTTATCAAGAGAGCGGGCAATCACGTCGGGGGGTCGTGACAGCAGCATAAGGATATGGAAGATTATAGAAGAATCACAGCTCGTCTTCAATGCTCATTCTATGTGTGTAATACTTTTAATATATGTTATTCAATTTCCAATACAGGTTTTCTTTTTAAATTTAAGCATACAGAATTGCACCGTAGCACTTTCCTTCCATTTTAGAAATATCATAATACTGAGGCTTTATTGATGTAAAGAGTTTTCATAAATGTTAAAATTTAAAGTGTTCGACCAAAATGGTAGAATTATCTAAATTTAAGAGAAATGTGCACAGGTTTTGTCTGACTGTACCCTGAAATGCTATAATCAAACAAGGTATCTGTATTGAAGAAAACTCTGCACTCATGTTACAGCTGGCAAGCATATGACTTTATTATCAGACAGTTGGTAAACCTTGTTATATTGTTTCAAAACAAAAAATGTCGTTTAGTCTTCAGAATGTGTCAACTTTGAATAGACCTGTCTCCTTGGAAGAGTGATTAAAGTCGCCGACTTCAAATTACTGAACCTCTCACTGATTGGATGGTCATGGGTTTAAACTAACGACTGTTACCATTTATGTGACAAAGTTGGCAGTTTCATACGGAGAATGGGAACCTATTACTGGTCCATCCCAGGAATGAGGATTAGATACATGATCTGCCTGATATGACTTTGACTGTGAGGGTGTTAAACTCAGTCAAATCGATCAACTTTAAGTACAATATTTAATTGGGAAACTTCTGTACAAATATTTCAGGTGTTCAGTCGACTGTGTGGCATTGATAAATGAATCTAACTTCATATCTGGGGCAGATGACAAGTAAGTTCTACATCTTTTAATAAGTGCAAGGGTAAACATAAGGCAGTTTGTTCCAGTAGAAAATAAAACAAGAGGGCCATGATGGCCCTGTATCGCTCACCTGAGTATGTCTGCTTTTTACTAAAGTGGCTATGGGCCTGGTTAACTGACCCCAGACGACCCATTTTCGAACTTGACCTAGAAATTATTAAAACAAATATTGAATCTTTCTGACAAATTTCCAGGTTGTTTGGACTGAAAATGTTACCACTAACAAGTGTTAACAAGGTTTTTCCATATTTGGGCTCTATGACCTAGTTTTTGAACCTAGATGTCCTATATTTGGACTTGAGCTAGAAATTATCAAAACAATCTCTCTGACAAATTTCAAGGATATTCGAACTGAAAAAATAGCCTATAGTGTGTTAAAAAGGTTTTTCGATATTTGGGCTCTGTGTTTTTTGACCCCAGATAACCTATATTCAAAATTGAGCTAGAAATCATTGAAACAATCATTCTGACAAATTTCCAGGTTATTTGGACTGAAAATGTTACCTCTAGAGTGTTAGCAAGACTTTACCATATTTGGGCTCTGTGACCTAGTTTTTGAACCCAGATGACACATATTTGAACTTGACTTAAAAATCATCAAAGCAACCTTTCTGACAAATTTCCAAGATAATTGGACTAAAAATCTAACCTCTGGAGTGTTGATAAGATTTTTCTATTTTTTGGCTCTGTGACCTAGTTTTTTTTATCCCAGATGACCCATATTCGAACTTGAGCTAGAAATCATCGAAAACAACCTTCCTGACAAATTTCCAGATTATTTGGACTGAAAATGTTACCTCTAGAGTGTTAACAAGGTTTTTCAATATTTGGGCTCTGTGACCTAGTTTTTGACCCTAGATGACCCATATTCGAACTTGAAATAGAAATCATTGATACAACCTTTCTGACAGATTTCCAGGATATTTGGACTGAAATTGTAGCCTTTCTGACAGATTTCCAGGATATTTGGACTGAAATTGTAGCCACTAGAGTGTTAACAAGGTTTTTCTATATTTGGGCTCTGTGACCTAGTTTTTCAACCCAGATAACCCATGTTCGAACTCGTCCAAGACATCATTGGGACAAACATCCTGACAAAGTTTCAAGACAATTGAGGCAAAAATGTGACCGCTAGAGCGTTGACAAACTGTGTGTGGACGGACGCCGGACATTGAGCGATCCTAATAGCTCACCATGAGCCTACGGCTCAGGTGAGCTAAAAAAATTTTAAAAAAGATTTACTGTTAAAATATGTACTCCTTTTAAATATTATAAAAGGTTGCTACTTAAAATTCAGCACAAGAATCTCGATTGATATAATCAAATTGTGAGCTGCACAGGAAGGACTGATTTAAGGAGGACCAAGCATAAGATCAAAGGGAAGCAATTAGATCTGTCTATCCTGCGTTGATCTGTCTATCCTGTGTTTACATGTAAAAGTGAAAAAAGGGGCAAATCAATCAGGTTCCTAGAGCTAATGAAATTAGAGAGCATGTAACAAGTGTTCTCTTTTACCAGTCAGTTCACATGCAAACTGTATTCTGCACTTTCATCCTTTTAGTTCACTGTCTCTTTGGGGAGTGATGAAAAAGAAACCACTGTGTACCTTAAAAAATGCCCATGGTAGCCAAGCAACAGAAGGGTCACAAGCTCAAAGTCATGAAGAGAACTGGATCACTGCTGTAGCTGCTCTACATAACTCAGATGTTGTAGCTTCAGGTATATGCATATTTTTCTATGACATTTCCTGTAGGTTTGAAAGAGATCAACATGTGTATGTGTAACAATTGCTGCCTTCAGTTTGAAAGCTACATATGCACATTTCTCATTGATTTTTGGAAAGTTGCTTCATTTTAATTTGCTTCATTTTAATTTTTATTATTGCAAGGGTTTCAGTACAAAAAGTCGATTTAAATGACAGTCTTTAGATTTGTGGCAGTAATAATCTTTGACACATGTTACAAGTATCTTATTTCATTCTTCAGAGAAGCAGTAAGTGTAAGGTTTAATGTATTGTTGTGTGGTTACCAATGTTCTACATGTATTATTTGAAGCAGGTTCCAAGGATGGTTGTGTGAGGTTATGGAAATGTTCAACTGACTACAGGAAACTCGAACCCATCTGTACCATACCTGTTGTAAGTATCTTCTCAAAGGTCACTTCTGTTTACCTCTTAGGGCCATGCCAGTAAAACAGACATCACACCCCAGAAAGGCAGTATAAAGAAATTCTGAAGGGGTGGTCTTTTTCTTTTTAGCTCACCTGAGCACAGTGTGCCCATGTCGTCATGCATTAATGTGTCAACATTTTGATTCAAACATCTCCTCTGGAAAACCACTTAGCCAAAGTTAATGAAACTTGACAGGGGTGTTCCTTGCACGAAACTCTACCAAAGGTGTTCAAAGAATTTAATTCCATGCAGAACTCTGGTTGCTATGGCAACAGAAAGGAAGAACTCTGAAAAATCTTCTTGTCTGAAATGATTATGCCTAGAGCTTAAATATTTTGCATACAGGTTATCTTAGAGGTCCTGTACCAAGTTTGTTCAAGTTATGTCCCTGGGGTTATATGTAGCCCTGCCCTGGGGGTCATTGTATTTAATATAGGCTTATATAAGGAAAACTTTGAAAATCATTTCTGAAACCACAAGGCCTAGGCCGAGATCTTCTGAAAATCCTGTCTGTAGCTTAGATATTTTTTATGTTTCATTGTGTGTAAGGAACCTCTACTAAGTTTGTTCAGATATATGAATGGTAGTCAACTTTAATCCAAGTGCTGCATTATTGTATGTTTTTTTTAATAATTTTGTGTTTGCAAGAATGGGAGGTATTGTCTGTCAAGGAGAGAAAGATCAACAAATGTAATTATTGAAGTATTTATTTGCTTATTTACAGGTGGGATTTGTGAACAGTTTACAGTTTTCTAGCAATGGTCAGTGCCTTGTGGCAGGAGTAGGTCAGGAACACAGATTAGGGAGATGGTGGTCAAACAAGAAAGCCAAAAACTGTATATGTGTAATACCTCTGGGTTCTGCTGTGAAATAACACAATAAATACATGTTTGGAATACAATGTGTTTTTAGCTCACCTGAACACAAAGTACTCAGCGGGAGTTTTGTGAGTCGACTGTGTGACATCTGTGGTCTATTGTTTCAACTGACATCTTCGCTGAAACCGTTTGGCAAAAACTGATAAAATTTGCCTGTAATATTTCTTGCATGAAGCTCTTCCAAAATTGTTCAAATGGCATCTTCAATGGAAACTGAAAAATCTTTTCAAAAACCACCAGCCTAACAGCTATGAAATTTAGAACCTTGCCTTTACCAAGATTGTTCAAATTATGTCTTTAGGGCCCAAGCAGTCACTGTTTTTTATGCTCCCTGAAGGGAGAGCATATAGTCGCCACCTTGTCCGTCTGTCCATTCGTTTGTGCTTGTCCGGAGCGTAACTTGAAAACCCTTGGACATAATTTGTTTAAACTGCACACAGTGGTAGAGGGCATTGAGGCGGAGTGCAGTGCCAAAGAACCATAACTTTATTTTGCCCTGTTTTTTAATTATCTCTCCTTTTAGAAAAATCTTGTCTGGAGAATAACCCGAAAACCCTTGGACATAATTTGTTTAAACCACGCAGTGGTAGAGGGCATTGAGGCGGAGTGCAGTGCCAAATATGTGCCCACTTTATGACTTTGCCTGTATGTTCTTGCCTTGCACATGTCCCTTTGGCTCCTGCTTCGGGAAGCGTATGTAGGTTTTACCGATCGCCTTGTTACATTGAAGTAGAAATTAAATTATAGAAGAGAAAACTCTGAAACCACATCATGTGCATGGCCTAAAGACTACATGTAGCATTGTTTAGTTGACCTACTGATTATCCCAAGGTACTTGGTTGACACTTGTGTTATGTAGATATCCATAGAGAAAATTTTTAAAATCTAGTCGGAAACCAAAAGGTGCTATAGTTTAGATTTATAGTGTGGCAGTGTGTTGGGGTCCTCAACAAATGTTGAAAACATGGACCAAGGGTCAACAGTGACTCTTCCATTGACCAGACCCAAGGTCAAATGGGTCTGCAAAATATTTGAATGTTTTTATCTTATAGCAAAACCCCACATCACTAATATCTCACATTAATACTACCAGACCACCAGAAATAGCAGTCCTCAGCAAATTTTAGTGTATAATTAATTAGCTATGTTTCACCATACTGAAGGCAGTTGACAATAATTTTGGAAATAATGCATCCCATTACATGCATACATGTACATGTATATACAATATAAGATTCTTTAGTAACATACAATTTTTTTTTACAAATTCAGAAGTATAAAGTGATAGTAACATACATATCTATATAAACTTTGTTTTTTTAAAGGTAATCAATTTCTATTAGAAACATATTGAGCAGCTAAGAAGCACCATTCTCACAAAGACTCCAGTCCCTTTATCACATGCAGAGACTGTCTCTACCTTAGTCTTCCAATGCACCTTTAAAGCCAAGTGATCCCTTTAATACAGTCCTGTGCATTCAATCACTTGCCTGTTTCAGATCTTTTCACTATAAGGATTTTTCCAATCTGCCTGACTTCTGGTGATCTTTTTTTCAAAGTGTCACAAACTCCTTACTGGCTACTTTTGAAACCAGAGCATCTGTGAGAGAACCAACGCTCAGTTCTTGATCTGTTACCTTGTACAACTGAAACACAAGAAGTATAATCTGTTTTAGAACCGTCACAGTGCTGGCGTCATCTTTCAATGCTAATCTTTTGGCTCTAAAATACCTTTATTATGGGTAATATATTGTATAGAAATACTACATGTACCAGGAATTTTGTTGTTGTTTGTAAGGTTTCTGGAGGTTCCAGTAAATAACAAGTTCTGTAAACTGATGATATATAGCAAAAAAGGATATACTGTGTGTTATTCACACATTTCTGGCAATTATGGGGTGTTTGAAGGGACAGGTTGAAAAAATGATTGATCAAGAAGTGTACTTTTAAAATTTACTGTTTTTTAGCTCACCTGTCACGTAGTGACAGAGTGAGCTTTTCTGATCACCTTTTGTCCGTCGTCCGTCCGTCCGTCCACAATTAGTTTGTTAACACTCTAGTGGTCACATTTTTGCCTCAATTGTCATGAAACTTGGTCAGGATGTTTGTCTCATTAATATCTCGGATAAATTCGAATATGGGTTATCAGGGTTGGAAAACTAGGTCACAGAGCCCAAATATAGAAAAACCTTGTTAACACTCTAGAGGCTACTTTTTCAGTCCAAATATCCTGGAAATGTGTCAGAAAGGTTCTATCGATGATTTGTAGCTCAAGTTCAAATATGGGTCATCTGGGTTCAAAAACTAGGTCACAGAGCCCAAAAATAGAAAAATCTTGTTAACACTCTACAGGTTACATTTTCAGCCCAAATAATCTTGAAATTTGTCAGAAAGTTTGCTTTGACGATTTCTAGGTCAAGTTCAAATATGGGTCATCTGGGGCCAAAAACTAGGTCACAGAGCCCAAATATTGAAAAACCTTGTTAACACTAGAGGTAACATTTTAAGACCAAATAATCTGGAAATTTGTCAAGAATGTTACTTCTATGATTTCTAGCTCAAGTTCGAATATGGGTCATCTGGGTTCAAAATCTAGGTCACAGAGCCCAAAAATAGAAAAATCTTGTTAACACTCTACAGGTTACATTTTCAGCCCAAATAATCTGGAAATTTGTCAGAAAGGTTGCTTTGATGATTTCTAGGTCAAGTTCAAAAATGGGTCATCTGGGGTCACAAACTAGGTCACAGAGCCCAAATATTGAATAACATTGTTAACACTCTAGAGGTAACATTTTTAGACCAAATAATCTGGAAATTTGTCAGGAATGTTGTTTCTATGATTTCTAGCTCAAGTTCAATATGGGTCATCTGGGTTCAAAAACTAGGTCACAGAGCCCAAAAATAGAAAAATCTTGTTAACACTCTAGAGGTAACATTTTTAGCCCAAATAATCTGGAAATTTGTCAGAAAGGTTGCCTTAAGGATTTCTAGATCAAATTTGAATATGGGTCATCTGGGGTCACAAACTAGGTCACAGAGCTCAAATATGGAAAAAAAACTTGTTAACACTCTAGAGGTAACATTTTAATTCCAAATAACCTGAAAAATTGTCTAAAAACCTAAGCTCAAGTTCAAATATGGGTCATCTGGGTTCAAAAACTAGGTCACAGAGCCCAAAAATAGAAAAATCTTGTTAACACTCTAGAGGTTACATTTTTAGCCCAAATAATCTGGAAATTTGTCAGAAAGGTTGCCTTAAGGATTTCTAGCTCAAGTTCGAATATGGGTCATCTGGGATCACAAACTAGGTCACAGAGCCCAAATATAGAAAAACCTTGTTAACACTCTAGAGGCTACTTTTTCAGTCCAAATATCCTGGAAATGTGTCAGAAAGGTTTATCGATGGTTTCTAGCTAAAGTTTGAATATGGGTCATCTGGAATCGAAAACTAGGTCACAGAGCCCAAATATTGAAAAACTTTGTAAACACTCTAGAGGCTACATTTTCAGTCCAAATGTCCTTGAAATTTGTCAGAAAGGTTGTTTTGATGATTTATAGCTCAAGTTTGGATATGGGTTATCTGGGGTCAAAAACTAGGTCACAGAGCCTAAATATCGAAAAACCTTGTTAACAATCTAGAGGCTACTTTTTCAGTCCAAATATTCTGGAAACTTGTCAGAAAGATTGTTTCCATAATTTCTAGCTCAAGTTCGAATATGGGACATCTAGATAAAAAAAACTAGGTCATAGAGCCCAAATATGGAAAAACCTTGTTAACACTCAAGAGGTAACATTTTCAGTACAAATAAACTTGAAATTTGTCAGAGATTGTTTCAATAATTTCTGGGTCAGGTTCGATTATGGGTCATCTAGGGTCAATTAACCAGGTCCATAGCAACTTTGTTAAAAGCAGTCATACTCAGGTGAGCGATACAGGGCCATCATGGCCCTCTTGTTTTTTTTTATTACACCCCCAAGGGGAGGCATATAGTACATAGTTTTTGAACTGTCCGTCAGTCCGTCCAAAACTTTAACATTAGCAATAACTTTCTTATTAGTAAGTGGATTTACTTCATACTTGGACACAACACCCCTTTGGACAAGACCTTTCCACTGACCTATATTTATTTGACCTTGACCCCTGATTGACCTTTACCTTGAAGATCCAATTGTCCAAAAACTTTAACATTGGCAATAACTTCTTTATTTCTTTTGACTGGTTCTCAGCTCAAAGGCCATAGCACCACTTTTGGGGGCATTGTCATCTCACAGCGACAGTTCTTGTTTAAAAATTATTTTTGCTATAGATCTAATGACCAGCAGTTCTCTGAACTCTAATACTACTATTAACATCGTAATTGTAATTTCATTTGTAATTAACTACATTATATAACTTGCACCTTCCTACAATTATAAAACATTTGTTAGAAAAAACTGTAACAGTCACTGAAGATTACAAATACCCTTGCAATGCGCATTACCTCAACAGCAGAAGCAAATCTAGAGTTACTATAGTAGGAGCTTTAGTGACTATGCCTGGCAAGTTTCAGTTAAATCTGTTGAAAACTGATGGAGGAGTTTGTGCCACAAGGTGTCATATCTGACAGAAAGTCTAAGTTCAAGGGCAGTAACAGTGCCTCGCTAGGTATGCATCAGAAATATGTCTTTCACTTCTTCATTGCCTAATTACTATCTCTGCCAAGTGTCATTTCCATTGGTTGAAAAATGAAGGAGTAGTTTGTGCCGCAAGGTATATATAGTCAAAAATGGGGAAGAGTATAAAATCAAGGGGCAATAACTCTGCATTGCCTGCATGGATTTACATCAAAATGTTGTGCATATCTACCTTGCCTGCTGACCATTTCTACCAAGATTCATTTCAATTGGATGAAAACTGAAGGAGTTCATGACACAAGGTATGTAATTTACAAACATGGGAAAAAGTATAAGTTCAAGGGGAAATGCCTGCATGGATACGCATTAAAAATTTGTCTTGCATATTTACATTGCCTAGTGACCATTCCTGCCAAGTTTCATTTTAATCAGTTGAAAACTGAAGGAGAAGTACGTGACGCAAGGTAAAGATGTCAAACGTGACAGACTGACCAACCGGGGGATTCCAGTTTACCCCCTGCAAACTTCGTTTACGGGGGTATAAAAAGTAATAGTATTAAACTCAAAACATAATTCAAATGAGTAAACTTGGTCCAAAAATTAGATGTCAGTTTCTGTTTTTTGTCGAGCCCCCTTGCGAGGAGCTCAACATAGTCGTCACATTTGGTACCACAGTTCGGTGTATGTACTTGCATGCATCCGTCTGTCCAGATTGCCTTGTCTGGGCCATAACTTCTCTGTGCATGGAAGGGTTTTGAATTACCTTGGCACATTTGCTCTCCTTGATGAGACGGTGTGTCGCATGCAAGATCCAAGTTCCCAGCTCAGAGGTCAAGGTCACAGTGCCAGGTCAAAGTTCCAAAATTTTGATGTTAAATTCTCCAGGTCGTAACTTCTCCCTGCGTGGAAGAATTTAAAAATACGTTGGCATATTTGTTCACCTTGATGAGATGGTGTGTCACGTGCAAGACCCAGGTTCCTAGCACAGAGGTCAAGGTCATGATAGACCTTGTCTGGCCATAAATGTAACTTCTCTGTGCATGTAAGGATTTTGAAATACCTTGGCACATTTGTTTTCTTTGTTTTCCGTGTGTAAAGTTCAAGACCCAAGTTCCCAGCTCAAAGGTCATGGTCACAGTGCAAGGTCAAAGTTCCAAAACTTTGATGATAGACCTTGTCTGGGCCATAACTTCACCCTGCATGGAAGGATTTTAAAATACCTTGGCACATTTGTTCACCTTGATGAGATGGTGTGTCATGTGCAAGCCTCAGATTCCTAGCTCAGAGGTCAAGGTCACAGTGACAGCTCAAAGGTCCAAAATGTTGATGTTAGACCTTGTCTGGGCCATATTACTTCTCCATGCACGTAAGAATTTGAAAATACCATGATTCATTTGTTATGCTCCCTGAAAGAGACATCATATAGGCCTGCCTTGTCCTTCTATCATCATCTTCCCACAGTTTCCATTTCACTGTCCCATCCCCATATGCGGCTTTCCATTGGCGGGCTCAACATGCTGTCCATGGGCATTCTTGTTGTTTCTCTTTTTTTTCACGAATAAATTGTGGATTTTTGCCATTGATATTTTTAACATGTTTTTAGCAAGTATAAAAGGCAGTACTCATCTTAAATTACATAATTAAAATCCCAACAATCATCCAATTACCACATCTCTATGAAAAAAAATCCTTTTTACCAAAACCTCCAAGCCATTTACTATATAAAATTAATTTACCGTAATTTAAATTACAAACTTGTAATTTACTGAACTTACCAGCGCCCTTCTGTACTAATCTGAAACCAGAGTTGGCAAAAACCCGAGTTTTAAGCAGGTGGACCAGTGCAGTGGGAAAACCCGGGTTTTACTAGTTACAGGGTTTCCGCTGCAATTCGCCAATTTCGCAAATGGCGAAAAAATATTTGAAAGTGGCGGAAAAAAAAAGCATAAAAAAATTATTTTTCCGATGTATATTTAAAAACAAAAAAGCCCTAATTGATTGCTGATTGATCAATCCAGATGAAAGTTGTGAAAAGTGGTACTGCCCGCGGCGATTACATGTCAATTTGACCTTATTGTCGACGGTCACATGTTAGGAGAATTACTCGCCGAAATTGCAAATTTTGAAATTTGTTTTAGGCTGCTTGATTACATCGCCAGATGAAAGCAATGTTAAAATAATTAAAAAGTATTTACTCCCACACAATTTAATATAGAACAAACAAAATTATGTATATTTCTGCAGAAAACAGAAAAATTTTCAATTGTCACATATTTTCCCGACTCCGATTTTTTTTATAATTATTTAAAACGAAAAGAAGCAATGTTTGTTTAAAAATCTTTAGTACAAAGACAAAAAAATATAAGTACATTGGTGATGATGCCATTTTTCAGTAAGTGATTCAGAAAAAAGGGCTGCATTCTGTGAATGTCTGCAAGTTTAATTTCTATATGCTAATTAAAGCCATGGTTTTATGTAGATCTAAGAAAACAGTGGAGGTATCAATATATCTGAACTTTTGGCTATCATTTTTTTAAATTAAGAATATTGGCTATTATTTTTTTAAGCCAGTGTGAGCCCTGATAATGATAAATCAATTGTAATTTGTTGATATAATGTATGTAGATTTTAGAAAATTAAAGTCAGAAAAATATTAGATTTATCATTTTAAAATGCTTTGATGCCATAAAATATTAACAGTTGAAGCTCTAGATATGTTGTAAATAAAGTATTTAAAAATGAGAAATTGAAAAATTTTCAACGGCCAGGAGCTCCCTCCCGGAACCCTCCCCATTGGCGGAAAAATAAAATTGGCCAGTGGAAACCATGTAGTTAGTAGTTGGCAATACTGGGCTAAATTATATATTAGTTCATACTTGAACGCATATTTCAACACTAGCTGACTTGCAAGCCATATAGATACTGGTGATACTGGCATGCCTAAGGCTAAAATATCTGTAACAATCTATTGAACTCATTAAGTAAGATTAGGGGATTAAAGTTAGAAGTGTTCACAAGTTAAATCTGGTCATTTTACTCATGAAAATTAGATTCCAATTTAGATCACACTGTCATTTCTATCTTACCATCAAACCTAAGGACGCTGTGTGGAACTGTTTTAATGTTTTCTGAGGATGATTAAAAACCATTGCAAAATGTAAAGACTGTGACACTGTGGTCAGTGCTAAAAATAGAGACCAAAAGCTCATAGATTGAAATATTGCAGTGTGATAGTTTAGATCTTTGGACATTTGTTCTCCAAGTACAAAGGCAGAATGTTCTGTATAGGAGTGTCTAGCAACTGACAAGCCACAAATACCTGTTAAGAGAAAGGCACTTGATGGTAAGTTATTTCTGATTATCATCTTATAAATCTTATGATTGTTTCAGACTTTTGATTGCAATCCCAACAATCCTTTCAAAGTGTCATCACAATTAACCGTATACGTATTAAATAGAAAAAACTTCTTATTGTCGAGTATTTCCCACTTCAGGCCGTTTTTAGGAGTACTGGAAAACCCAGCAGGTTCACCCATCATGAATGGGTAGCTGCCAACACTGTCAAACTGGTGGGAGTAACACCTCTTGTCATATATTGGTACTCCATAAGAAACTTCCGTTTTAACCTTTGTGGATCTATGGGCTTACTATAATCTCAATCATAAAGGAAGCTATGAGCTTAAAGATAATGTTAAAGTTACTTCAAATATAATGCAACTCTAATAACTTAGTAAACATACAAAAGTTTTCAGTCAAAGAATTTAGAGCCAGAAAACCACAGGCCATTTACGCAATCTACTAGCCCGAATAGGTTTTTACAAGCCCAAAAAACTTTCTAAAGTTGAAAGTAAAGTCAAGAATAATGATTAATACATGTACAGTTATTTCGTAATTTAATTCACTGGATCAAGGATAAATGAGTTGTTCCATTTGAAATTCAGTCATTTCATTTTCAGAAAATAAGGTGATCAGCTGTTAATTTTTCACAGGCCAGTCGGGCTAGTGACTTGGAAAATTTTACAGGCCTGACCCAAATTCTACTAGCCATCGTCTAAGCTAACCCTAAATTCGCAGACAGCGAAAGTAATTATGAATGTAGAAAGCTCACACAGAAGAATGATTTTCTATATTGATCTTAACTTTTCCATCTCTCAAGCCTAATTTTTAAATAATTACAAATGAAAGAAACCTTTTTTTTTTAACTTTAGTAAACATTGATACAAGCATGAGAGCCTTGTCTAAGAAGTATACAGAAAGGACAATTCCTTTTGATTAAGAATTGATAATGAAAATGTGTTTACAGATGAAAATTTTCTTGCCTTGGCTATCACAGTAAGCTTCAGTGAGCATACCTTACCTTGAACTGAATTATATGAGTATTGACATTAACATTATACCTTTTTTACAAGTTTTTCATCAGTAAATTGCTTGACCTCTGCCAGTGGTATCTGTGTGCCTTGTACTTTAGACTGAATAAGGTTCATAGTAGTATCATCTTTGTCATTCAAGACTACCACAAACACTGATGTGTCCCCATCTCCAAGACCATACTTGCGAAATGAATCTGAAATCTGGAAATTAGCTAATATCTACATATTTCATTTTATGTTACAAATGATCAAAGTATGAGTCCAGTGTCTATCTGCTTTTTTATTTAAATTGCCTTTTATCTTATGTTGGTGAGACTGGCATTATTCCTTGAACAGCATCTCAGAAACTTACAGAAATGTATTACTAGGTAGGCTATCAATTTAACTGTTGAAAAAAACTATTTATCCACAGAATAAATATCATGAACTTTGCAACAGTACTTTTACTAATTCTTGCATGATTAAGGGTTTCAAGTGGTCCTGACAGATAGAAACTGAAAGCCTTTTAGCCTTACATTCTTGGTTGATGATAAACAAAACAGCACTTCAGAATGAACATTCTTTGTAGTCATTTTATCAATTCTGTAAAGATGTAATGCTCTATTAGCAGCCACTAGAACTTGGAAAGGATCAGCTATCTGAAAATAAAAATAAATCAGAAATTCATCAAATTTCATTTCCAATAATAAGACTAGTAGTCATCTCTAAGAGAAATGAGAAGAGAAATACTTCTAGTTTGGGTCACTCAAATAATTAGTCAAATATCTGAGGTGATCTTAGAAAATATTGAGGAAATTTTCTGCTGCAATATATCTCCACTAGCTTCAAGTGTTTAAAAGACAGGGCTCTAATTAGCATTTTGAGACTGGGGCCAGGGTCCATGCAAGGGAGAACTTTGCATGATTTTTAGATATTTTTCATTTATGTCTGCATATCTTTTTTTTTCTTTTTGAATAAGGAGAAAAGAATATTTTAAGGGGGGAATGGGGGCGATATTTGATCCCTGATTTTGCCCAACAAAAGCCCTAAAGACCAAAATGATACAGGTATCTTGCAACTGAATTGTTGTCACTATGTTTACTTGCAGATTATTTCCTAATTAATGAGTAAAACTTCATAAATATATTTGTACATAAGGGTAATCCTTTGTCTTTCAGACTACATAAAAACCTCTGGGAACTGTTGAAATTATTTCTTTTTTGGTGATTTATATTAGCCAGGCACTAGAAAATTCACACTAGCTCTGCATGCCATGTGTATTGCAAAATTAATAAATATCATTCAGGGATTTCACTATTCTCTTCCTGGGGATTTTCAATTAATAATAATGGAGTCTGTCTGAATCAAAACTATCAAAATCTTGTAAGTTAGAGTATTTCAATTACTCACATAATGAAATGGACTTTAAACAGTAGATTCTAGTAGTCCTTATGTCACACCACCTAATAAAAGTATGGGTCCCATTTTCAATTTGATACCTTTGTAAAGATTGTCATTTTAGATTCGGTTCCAACATAATTAAACAATCTAACTGTCAATCATACCTTGTTGTTTCACAAAACATCTCTGTTTACGTTACATTCTGACTTTTAAAAACGGGTATATCTTCATTTCTCAATAAGGTACGTTTGGTGCGCATTTGGGTACATTTCAGCAGTGGGTACGTTTTAACTATTCCCCGGCCTCAAGACGACTTACCACAGACGTTTTTAAAAGGGTAGCCTCAAACTCTCCATTCATCACACTCTGTCTTAGCTCTTTTGCATTTGTGACATCTTTATATAAAGCAAATGTCATGCTAAAATCGCTGTACAAATGATGGCTAACCTTTTCTTTCATTTTTACCGTACTTTTGTTGTTTTATTTTTGAGAGTGCTTTCCCTTGAATATGTTTTACCTTCCTTCTGTCTTATATGTTGTTGTCATCTTGAATTTCATTCATCCATCCATCCATCCATGTATCCACCTAATCTATAATAGCAGGGGGCTGTCATTGTTAAGCGTTGGAAACTATTGTCAGTCTGAAATCATGCCAAATACTACCTGTGGCTATCCATTAACAGACGAATTTTACACGCCTACCCTTTCAGACAATAAACTGAATTTCTCGAGCGGAAAAAAAACTAATATCTTTTTTACAGGAATAACTTTGAATATCTCATAGGTAGCCTAATTAATTAAGCTTAAAGTGTTGAACCCATTTTATAATTCTGATATTTTTTAGTTGTTCAAACTTTAAGCCTAATTTTAAACTGCATATAACTGAGCGGATATTGTTCGGTAGATTCTTTACCCTACCCTAGTTAACTTGTTACCTAGAACACCGAGTATTCCGATTGCCAAATTTTGAATAAAATGGTGGATTAATCAGGTACGAAATAAGTGTTTCAGTTCTATACTTATGTATTTGTGTGTTTTCTTGGATTACAGGATCAGGTATGAATTTAGTTATCATATTTTATCATATTTTTATCATTTTTGCCTTAAACTCTGTGAACTGTTGGACAAACGAGCCATAAAAAGTGCCCAATCGCCTACGATTGGGCGAGTCCGCTTAGCCAGATGCAGATCAAAGTGAGACGTAGAAGGTGAACAACAATAAAATATCAGATTGTAAAATGGGTTCACCTTCGGAGGCGAAATAGTGAGACTAATCTTATAGGTAGAGTGACCGATGAGCCCTTTTGGTCTGATCTTCGTTTCAGTTAATATCTGCCCAAAGACTTACGTGTCTTGTTGCAAGTTGATGTGATGCCAGCTGGAATGCCGTGGAATACAACTTATGACTGGTCAAAAAATAATATGGTATTTTATGTCTTTGGGGAGGTCGTAAACAACCCATGTCGGTCAATAGCTATAAATAGCTAATGTCTGTATTTTTGTATGCACACTGACTTTAAATAAAATTTGTATTTGTATTTTGAATTTAGTAAATAGTAAGACACAAAGAGATGATAATTGCTTATAATTTCTCCCACATTGCAATCATTGTTTTTATCTTTGGAAAGCACAGGCAGTAAGAGTAAAAAAACGTGAAACCGGCGATGATAGAGAAAGTAAAATAAACTGATTGAAACAATAAATGGATACACACTACAGGCACTGGGGGGCTTATGGGGTCTAAGCTCCCCCCCACCCCCCCCCCCCCCCCCGGCTGACCCTTTTGTAAAAAAAATAAAAGGGCTCATTTTTAATGATGGGCAACGACTGCTAGGCAAAGTGTGTCTCAGTCTACACCGCTTTAATCGTTGCTTACCTGAAACTATTCAGTTTAGGTCTATCTTTCATTCACTTTGGACTGTTCGATCTATCATTCGATTTGAACGGATCCAAGGGTAGAAGACTGAATAGCAAACAGTTCAGAGGCTTTGGTTCCCGGTTCGATCCCCATAAGGGCCGGCAAAACTCTTCCGTGGTAATTGATCCCAGACAATGCGTCGGTTGGTCATTTGTCCTTCATCTCTGAATCAAGTGTGGAAGTAGTCAGTCGCTTGCAGAGAAATTGGTAAGTAAACTGGTTGGATACCCTCGAACACTTTTTATAAAAGAGCGGATCAGTGGTCCAGTGGTAACACACTGGACTGGTAACCCAGGGGTCGCCAGATATATCCCCCACCTTCCTCCACTAACACTATTAAATGTATTTCGGATGAGCTGAGGTCCCATGTATCAGTGTTGTACGCTGAGCATACAAAAGAACAAGGGGTGTCTCTGGAATGGGACGCTTTCTGTATCTTGCACCATCCCCCACAAAATAAAATGACGAATCTCTGCAGGGGGCGTCGATCATATGAGCATCCGGTACCGACGATAAATAAACTCAAATAGATACTATAAATAGTTCAAAGACCGATCAGCGATCCAGTGGTAACGCACCAGACCTGTAATTTAAGGGTCGCGTGTTCAGTACCGCGCATCTCTACTTACACTACTAATCAGGGTTGGGACGATTAGTTTGAAAATGTAATCGAATACTGGCTGATTACAGTACCCCAAAAATGTAATCGATTACACACTGGCTACTTCATTTCTATGGTTGTAATTGATTACAGCTGATGCTTTATCAAATGTATTCGATTACAAATACGATTACTTGATTACATGTTCGTGAAATAAAGGCAAATATTAAAGCATAATAGAAGTTTTTTGGTGTGCTTTAAGTCATATGTATGTGTATGCTAAAATCACATCACAACAATTCAATGAATTTGCCAAAAGAAAACAAAAAATACTACGTCATATACTTTCGTTCTTGCCCAAAAGATTCTTTGCAGTTTCTGAATTCATAATTTAAATTTCTGCATTGCATTTAATGAACATAAGTGGCTCAAATCTATCAGGTTTTAGTCAACATCTCTCTGGTCAGAAAATTTTTCTTGCCGTACTAAAGATGCGCTCAACAGGAGCAGAAGATGCAGAAATAGTTAAGAACACGGTGTCTAATTTAGTCGACATCATTCTGTCGGCAGCTAATTTAGATAATCCAGGATATTTAGTGAAGTTAGATTTGTAGAAGTTCAATGGACAACTGTCTTCAACAATATTGGGCTCGGACAAAAAAAATCGTTCAGTTCATATTTTTTCGGTTGATGAATAATGAGGGCTTGTCTATTTCTACGGAGTGAGTTGCTTGAAACGTTAATTTACGTATTTTCTAAGGAGGTGGCAGAGGTTCTGAATCTGACTCGGGGCTTTGATCAAGCTCCTGACATTAATAAACTTGTCAGTCAATCAGTCAATGGTCAAGTTTATCTGAGCTAAGGCAACATGCTTTAAATCTTGGATCCGTTATCCTCAAAATACAGAGAGACGTTTTCAATAGAAGTTGCAATCATTTTATTGTTCAGAGAGATGCCTTTCATTTGAGATCGATGTTCCATTGTAACTGGAAGAGCAAGGCTACATGTAACAAATTTTTGTTTCTGCACCAAATCTGTAGCCAGCTGAAATATGGCTCTAGAACCATGCAAATTTTATATAATAGTTTTTCTGTCATACACAGTATGTTTTGTTTGATATCCAATGGTATTTAATTTATATCCATCAATTCTGAGAACTGACTTAATCATTTTTAATTATGAATTCCACCTGGTAGCATTTTAGTCAGCCTGGGTTCATATCATCAAGTAACTCAGAAGCATGAATGGATTTTCTAACGTAGTCTATCCCGAAAAACTAGCTGAAGAGAACGTGCATAACATGGACCTGGAAAACTGTCATAATTCCTAACCACATCCTCGTCTACACAGTCATCTTTCAACCGTGTTACCATGTATCAATGCTTTACGTGTTAATGAATCAGGGGTGTCTCTGGAATTGGATGCTTTCTGTATCTTGCACGATCGGCAAAATCTAAATAACTTAACTGTACACGGGGCGTCGGTCATATGAGCAAACTTATAAATTAACTTATATAGCATAGAAAGGTAGATGGATAGCGAACAGTATAGGTAATGGTCATCACTGCCTGCAAAGGCTAAGTAACTGCCATCAGCAGGGTAATAGCGTGCCAGACATCACACATACCGGGACTCTCTAGAGGGATTTGTCAGTTTTGAACACTTTCATTTCAATCAGTATAAGATAACTCATTTCAGATAAAACCAAGGATAATCACTAATGGCGAAGTAGGAAAAAACTTAAGACATTTTAGCTATTGGTTGGCTTTGTAGTAATTTGATACTAGTTAACTAACAATTGTGAATTTAAGTTTCGTAAAGAACATATAGATCAAGCCATTGGCGTCCGACAGCTTACTGCTACTGCCAACTTCACGTTTGATTTAATTTCTACTGCCAACTGCTACTGCGTACTGCTACTGCCATCTTCCTGTTAGTGCTGAGTTGTTGGTATAGCGCACTCTCAGTTTGTGCCAGCTCTAGTAGAAATCGTTTGAACAGCATGAATAAAAATAAAAATTTCTAATGCAGATGTATAAGTTTATAGCTGTTCGTTGCTCATATGACGTAAAAACATGATGACAAACCGGATTGTTTATTTTGTAACGTTTAATAGTAACATGTATTCAAAATATTGTAGTACAATGTATGACAATGAAAACAAGAAACATAATACATGTATAATGAAATAAAATTATTACCACTGGTGCTTTTTTCAACGATAGTCTGTGTGTAATTCACATGTTTCAAACTATCAGTTCCTCAAAGTAATTCCGTGTTTTACTTTTTTAACTAAATTGTACACGAACAATCAGAAATGGGACATTTTTTGCTACAACTGAATTATTTCTAAACTGAACACATTAAATTATTGTAGAAAAGTCAATTATCGAATCACATATAAAACTACAATTCCATGCTTTCCCCTAAAGCATACATGCATTTGCTGTAAAAATTATATATTATCTAGTTCCCATGTTTTGCCAGAATACTTTCAATGGTGATTAAATGAAAAAAAAAATACGGTATCGTTATAGTTTCTCTATACATGTATAAGAAACAACCATGTGTATACCAAAGGGAGGTAAGTATTATATTTATATCGTATATTTGCGACTGCAAAATCTATCAGAGTTTTATTTCAGACATTTGTTCAACATTTATTTCAACATGACATATTCTATCTAGTCCATATATACAAAAACCAATTTAAGTAAACGGATATATAACAAAACATCTATATGTCAATTATATACAAAATAATGCACACAGTAACAGACTGATAAATAATGCACTGAAACTATTGTAACTAATGTAATATCTTCAAAGACATTTATACACAGCACATTCTAGTCAGAACTATACAGAATATATCGGCCATTTTGTATGGCATGTGAAACACCGAATATTACGAATATTGGAACGTTTCACTTGCCATAATTTCCGTGCGTATGAATAAACATAGGGGCAAGAGAAAATGCTGCAAAGCTATATACAATATTATAAAGTGATACGAGTTTCTAACATAAATACAGTGTACTTTTGACCCAGCAACGTCCATATTTCATCTTTACAACAGTAAAACGTGACCAAGCAAACAAGTGAAATTAAACCTGATCATATATGCTAAACCTTTTGCACATAACATTTTAAGGATCATCACTTTCTGATGAAGTCGTATGTAGGTAACTTTTTAAGAATATAAAGGTTGAATCCGGGTGTTCAACTTTCATAGATGTTCTGTCCGAAAATTCTCTTGTAAAGTAATAATACAACTACTGTATACACAGACTCTTTAAAATAAAATAATAAAAAAGATAATATAAAGAACAAAGGTTCAACTTCCTAATTAATGTGGCCTGAGTGTATTTAGAAATCAGGACTGATACATTGACATTGGGGGATGAATTATTCAATATCATTAATATGTTTGATATTTTGAAGGAAATAGATTGCTTAATAAATTCTGGGGGTATCTTTTAATAATTAGATGTCATAGAGCATATATTTGTGCCGAACCCGAATTAAGCGAAACAGCAACATAGCAAATGTGATAAACTTCTTTTTATATACATGCATGACAGATGCAGCAAATAGCGCAAAGAATGGACTATCACAATTATTCATAATTACATGCTATATTATCAGAATTGTTTTCGTATTTATCCAGTAATGTTAGATTATTACTGTAATGTGAAGGATGTTTGTCTTCATATATCAAGTTTATTGTTTACGATTAAAAATCCTTGCAATTTTAAAATTAGCAAACTTATTAAGTTGATATTTATTTTTTTGCATGAAATATGTCTTATTTTCCAAAAACAACATCGGTTTTGTTTCGTCAATTTTTAGCATTCCGCAGTCCCATTTCAGTCTTGATATTACAAGTGTATTAACGTTGTGACACGCTGAATTTATAAATAACAATACAGTATTAGAAAACAATTATTTCTATATATATATATGACAAGTTTATTTTGATGACATACTTTTTTGTTCAGTTTTACAGGTATCTGTAGGTACTCTAGCCTAGAGATTGCCTCGAGATTGCGCAACCATTACATCACGTACGAATAAATCGGATGTATGATCATACTAATGTTAATTGATACACTAGTATCTATAATGCCTAGCTCAGATATAATGCATTCTCAGTCATATTGCATAATACATATCAGAAGTACACAAAACAATGATATAAGCGGATCCAGCCAGTGACCGTAACGTTCATGGCATTTATACAGTTTGAAATATGCACAAGTCTAAAATTAATCATCGCAGAAAAACAAGTCACATAACTTGTCGAAAGCAAATGTCGTAAGAAATACAGCACTCTGTAAAACACCTAAATCTACTCTGCAGGAGAAATAAAACGACTTGCTATCATATTTTATCCAGATATTTACGTATATTAATTGATACATATAACTACGTTTTAGATTGGAACTCCATTCTGCAACATGTTTTTGCATCGTACTTAGCCTATCTGTAAAAAAAATTATCCAACGCTCGTGTGTGTGCTCTATATTCACGCACACGTTTGACTTCTCAAACGTACATGGAACTCCAATCATCAACTGACATCATTTATCTGAAATGATAGTCCACCCGGATCTTCCCTGAAATTCCAGATGTACGAATTGCACGATATATACAAATACATGTAATATACATCCTCCTAAAGCAACACACATTGGCGGATTGTCCAAGAATGCAGGACCTGTTTGTTTACACGTGCACACATTTCAATATGTAGTTTCTCCTTACTGCACATATATTACTGACCTATACAACGCTTTTTTTTTGCGGCACCACTTTCATTATTTACACGTATGTTTTTCTATCATAGTCTCACAAGTTTTACACTGCACTACACAACACCAGATAAATTTACAGTGACAACGTGACACATATGTGACAACTTGTGTATTGTACCCTCTTCCACAACATAATAAGTCACAACTGTCACTTCCGGTCGATGTTTTGTTACATAAGCGCCCACTTGTTCCCAAAATGCCCTTCTTCATATTAGGGCGACAATAATTGGGCGATTTATGCACATAAACTAAATCATCGTTTTTGATTGGTTGGCGACGTTTTGTCTTTCCTTTGCGTCTCGGCTGGCGTTTCGACCTGCGTGCAATAGGAACAGATCTTTCATACTTAAGTTTTAAAGAGTCTCCTATGTCTCGAAATGACGGCAAACTTCGCCAGCATGTCTTCACTGCGCATGATCCGGAAACTCCATGACAACGGCATTTCAGAGACATCGAATTTGTAACAACCTGAAGAGGAAAATAATGGTGTTATACGAATAGGAACTTAATTGCAGAGATATTTAATTAACTTGTTCCTGTTAAAGTAAAGGGATCTTCCTGGCCGATGTTATCCTCAAGATCAAAATGGGAAACAGTTTGACAAGCATCATAAATTTCATGGAAAGCGTTTTGTACGTTCGACTTTACAAGGCATTTCTTATATATTTTGTCTTGTACCTACCCGGGTGTGTCCAGGAACCATCTCTAAAACAATATCTGAAGTAATCTTACTTTACACCGAGTTTGTTTTCAATACACATTGGCTGTGGTTTTATAGAATTTCTATGTGAAATATAAAATAAGTTGGCCACAAAACACCTTTGTTTGTTTGTTTAATTTCATGCAATGAAATACATAGTAATATCGACCTCAAAATATCGTGGTAAGTTGTATGAATACGATTCTTAATTAAATGAATGTCCATATGTAATTGCAATGTGTTGGAAAGACGCCATCAAAGTCATTTTATTTCATATTTTACGCGACGATGGAATTTTTCAATCAAGGTTTTAGTTGTATTTTATGTTAGCTTTCTTTTCATACCGCTCCTTTTATGACAATCTGAGTTAATGCGGCGTTATTTTTCTGTCAAAACCGAGACCCATAAGTCATAACCCGTTATTTGCCATCAAAATCTCGGTTGATTTTATTCCTTCGTGTCCTGTTTCACATGAAAATAATATTTCTCCGCACCATAAACCATGTATTCCTATTGATTAGTACTAAATGAAAGTTGGAAGTTATTGGTTATAGTAATGTATTTCATTCATATTTATATGATATTTCGCGGCTGGATATACCTGATATTGCTTGACGAAACACGTATCAGACTGTGAGTTGACAGAGCTAACGAAACTTGGCTGTTACTACACCCGAAGTGTAGAATTTTAAGTGTTGTGTGAATTTAGTTCATATGCTAGGACACGCTACTGAATTCACACTGGTTAATATTCCAAACGAAACCATAGAAGAAATAATATCTTTGAATCTTTAGAATTTTCGTGATAAGGATTTCCAAAAGAGGCAGCTCCTGACTTAAACAAACTGTGTTCCCTTTAATTGGAATATGTACTGGACATCTTTTTATTATATTTTTGTTCCCCTCTTTTTTCCATTTTGATATTACAATATAGTGTATTGTAGTGTATTGTGTTTTGATTTTAATACTGTATGCAGCCATTACTTTTGTGACATCTGACTCTACATGAACTATACCTGGTTAATTTGTAATTTAGCGAATGATACCAAGTGTTAAAAACTATAAATATTTTCATTATACTGACGAAGAACAAGTGGTGAATGCGAACTTTGTTCTGGAAGCTAAGTAGACATTCCGTTATTGAGAGATGTAAAAACAGAGTAAGGACATATTCAAGTCCGCCAAATGTTCTTTTGTTATATTCACTGAGTTATAAAGAGACTGGTGAAATGTGAACTCCATCTGGTGTAGGGTATTACTTGCGCATACGTCATGACTTATCTCAGTGCTATACGATGAGTATGGGGAAGAAGGAATGGGCTGTTTTCTGTATCTTGCACTATCCCCCACAACGCATGGGGCGTCGGTCATATCGGCAAACGGTGCTTCCCAACCTAGTTATAACGGCCCTTTTATCGATTTCTACGTTTTTATTTAAAAACCAACATTTTCTAAAGCAAACTTATGAACGATCTTACGAACATGCATCTAAGAGTACACAACCAAGAGCAGGATTCGGACTCCGGTCTTAGCGCATCGAAGACCAACACTCTAACCACTGAGCCAAAGAATCGATTCCCTGACGCAGTTGTCAGAGGTTGTATTTATACAATTATAAGGGTATGCACTGACCGTAAAAAACGATAAGAAACACATTTCATGATAATCAAAACCTGGCACGATTCTACTTTTTTTTTATCTGTTCATATACACTGTTTATTATTTAATACTAAATACGTTTTAATAACAATATAACGAATTATCATAAATGAATGTGAAATCATTGGTCCTTTCGTCAAACGTCTTCATGAAGTTTCTAAATACAGAATAACCAGGCGTGGTTTTAAAAGTACATGTACTTTGTTGCAGGACTTTGTTTTACGTACAAACAATAATAGTGTCAATGATTCTGGCGGGTTAACTTATTTTTTTCCATCTAAATCTACTGCCTTAGACATTTCCACTATCTCTTCCGGCAAGGTGGCGGGGTCTGGTGTTTGCTCAAAGTTTGGCTGACATCGAAAGAATCGCTTGTTTATAGACAACATTAGGTGAGAAGGAATCTGCGTTTTCCGTTCCTGTTTCGTAAATCTACTGAGCGGGATACCTATTGCCAGGGTTACCAGTGTTACCATGATAGAGAAGTACAGGTAAGATATTGAGTACAAGTAATCTAATCCGTGAATTTCTACATCCTCTAATCTTTCTGCAGCACTTTCAGAATATCCAAAAGTTGTTAGATTGTCTATTTCCAGAAATGTTGTATTATAAAACAGTACTTTGGAGTTGCTGGAGAGAGAAGTTTCAGTGGTTGTTCTGTTGTAGCATTTATCTGTCGGTCCTAATGGTAGCCAAGGTGTCTTCTTCCGACCAGGTGAAAAGTTGTATCCCAGGGACAACCACACGGCACAGGCGATACCAATGGCCATGCTCACTAATAAACCACGCCTTGTTGTAAATTTGATAAATATTGACATGAAGAACATTGCCGTCACAGGGCCATCAATAGCACCTAGGATACTTCCAGCGATTTGCGACATTGGGCCTTTAACCTGGCTAATAAGAATACCGACGCCAATACACACAGCACCACACAACAGGACAATCAGTTTGGATGCCCTGGTTATGTTCACGTCAGAAATCTTCTTCCATTTAGCTCGTACAACATCTTCGGAGATAATTGCGGACACACTACTGAGCAAAGATGACACTGTACTCAAAGATGCGCTACACAAGGCAGCTAGAAACAGTCCTGTTACTCCAGGGACATGATCAAACATGTCCATTACTGCGAATGACACTATTTGATTTGGGTTTGATATTTGTCCAGAAGCAAGTGGATCGCAGCCTTTCTTTGCAAAATATGCATAAACTACAAGCCCTTCAAACATAACAAAAATCTGCAGAATAACAAACCCGGGTATTGAGATAGCAGCAACTTTTCTTGCCTCATTCATTGACTTTGTCGAATTAAGACGCTGTACAAGCGGTTGTCTACATGAAATGCCGACAGACCGAGTTGCTGAACCGACAACTAATGTCCAAAACGTGTGTCTTGTCAAAGGGTTAGGGTCAAAGTCAATTAACTTTAACCGCCCACTAGGTTTGTTTAAGTCTATTACGCTCTGAACTCCCCCAGCAGCCATTGTCCCGTATATCAGAACGGCAAATATCACAGCAATCATGATAATTCCCTGAACAACATCGGTTACGACTACGGCTTTTATTCCTCCCAGTGACGTATAAATGATGGCGATAACCGACATGGAGACGATATAGATCCACACAGAAACTCCTGTGACAGATTCTAATGCTATAGCCGCACCAAACAGCACTATACCTGCATACAGTGTCATAAAAGTAGCACCTAGTACCATAGCAACCTGACGAACCAGTAAGGAGTCATAGCGCATTTGCAAGTATTCGTACACACTGGTTACTTGAAGCGGGTAGAAAAGCGGTATAGAAATCCAAAACATAGCAGAAAATCCAATTGCCATTCCAATGTTTACAAGCCAATAAATGAACCCGTGAATATAAACTTCTGCCGGATAGCCCAAATAGAATATAGATGATTCAAATGTTACAAGCATTGACATCGCTACCGGAAGTGCTTTCATTTTACCGCCTCCTCTGTGAAAATGGAAGGAAGATATGTGTTTTCGTTCCTTGTACGCATAAAAGATTCCCGCAGCCAGTGAGGCAAATATTCCAAGAGCAAAGACAACATAGTCAGCTACTTTCAGCGACTTGTCGAAAGACATATTTTACAGAAGAGAGAAAAAATCGGAATAGCCAATTACAAGTACAATGTACAGTACTTACACTTATGATTGTTTGGTGATAAATAACCAACCTACATGATCAGCTAGATTTACATAAAATTATTTCCTCTATCAAATTTCTAGTCACATCTTTGGTTATACTTTCTCCATGTTAGTAGCCCAGGCTGTGCCTCTGCATACGAACTGGTCAATCATAATAAATTATATTGATGGATGTTTCATCTCTGAAGATCTATTTTATGCCAAATAAAAATAAAATGATTCTGATTTTGTCACATTTAAGCGATATTATGTTTATGCTACTTTACAAAACTTTGCTTTTTGTGCCACTTACGCATAATGTTGTTTTTTTACGTTACTTTTAAACAATGCTAATATTTCGCAAGTTTGCTCTACTCTCAAAAAGAAAATATCCATTCTGTTAAATTGCAACCGCGCCTAACATGCTTTATTGAGACTGCAAACGACAGAGACAAACAGTTTAGTCTCAAAGGACTGAGGCACAGAAGTTCTTTTCAGTGACGTCATCTTGAATACGATATTTAATTGCTGCTTATTATCGCCGTTCCTGGACGGCGATATATACAATTAACAAGATTTGAACAGTTTTGCCTGTACACCGCCTGCCTTTAGCCAATCAAAGCAAAGCATTTCATATCACATGATAACAAAATGGACGTCAAAATTCTTCAGAAGGGATGCGTAAATGGACTCGCCCAACCGCCATGTTTGTCGGGTTACTTATTCTTACAACTTAAAAATACCAACATCAATGTACGATCTCAGTACCAGTCTTCAGGCTCGTATAGGATAAATACAGGATAATCGCAATATTTTTTGCTACATGTCATTTTTAACTAGAAAATGTAATCTAAATAAGAGTATGGTTTTTTTTTTTTTTTTCCAAAACTTGCACTTAAAGAAAAAAATAAATGCTTGCTTAGGATACAAACTCCCTGCAGGGGTTACTTCCCCTGATTAGTGCAGTAAAAATAGCAAAGCGTGACCTAACCGGTGCGAGGAGTTTGATCCGGATTTTTCCGTGTTTTTTATATGCTTGATTAGGATCAGGGCAATATCGTATTTTTTACCTAAAATTTATTATGTTTAAATTGTACATATAATATTCTTATGGTATTGAAGAACTGTATCTAGCTTTTGTTAAGCATACATTTTTTAGTAATAAATAAAGTTAAAAAACTACGCAAATAGTCAAATAATTACGCGTAGACTGGTTTACAACAAAGCAATATTCACAAGGTTTTAATGCTGCAAATTTTAACATGATGTTCAAAGATATTGGGATGTTTTTCGTAAAGAAGCCAAATCGTCCGCTTTCAAAAATAGTCCAGCTACTATAAAATTTACAATGTATATTTTATCTACTTTATAATTTCTGTGTGAAAATTATCAAATATAACTTCGCTTTTCAGTGCAAAGCATGTTGTAAGATTTTCAAATTAATGAATGATCGAAGAACATGAAATACATTCATCTATGGATAAGACGAACTGCATGGCTGAACGGCGATTTCAAGCATTTTTGGAAATGCTAATACTTGTAATCAATAACATGCCAGAATATACAAACCAAAGCAAAGACGTGATTCTTTACAGAACTATAGGATGCCCGGATCGTGTGTCGAAAGTAATCGGAACACCTCGGGCGACTTCAATAAGTCACCTCGGAAATAATGTGGTAGGCACCATATTAGATTATTTTATAGTACAAATTGTGTCTGCTATATACCTGTTCATGCTTTAAATGAAAATTTATTTTCATTTCTTCTAATGCATAAGACAACCACTGCTTGAATTCTGCCATGTTTGTTTATATTTTTATTAAAGCCGGGACGAATTACCATTTGGTGTATTCATACACTTACATACGAGGTCTTTTTACGAAGTTGTCGGAAAAGGCCGAGTTGTTACGATTGGTGTCGAAAGGTAAAACCGTATACAATCAAGAAAGAAATACGCTGTATCACATTAAATGAAACCATTTACTTGGACCTGGAATTTGAAAAGTCCTTTTGTCCGAGAAACAAGGTGCATGCTAACTACCGTACATGTTTCAGGATTTTAGAGGAAGCATGTGTTTGCACTTAATGACAGAATTTTTCTCCATTTGATCTTGCAAGTGTGTCTCCAGATGAAACTAATCTTTTAAGTTATCAACATGTTATTATGTAAGAACACCTTAAAGCAAGGAAACGTCAAAGCAAAACTCCTCATATTTTAGTCGAGATACGGGTAAGACGAAAGCTGATAGCTTAATAAATGGTTATTTGTCAGTCGGGTAGAAAAAGGGGTTGGCTGTGGGAGTTAAAAATAGGCAGGTTGATAGATTTATGAGGACAACTAGCGGTTATTCAGTGAAACGAAACCAAAGGCAATAGAATGCCAATTGTAAGAAACATAGTGTGATTTATTTATTGAATGAAGCAAGTTTTGTGCAGAATGACTCGATTTCTGTTTTAATAACTGTTATTAAAAGGTTTTAACACTTCAGCAAGGTTCGGTGTTGTTTATGAGGTATGTGTGTGATCGAGACAATGCAGATAGTTTATTGACAGTTTTTCAAGTAGTTTAGAATATAATGTTTCTGTTGTCTTTTTTGACTGTATGGGTGATATGGCTCTTAACGATTTTCATGTTTAGTTGAACGAGACAGACAGTTATGGATTGAGATTTATGTCTCTCAGGTCCTTGAAACACCTGCAGCAGCAACCTCAACTGCCAATTTTGGAATCCAGATTCTGATAAGGTGTTCAGATTTTGAAGCATTAAAACACGGTGTAAGTTCATGACATTAACTGTTTTCACTTGTACGTAGAGTTTTATAAATGGAAAACCAATCATATGAAATATTTGTATCATTTTTATATAACTTTACATTAGATCAGACTTGACATGTATAACTAAAAGATATTTGGCATTGATGAGAACTTCTATTTTCATTTTTGCATCGTCCACTATGGTAGCGCTACAGCTCAACGGGTAATACTGACCATTATAAAAAAAAGAAAGAATCTGGCACAGACATATAAAGTTGTCAAAACAGTTACGTAACTTTTTCTATCGCAGTTTCAGATTATTGACCAATAAAATTAGTATGGCCGTTAGCCAGAAATACAAAGAAACGTAGAAACTTTGATTAGATTACCCCCAGTCTGGAGGACAGTGATCAAGATGTAGAGTGCGGACATTCAGTTAAGTATCAGGTTCGAATCCACCAGATGTGGCAATCTCCAGTGACTGTACTTTCCACACTGTTGCACTAGTGCTTTTAAGGAAAATTAGGAAGCAGTTTTCGTAAGGAATAAATATTAAATTTATGCAAACTAAAATTAATTTTAAACTAAGCTGAACAAGTATAAATACTACCGGTATTGAGTGGGGTGGGGGCACATAAACGAATTGTCAAACATTCCCAGTGTCGAAGTCAAACGCTGACAAGAAAAAGAGCGGGAAACTTTTATGTTAATTGAACAAAACCGTAATAGAATATACATTTATTTTCCTGTTCTATCTGAAATTCAGACTTTTAAATTAAAGGGAAAATCTGCTAAGATACAATTTATTCAGTATAAATCATCTTTGCAAGTAAAGGATTTCAGTTTACAGCCTTGTATACTTATATTTATTTTAACAATATCCTGTTTAAAGTTTTGACCCCCCAAAAAGTGTTTTCGGTTCTTATAGCTATGCCTTGGATGTAATCATCGGAATTCCTGTATTACTAATACAAAACTTTGAGAAGTTATTTGTTGGTATATTACTAACACAGGAGCCTGAAATTCTATCAATAATTAATATACAGTGGGGATTTTTTTGGGCTTTTAAAATTAATTATTGATAGAATTTCAGGCTCCTGTGATTACTAACTTTACTATTAGTACAACTTAATATTTCCTAATTGATATTTACGGATATCTTTTGAACTTTTTGACGACATAGTAGTTATTCGAGTCAATAAAGGTAGGGTTTCAAAGTAATTAAGGAGTGTGTGAAAGGCAAACGATATAAAATAACTCATACAACAAATTTGTATTTCTGAAAGCGTCAGACGATTAAAGTGATAGCCGTGTTAGTAAAACAAATTAATGAAACTTCAATCAGATAGCTTTCTACCAATTTTGTCGTTTTGAGTTTATTGTAATTAGCGACTTGAACTGGTTGTCTCCTGTATTACATCTTGAATAAAATCAAGTGCATTTTCCTCCTTTAGTCGTTATAATGTTACGATGTTTTATCTTTTTAGATCAAACTCCATGCAGTGGTTATCGCCCTTACAGTACGAAAAGGGAAAGTAACTCCACGTTGGGATGTTTTTTTACTACCGATTTGTTTGTTATAACAGTAGTGAAAAGACAGTACTGAAAATGAATCAACGTTATTGTATAAAATACATCACCGTTATTGTAAAAAATACATTACCGTTATTGTATAAAATACATTGCCGTTATTTATATATATCTACAGCATATTAAATGTTAAATTTCTATTAGTAAAAACAAGAGTTTCACAACGTTTAATGGTCTGTTACGTACAATTCAACCATCAATATTTATTGATTTGATAAAATTAAGAAAGGGCTGCTAATATTGCGTGATATTCAGGATGACTGCAATCAGACGTTGGCGGCCACATCTGATAAATGTATGTAGACTTTTTTAAAGGTTTTTCTTCCTTTTTATTTGGGACAGTGTTGCTTAAAAGGTAAAATACATCAAACTTCGTCTTTGTGTTACAGGTGGCCATTTTTGAAAAAGTAGGCATGTATCACTGTTGTTTTAGAGTTTAATTAATTTGTTGCATTAGTGATATGTAATCTAAAGAAATAGGTCTCAATGAAGGAAACAAATTACAATGGACACATAATGCAAAAAGGCACGACGGAAATATTTCATTTTCAATTTTTTTTTTTCGTCTACATAACAACTGTTTCTAAATTCTGGACTATACTGTTACTAATTCGACGTTGACTGTGTTGAAGGCATGACAGTTCTGAAATAAACCTCAAACTGAAAAAGCAATATAGTTATTGTCGTCGCGTTAGTACATTGCTATATTTTATTCTAGAAGGTAACAACATATTATCTTTTATTGTGCATTTAAATCGCTTTTATGGTGATAGTTGCGAAAACTGATTAAAATCTATGGCGACAATAAAACTACTTTTATTCTTTAATGCTAGGAACACCTGGAGCAGCGTTAAGGTGCCTGGAGCACAATGTATATTGTTACGGACCAAATACGCCATTAAATGTGACGGCAAGAAAATAATGTTCTAACTTAGAGAAAGGACAATAATCATATTTATAAGATTGCTTAAAATTGGTATTAATATTCTTGGAATTTATTGTATTAAGATTTTCGATTTTCTTTTACAGCCATTTTTTTTTTTTGAAAACAGGTGCACGTGTAAGTTGAGAGAAATAAAATAAAGAAAATTTGGAATAAGCTTCGTGATACTCTTGTATATAATTATAACTTTTTTCTCATTAGTTTATAAGATAGATAAAGGGACAAGATACACTTTTAATGTTCAGTGTTGTTGTTTCAGGTGTTGACGTGTATCTAAAATTACATGTTCAAAGTATATATAAAATACATAAGCGGCAGACGAAAAAAAAATGCTTCGTTGTACCCACACCCCTTAAACTAAACTAACCAGGAATCTGATCCGATACTTTATCTTAAACATTATTTATATTTATTTTTTTCGCCCAATTAGTACGAGTAAAATGCGTAGCTTTTTTAATATATTGTACATAAATGTTTATGATATGTTGACATTTGCTTAATATATAATTGATGTGATTTATTAGCCTAGATTTCACGATTATGTCAAAAAAATCGCACATCTGTTGATATATGTAATGTATCCTGGATAAAAGTATCAGTTTTTAAACACACTAAACATACACCTGTAAAATGATCAGAAATATTCAAGTCGTGCGGCAGATTTTTAAGTTTGTGTATGTATGAACTATTAGTTTGATTTTTTTATCAGTAATGATAAATCAAATAGGGCCAACAATATATTTTGTAGTACGCCAGCGTGAGAATATCTTATATAATACGGTCAAACGTCTCATTTATTAAAGAACGCAAGTGTTAATTTGTCTCATTAAAAATTGTTATCAGATTATTTTCAAAAAAAAAAGAAATAAGTTTGCATGCCGTTAGAGAACTAATTCAGATGTTATTGATGGCGCAGCTTTTTTCCCTCAGTGATTTTGTGACACACTTGTGAATGATGTTGCGCACCTGCAAACTAACGAGACATTCAATTATGTTAATTAACGTGCACCAGGTTCACTTTCGTGGAACGTTAAAAAATGCTGAGCGTTCAGGTAACGGTAAACGCAAAAGCCTCCGTACAATATTTTGTATTGAAGTTATTATTTTAATCTATAATCAAAGATATCAATAAAATCGCTTGGCATATTAGATGCAATTAGAAAAAAATACGGCACTGCAATCTGATATTATCGCGGACTCTTCTCTTACATTTTCAATTCACATTAAAGCTTGCATGACTTATAAAATAACCATAATAAATGAAGTTAGTAATAATAAGTAAAGGTGTACATGAACTAATTTTTTAGTCACAGTTTTATAACGACTTCTGTCAAAACTGCAAATTGAAATTGTAATTTCCTATTCAATCTTGTTTAGCCCAAAACGCAACTCGGCGATATCTCCGAAAATCAAATTATTTGACTTTTGGTGATGAAAATCTTATTACTTTATCCATAAAGAGGGATGTGGTATGGTGTACTTTTATTTAAAATCAAGAGGGTAGGTTTGAAAAAAATGTCTTAACATACAAAAATACTTACTATTCGCCCTGCTTCATTATTATGTAAATTCATTGTGTTTCTGATGTTTCGTCCACTCTCATGTGTCATTACTTCTGGAGCATCTACAAATGTCTTACTGAACCACAAACCATATTGTATATTGTCACTACACCCTCCCCATTTCCACCCCTCCACATCATGTTCTCCATAATGCGCCATGTCACATGAGCACTCGGTTAAATTTCCAGCACTACACGATTTTGTTGTCGCGTGCACAACCCCGGCACTCAGTATTGCGTAAATGAACGCTGTCTCACGGGTCCCTGAAAATAATTAAGGAAAAATACTGAGCATATTTTTTTATCTATCAACTTGCTCCGACCACTGGTCGTTAGTAAAGTAACTTTACTTTCCACTGGAAAGAAATATTTTTCGTACATTTCTTCAAGAGAATTTTACATAGTTTTCATTTGAAGTAAGATATAACTGTATAATTATGAAGCCTTTGACAATTCAGAAAACAAAAACGACCATGAACTGTGACTGTACTGTGTCTTGTTGCGGCGTTTTCTTTAGCTATCTCGTACTAAGAAAAATTGCATCAGCAGAATTATTCCTTTCTACTTTGCTTCACGTTTTTCTCGTCACACTGAGTTGAAATAATGTATGATTTTTAAACGGCCACTGTCACAACCATCTGCATCTAAATTACATGTGAAATGATTTCAAGTTCTGACAAGTGTTTGAGTATGCACGCGAAAACATCGAGGCTAAAGAAATAAGCAAATTCCTTGTGATTTACTTGACGTTGTTGAGTATAGCTGCAATCCTTCATTAATTTTGTATCTATTCTCAGAATCTTATACAGAAATACATTAAGGAAAAAACAGCTATCAAATTATTAAAGGTTATTTACGTCAGTATCAAATTGCGGATCAAGAACGCCAAACGCGTAGTACAGTCGTCTTCTTTTCAAAAATTCTAATATGTTTTTTTACACGCAGACGACATCGATGTCTAGGATAGATGTTAGCTATAATACATGTATCTTGATTGTCAGTAAAGTTGATCAGAAGCAGCAGACGCGCTGAATGATAATTTGATAAATTGAAAACGGACCACGTGAAGTATGAATACTATAGACCAGAACGTCGTCAATTAAATTTGTAAACAAGTGCACGAGAAGTGTATTTCAATTAAGTAAATAAAACAATTTTCCTTCAACTTTTCATCGTTTTAAATTACACGCAAATTGTGCTTATTCACAGCAAAAAAAAAAGGTGCATAGTTATTATCAATTTTAAATTTTAATTTAAGAAGTGACAAAAAATGAAATAAATGCTTTCTTATTGATTCATATTAAGAAAAAAAAAATATATCACGTAAAGGGAGTCGGATCAAAGGCCGAATTCACTTTTATGTCAGCTTTGTGAATTCAATTGGGCAACTCTTCTGCGGAATGAGACTTGTACATATTTTATCTTAATTAGTTTAACCTTTCTAGTAAATTAGACTTGGTTACAACTTGTAACAAAGGTGCGAAGTAACAATTTCATTTTTTAATAATAAGCTGGGCGGAAGCGCAAGTTATTTCTCAAATTTCTTTATGATATAACGAGTAATTGCGCGTAAATATTCATAAATTTCAGTATTCAAGAAAAATAATTTATGATGAAGAATGTTGATGAATTGATTGAAATGAAAAGTGGAGGCCATGAGAAAACTTTTGAAGGTTTTTAAGTGCGGGATTATTTGCAGATTTATGTGTGCCCATTATGTTGACCAAGGACAGGATTTTTACGTTTTAACACGCAACGACTCCAGATCTTATGCAAAAGAAAAAAAAGTACTATGTAATAGCATTGCATCCAGTGGGTAACATTGTAAGTTACTTTATCTCAATGTTTATGTTGTAATAGAGGGGAAAGAAATCTGTACTCTCTGTTTAGTGTACGTATTGTTACTTATGGTTCCTCTTGTCCTGATAAAACACGAAATGATAGTGTATATTACTGTAGCTACAGCTGTTTTTCCGCATGTGTGTGTGTGTGTGTGTGTGTGTGTGTGTGCGCGCGTGTGTGCGTGTGTGTGTGTGTGTGCGTGTGCTTGTGCGTGCGTGTGTGCGCGTGCGTGCGTGCGTGTGTGTGCGCATGTGCGTGCGTATGCGTGCGCGTGCGTGTGTATGTGTGTGCGTGTGTGTGTGTGTGTCCCAAGCTAACGTTTTAGAGTAGAACAAAATAGAGAAGATCTGACGTGAACAGAATGGATAAAAATATAACAAATAATGGATAAGCCATAGCAGCGCAAACCAGTGCAGCAGTGCAGAGTGCAGCTGAGCAAAGCAAAGCAGATTAAAGTACAGCTAAGCAAAGCAGAGCAGTGTACAGCAGAATACAGCTAAGCAAAGCAGAGCAGTGTACAGCTGAATACAGCTAAGCAAAGCAGAGCAGTGTCCAGCTGAATACAGCTAAGCAAAGCAGAGCAGTGCAGAATACAGTTGAACAAAGCAAAGCAGTGTACAGCAGAGTACAGCTGAACAAAGCAGAGCAGTGCAGTGCAGAATGACAGCACAAAATAGAACATATAAGTGCAGGACGAAATAGAACATAACGGAACAAATTTATCAGACACGAAAAAGGGCAAATTATTTGAGATAAAAGCAGAGTTAGAACAGAGTAATACAACATATCAGAACAGAACAAAGAGGATCAAGAACATACAAGAGATCAATATAAGACAGTGAATAAAAAATACAGAAGGGAGAGAGGACACTTAACTACTGCTTTCGTTTTATGTAGATCCATAGAAATAGAAAACAAATTTAAATTTTACTTTTAAAAGGAATTCGAGAGCATTCTCACACAACAATTACATTTAAATTTCAAACCATTTCAGGACTAAAATGCAGTCACAAATTTTATGACTGTGTCGTTTGTTATTTCTGTAATTGTCGAAAATAATTTAGAATCAAATAATTTTCCAAATGACTGCTTATTCAATTTGATAAAAACATAAATAATGATGTTATGTTGACAAAGAAATTTTGTTTATGTCACTTTCAACATTTTCATTCAACCATTATAAAATGTTTTGAAAATAAAATCATCAACCTAACCGCGAAGATTTTATCTTTTTAATAAAGATGTATAACTTCTCCAGGTCCAGCATCACAAAACCTCTCTTTTCGTATTCAAAAAATGCAAAACTTTCTTTTTATACCCATGCGAATCAAAATTGAAACACATTTATAACTTAACCGAAGTATTTAACAATATCTTTGTCAAAAAGAACCACGCCGTTAATGTGGTTGTAAATGATACCAATTTAGAAGCAATAAACCCAAGTTGATTATCGTCAAATTAATAAAGTAACCACTAAAGTTGAGAATCAATTTTCACACAGGCGTAAAATACCTTTGAACATCGCCTTTACCATTCATGGAACATCTTAGACTTTCGGGTTAGACTATTTTTACAGCTTAACATTGGAGTGAAAAGCCGCGTGAATTGAGAAATGAGACCAAAGGACAAAAAAGTAAAGAAAAGATCAAAGAAAATATCGGTTTACACAAATTTCACAGTCTGTGGCACGTACAGAGATGGTTTTCTATAGCAGTTCTGTGGGGTAGTTGTATGTTAGAATACACAGAGTCTGTCCGATTGAAGTGGATTTGGAAAAGCATTAACTGCTGATTAAGATGTGTTTAAACAGTTTAATCGTAAAACGGGCTTTTAAAAATAGCTTTTTTTCATTCATATTGCTTAGATCAAACGTTATATAATCCAGTCATTCATAACAAAATTTTGTGACACAAAATCACACATGCTGTATAAATTTGTCCCATTTTCCTAGTATTTACAATCACAAAGTAAAAGGTAATTTAGAAAAATATGCTTAAAATACATGTATGAATATTTTTCATTATCACAAAATTCAGATTAAATCGATTGTTTAAAACGTAATGGCAGTGGCAGTGGCTTCAAACAAGACAATTTACAGGGTGCAGTGTGATTCAGTTACTACAAGATTCGAATCTTTAAATACTTCCACCGAACTTAAAAAGGTCGCATCTGCATTGGCACGATCCACGAGGTCAAGGACACCAAATCACTGAACCCCTCACTAATTCATATGCAGCCCCGTTACCGACTACTATCATTTGTGAGAAAGTTTGTAGTTTCTTACAGAGAATGCTAGTCAAGTACTGGTCCTTCCCAGGAAAATACCCGACCAATATGGTTTCGACTGTTAGAGGTTGTTAAACTCATTTTAACCAGTAAGACTAACGGTTATGCCGTCAGAATTCAGTCTAGGGTGAAACTTTTTCATTCCAAAAACAAAAGCATTTTGGGTCAGTGGTCCAGTGGTAATTGGGACTGGTAATTCAGGGGTCGTGGATTCGATCTTCCGCTCACTCACTGACACAACTACTTGTCTGTTGGATTGCCATTTTAACAAGGTCCCCATGTATCGGTGCTGAACATACATCATGTAAAAGAGCCAGACAGAATGGGAAGCTGTCTGTATCTTGCAGTATTTCACACACCCTATAGTAACTATAGATCAAGTCAAAGATACTAGATAAGACAAAAAAAATAATTGTTGAATGATACAAAAAGTAGAAAATGAAAAATAAATAAAAGAAAAGTCTTCAAAAAAATTGTGCACACTCAAATAGTAAGGTAAATAACAACGGATGTAGAAGAAAATATAGAAGATAAAAAAAAATTGTGCACACTCAAATAGTAAGGTAAATAACAACGGATGTAGAAGAAAATATAGAAGATAAAAAAAAAATTTGAAAAAAAATCTGTCAGGTGTGTCCTTTCTTACTGGTGAAATCGAAGACATATCTGGAACAAATCATATATTTATATGTTTCTATGACAAATTAGATATCATAAATTAAATTCTAGAAATTATTAAACATCTAGAACGTGATTAGTTTAAATGCTACAATGTATTTGTTCATTTTGAACAACAGTTTGTCTCTTTTGAAATGTTTTTTATATTTTTTTTTTAAGAGCCAGTTCTTTTTGCAGAAGAAGATCAAAAGCTTGTTTTCACGTGCAACTTGTAGATAATATTATGTTATAAAACTAACAGACTTTATTCTACCTTTCATCAAAGAAGTAATTTTGGTTGGTTAGATAATCAATTTCCAGAAAAAAGACCTGCTGTTTTATTTTTTTACATAACTCTTGAGTCCATGCTTGTGCTCAAAATGCACGTGCCGGAAGTAAATAATTTCCCAGCAGCCATTATTCTTAGGTAAATATTTATCAAGGAACACAAAGCTTTATGAGGTGGGTGGGGAAGTGTTAAACACTAAATATTCCAGCTGTGTTGCCAGTCACATCGGTTTAGAACTTTTTTTCCTTTAGATCTGGGTACACTACACTGTGTACACGTGGAAATACACGTGCAGGGTTATCATAATTAAGTAAGCATCGCATAAACAAAAATGTTTCATCAGCATCGTAAATTTAATGTAATAATGCCAGACTTCACGTCTGTCATGAATAGTCAGGAATTAAAATATAAGAATGTTTTCAGAAGATAATTAAATTTTGACGTAAACTATGAAAGATAAGAGTTTAGGAGTGGATCAGTGGTCCAGTGGTAATGCGCTCGATCCTCTGCCCCTTCGCTAACAGACATTAAACCGAGGTCCCATGTATCGGTGCATTGAGCACGGATACGAACCAGATGTGGAATGGGATACTTTCTGTATCTTGCGCTATCCCCCACAACCTAAAATAACTTTGTGGGGAGTCAGTCATATGAGCAATGCAGTTACTAACGATAAATAAACTCAAATAGAAAGAGAGAAGACATGAGAGTTATAATAATAAACATTCTAAAACAGCAAAGTGACTAAAGCTGGCAAAAATAATATCATTTATTATCTTCCTTTATCATGAAACGACAAAACTACGAAGAACGAGAACGAAAAAATAATAAAAAAATACAGAATAAACTTTGTGATCACCTTTTGATGCATATATAAATGGCAGATGATATCAAAAGTGCTTGCAGCATCACTGCGTTTTTATTTACACTGCTATATTGGTAGAGAAAATCGCATAAGAAAATATTTTGCCGGAAAAAATCAAAGATTTGTTACCCTACAATCTTTTTACGTTGATTTTACGATCAAACACAAAATCAAAGATTTCTTACGTTGAAAAAACAGAAAATACTATCAAAAGACTGTTTAAAACTGTCAAGGTATGCGGTTTAGTTCCTTCAAAATACACTTAATATGTCTTTGCATCCTCGAAAGACCAAAGATTTCTTACGTTGAAAAAACAGAAAATACTATCAAAAGACTGTTTAAAACTGTCAAGGTACGCGGTTTAGTTCCTTCAAAATACACTTAATATGTCTTTGCATCCTCGAAAGACCAGTGGGATTTTGGGTATTTGGTAATGTGATATTTTTTTTTCTGTTTAAAACGGTACAGTTAGCATTGAACAAAACATTTATATTCATCAATGAATTTATATTTTTAAAAGTGATGTTATCAATAATTAAAACAGCTTTTTAATTTTTCTTATGCTTGTACAACTTTAGAAAGCCACATGTATCATTTCAGCATTCGGCGACAGTTTGACCAGTGAGTAAGGTGTGGTGTTGCCGTGCAACGGGTCTTCCGTTTAATTAGATCTGAACTGAATTAAGGGCAATTATTAATAATCTGTTACTATTGTACATTTTTTTAACATAACTAGTCTAATACAGATATGTTATGTTTTTGGTATGTTTTTGGTTCGTCTGTTAGAAATTTAACAAAACCTTTTTCACTTTTAGTGATAAAAATGTAGCGAAAAAATGTCCCATTTGCTCCCATGTTAAATACGTTTGTTTTGAGATAAAGAAGAGATAGACGGCTTACTTTTCGGTATATACCAAACAAACGTGCCCGTGTGATCAAGATTTATGTACGAGTTTGTCCTGCGCTCTAAGTTACCCTGAAGTACTGTCTAGGTGATATCTACACTTACAGTAAGGATTTAAATATACCCTAGCGTACACATGATTTGAATAAAGTTTTCTTATAATGATGACTTTGTGAAAAGTATAAATATGTAGTTTTTATTAATTTCCACATGTTTCGGCTTAATAACTGCACATTATATTAAAACAATTTATAGCTGTTGAATTTTCTATATAACATTCTCTGAAATATGCAGTCTGAGAACAAAAAATCCCTTTAAAAACAAGCTATAACTTAAGAAGATCTTTGAAATTATCTTAACTGATTTTGTAACGACTGCAGATACAACGTGTCGAATGTGCAGACAGACGTACGGACGACACAGATAACGTCCTTTACAGACAGAAGAGGTAATTATCAAACATTTTCTCCCTCATTTTCTTGTTATGTTTTATATATTCTGGCGTAATAATTAAATATTTAGATATGGTTTTGCAAGCAAAAAACTTATAATGATCAAGAATACGATCAAGATCCAAAGCTTGGATGGCAGGCGCGCATGAAAATTCCTGTAGGGATTCGGAAGGCAAGCGCACGTGATAATGTAAAAGTCAATTTCGTCTTGAGTAATAAAAGACGCGCAACGCTGAAAACGAACTTTGATCAGTAATTTCTGAGAGTAATACCTGTCTGTATGTCTGTCAAGCAGGCCATTAAAATCTAACTACCGTTGCAGTAATGGTTTTCGCAGATTCAGAGTGGGATGTAATAATACCGTGCAGCAATTCTCGTTGTTTATGTACCATAATTTATGTGCAAGAGATAAGAAAATCTGGCTGGCGATGCAAATACGACAGCCTGTAGAGAGCGATTCTATCATTACAGGAAACAGGTCGTTGCGATTTTATGCCAATGAAACAGTGTAGAACTAAAGTGTAATGAGCACTGGTAGTAATAAGTTTGATTAGCGTTAAATTCATTTTAGTTAATCATTCTCACAGACCAGTGGTAGCTATGGCGACACTAGCGACTGAAACAATTTTAATAAACGATTGACGATACTAGCAATCCCACAAAAATGCAATCATTCCGTTTCATTAGGAAAGATGAAACTAAAACGCTTTACACTCCAAAACTTGATTTACCCACAAACAAACCTTATTTACCGCAATCCACTTACAAACATTTGATTGGCAGTTTATTCAAGAATGGTTAATCTTCAAGCACGCCTTAAAATTTTATGGCTCCTAAAAGTTTAGGATTATTACAGTAGGCAGATAATTGAAAAGTGTTGCTGATAAACAGATGTTCAGTAAGAGTGTGTATTGTTCTATGTGCCGAGTGATATGATGTGGGTTTTTTCTCAGCTACCTAATAGAGTCTATCTATTTATCTTTACGACTTTATCTGTCATCGTTACTGGCTACGTATGACGACACTCCCAAAGTGTTTAGTTATTTAAAGAATAGAGCAAGATACGGACTGCATCCCAGTTGAGCAGACATTCCAGATTCCATACATGTTTAGCCAAAATAAAACAAATAAAAAGGACATCGGTTTAAAGTCCGAAAGACAATAATGTATGTGTAGAAGATCGAAATGTGACCCATGGATTAAAAATCTAGTTAGTACCATTAGAACAAGAATCCGCTCTTAGATAAAAGTTGGTAATTGTTGCTGAGGTCAAAGCGAAAATGGCACAGTTAGTACATTAACTGATATCACATTTAGACTGAAGAATGCGAGCAAATTGAAAGCTACGAATTAGGGGTCATAGACTGAATGAATACGACCAAATTGAAAGCTACGAATTAGGGGGTCATAGATTAAAGAATACGACCAAATTGAAAGCTAGGAATTAGGGGTCACCTGTTAATACCTCACAGTCACGACTATAAAAGTTAATGAAAAATGTTAAATTACAAAACAGTGCTTATTCATTCAGCTCCTGAAACAGTCACAACAATATACAGTTCCCGAAAACGAAAAGTCCTAAATTACCCAGCCCATACAAGAAAATTTGTTATTGAAATATAACTTTCTGTAACAATCTTAGTTAATTTTTAATTGGATGACAATATCTTACCCCGAGGTTAGTAGTTTACTGCATTAAAGTTAATATATAAAATATGTAAACAGAAATTTCAGTCAACTTTCATACCTATATCAAGTAATCAGTTTCAGCATATCGTTAGGGGTTGAGAAAAAAATCTTCCATCGGAATACAGGCGCCAGCGGTACAGGTTTAGTTAAACACATAAATGTAGAATTTATTTCACACAAACTCTTTAAAATAGTTATAAAATTGTAAGTTATATCTGCTTTATTCTCGGGAAAACGATTTCAAGTTAATCTATGTGTATTTTACTTTCTTTTTTATGAAACCTTACTTTACGAAAAGAGAAAATATTAATTAAGTTATCGTTTTTTGCCAGAGTTTTGTGACAGAAATAAATGAGGCATATATTTTTCTTTTAGAAAATTTCTTTTTGCATAAAATAATGAACATTCATTCATAAAGTTGTTTTGAATATGTTTGATACCTCTCCCCGTTAATCAGCATTTTATCGAACTAACTTTGATTTCGAATGATTTATGATATTTTTCTGTTTATGAAAAGTAAATTTACGGGCTGGAAAGACGATTAGCAACGAAAATGTGTTTCTTATTTTAGAAGAAAATTAAAAGGTTACTTTAATGTTATATTTTAACAGAATTATTATTTTTAACATTCCACGACCTAGATTTATGTGTATTTCTTAAAGGTGTAGTAAAAAGTAATTGAATAGAATAACCTAGATTTTTTTCCCTTAGCTTAAATTTTCTTCCTGAATTTACTTTACATTTCCACAACAGATAATACAGGATGCGACTTTTACTCTTTTATTTTTTTAACATAGGACACTCAGAGAGCATTTAGTTTAGATAAAACATACATTAGTGGTGCATTTATATTATTGGTATTATCGTATTCAAATCATTGTTTCAAGGAGAAAATCTTGTTGAAATGACTCCTCTAAATAGCAACTACCTACATGTAAAGAAGTTATTTAATAACAACAGTAATTTTCTGAATTTTCGGGTGGCAGTCCGAGGCTATCCGGCACTAATTACAATATGACGTTAAGTGTTTTTTGTATTTATTTATTTATTTATTTATTTATTTATTTATTCAAGATTGAAAATATGTTTAAGGTTTTTAATGAAAACTGTAAAAATTTTCCGCCATTTTTTAAGTACCCCAGTTCGAGGTGATTTGTATCTGTTCGGTTTGATGATGGTTCAAACCGCTGTTTTACACTTAACCACAACATAAAGTGAGCAGGAGGACAGAAGTGATTATTTTATTATGATTTTATCATTATTATTTTATTATTATTTTATCAGTACTATTTTATTATGATTTTTTATCATTATCACTTTATTATGATTATTATGATTTTATCATTATCATAAAACCAAGCTCACTTCGAAACAATTCTGTACTTTTTGTTCATTACAAAAGGTACCAAGAACAAAATAAAGTAACAAAAGCATCCCTGTTGTAAATTCTCCGATGATGTATTCAATGGAAGAAGATTTTAAAAAGTAATTCAACAGTGACTTCCCCATAAGTTAGTCTATACTTTTTTGAGTGAAAACCAATCTCTATCGTAAATATGACATCTTTACGGCGTATAATTACGTAAAATGTTTTAAAAATAGGGAACGAGTTAACACAGAGTGGACGTTCTTCTGTACGTCTGCTCTTCAGATGAATTAAACGCACGGTATTTTGCGTTCAGAATGCCGTCTTTTAAATATTTTTGCTCCACGTTTCAGTACAGAAGACAAAATTGCGAATAGCCGCTAGTATGTCATATTTATGTTATCAGAAATTTAATGAAAATCACAAAATTAATTGTTCTAATGGTAGACTCGGCACGATCTGCAAACGTATGATGGATTTTGAAGGTAATTATATCCCCATTTTACTGACTACAGGAAAACCGGAGTTACGTATCAACACGAAGATCAAAATATGTTTTATTTGTATTTGTGGAGCATGTCAAAATGTTTCTAATATTTCAACGACGACAACGACAACCCTAGACTGGTATTTAACTATTCGTCCATAGGTAATAATGTCACTTGACAATTTTTTGAGGTGACAGTCTGTCACCACGTGACATCCTTCTGTCAATAAAGTATGCATTTGAATCGGCATGAAATGCGTATTTTATTCTATTCGGCAATTAATCAAGCAAACTACTTTAAGATCGTGGTATAGGCTTTAAAGACGGGCTTAATCTCCAGGCACTGAGATATCGTCGTTTTCATTTTCATTACACGCGGAAGAATGTAGGGATAATGTTAACAAGACTTTTACCATTGTTTTACTTCAACAAGACTGAAGCAAATTTCGCTAATTTCAATCTTGCATTTTCTACCAAACATAGCTGATTGTTATAAGACAATTAACTAAATTTCCAGTAAAAACTCTTTTACCAAACTCTAGAGTACAGTTCTTTCCTACAAAGTTAATTTAATAATTATATAAAATAAAGTTCCTTTCTTAGCTAATCTTCGGGTCAAATGATTTCCATACTAAGTTTACTGCAAATGGAATTCTGTTCTGTTCTGTTCTATCGAACAATACCTGTCTGATAATACTTATATTGGTGTTGTCGATACCAAGAACTAGAGTAAAGGTACGCCATAGGAATGATTATTTTATCTATTCTTATTAAAGATTAAGCCTTTTAATCACCTTTTTTCAATATGAAAAGTAAGAGAGAATCAAATCTAAAGTTTAAAGGAACAATGTGAGGATTTTCATGATAATTTATGCGCTGGACAAATACTTTCATTCACTCCCACGTTGGTTTCAAAGTCATACTCTAAGGAAACATCATACGTGTTTGAAAGAAAAAAACATAAACGTTTTAATCTGCATTTACTTGTCAACAAAGGTAGGATTTACAACTTTATCGAACAATACGAAAATATCATTTATTTCCGCAACTTCACCGCTCAATCCTTTTATCATTGTATGAGTAAAAGTTATGCAGATTTTTCTCTGTCTAATTTGTATTCTAAACATTCCAAATATGTATTGATTCATCCGTACTGTGAAATAGTTTCAGTACCTACGCATTGTTTTAACTTAGCATATTTAATCAAGTTTTTTTGTCAATTAATGAATGCTGAAACATGTGTCGTTTGTTTAGTGGAGGGTAGTACACATGTGTCTGGTTTGCTGAATGAAGTCAGCTATTCTTCAACCTGAACCTAAATCGTTTAAAATGTCAACCGTTTTATTTTAAACATCAATATTTTAAGGGCAGTATTCCTGCTAAATGGACACCAGGTTTAAGTTAATACAGCTGTGGTTTTGTTGCATAGCAATCGAGTAAAAATAAATAATTCAAATAAAACTTGAAAAGTTGCAAATAAAAGAAAATATGAACATTAAGGAGCCAATCCTTATTAAAACAGCAAGTAAAATTTATTCTGTTTTCTACCAGGAAAATATAAGATCCGTGGGCATTATAATCACTTTTCACTAACACCACATAACTCCTCCTTTTCCTGAGCAAGTAGTGCAGCCTCGCAATTCTGTGTAAGAATATCTATATACATGTACCAGGATGTAAAATTATAAAATATACATACTTTATAAAAAATTCAAAGCTCACTGGTTTTTTTTTCATTCTGTTTCATGCTACATGTATTATGGAAAGTTAAGAACGTAGTTATGTGCATTTCAATGTATAAACATGGACGGGGATATGTAATGCCTTTTAATGCTGTAAATTCTCTTTTCCTAACTTGTTCATGAATTATATATATATTTTCATAGTGTCTGCTTTTATCTGAATATTTATTTTGAAAGATTATAAAAATATATCTATATTGCATCTATTTGCATGGAAAAATGAAAATGCCGTTTTTTTCTTTTGTTCGCTTTTAAAATAAAAGGAAAACTAATTTAGGAAGCCGTTCTTCTGCCTTTAATCTCATTTTCCTCGCATTCATCACTAACACATGTAAGAGATTACTTACCCACTATGTAAGTGATAAACTTGTCCAACATGTAAAAGATATACTTGTGCAACATGTATGTGAGGTACCTGTACATTATGTATGTGATGTACGTTCCAACATGTATGTGATGTACTCGTTCGACATGTATGTGATGTACTCTTTTGACATGTATGTGATGTACTCGTTCGACATGTATGTGATGTACTCGTTCGACATGTATACTCTTTTGACATGTATGTGATGTACTCGTTCGACATGTATGTACTCGTTCGACATGTATGTACTCTTTTGACATGTATGGGATGTACTCGTTCGACATGTATGTGATGTACTCTTTCGACATGTATGGGATGTACTCGTTCGACATGCATATGATATACTTGTGCAACATATAAGTGATGAACTTGTGCAATATGTTATGTGATGTACTCGTGCGACATGTATCTGATGTACGTGTTCAACATGTATGTGATGAACTTGTCCAACATGTATGTGATGAACTTGTCCAACATGTATGTGGTGAATTTGTCAAACATGTATGTGATGTACTTGTCCAACATGGAAGTGATTGCATGTCCAACATGTATGTTATGTACTTGTGCAAAATGTATGTGATGTACTCGTGCAACATGTATGTAATGTACTCGTGCAACATGTAGGTGATGTAGTCATGCAACATGCATGTGATGTGCTCGTGCAAGATCATGTGATGTACTTGTCCAACATGTATGTGATGTTTTTGTGCAACATATATGTGATGTACCCATGCAACATGTATGTGATTTACTTGTCCAGAATGAATGGGATGTTCTTGTCCAAAATGTATGTGAAGTACTTTTCCAACATGTATGTGATGTTCTTGTCCAGATTGTATGTGATGTACTTGTCCAGATTGTATGTGATGTACCCATGCAATATGTATGTGATGTACTTGTCCAACATGTATGTGATGTAGTTGTGCAACATGTATGTGATGTATTTGTGCAACATGTATGTGATGTACTTGTCCAGATTGTATGTGATGTACTTGTCCAGATTGTATGTGATGTACTTGTCCAGATTGTATGTGATGTACTTGTCCAACATGTATGTGATGTACTTGTCAAGATTGTATGTGATGTACTTGTCCAACATGTATGTGATGTACTTGTCCAACATGTATGTGATGTAGTTGTGCAACATGTATGTGATGTATTTGTGCAACATGTAAATTATGTAAGTATTCTAACTCTTTTTTTATTTGGATTGTAACCTTTTTCAACGACAACCACTATAGGGACTTTATGCTTGAAGACTCGCATATTTCTAAATGTTTAACCTATACGATCCTCTAAAGTAACAAATAAATTATAATCTGATATATATGAAACTTATTTTGTACGTAACGTGTCTTTACATGTGAATAAAAATGAGAACGGACTAGGTTGGCAAAGCTTTAAATGCCTTCTGTGTCAATATTGTTGATTCTGTAGTTGTGATTACAATTACACAGTAATACCGGGTTGAGTCTGTATTCTAGTATAAATCAAGCACCCTTCCAAACGTGCATAGTCTTGTTTTTCAAAATAATCAGTGGGTAAAGGTTCTTTTTTGACTTTTACTGCCGAAGATAAACGTTTAAATTGGATGAGGAGATATAATTCTGTCGGATCATGTAATCTTTTACTGCATTTTCTCTTCGTTTACTACCGTAATCCACGAAAAACGAGAACTACTACACGGACGTAGCCTTAACTGCCAGCTGGTTTTGAATATCGGCGTGTTCGAGAAGAATCTACTTGAAGTATAAGGAGCAGAGACAGAAGCTTACATGTAATCAACGTATACGGAAGGTAAGGAAGGTAATGAACATTAAGAAAGCTGATATTTGGAGTGGAAGTAAATTGTGGCTGACGAGTATTATGATGTTTTTGTTAGCTTGGCTGATGATGATGTTGCTAATTTTGATGATGATGATGATGATGATGATGATGATGATGAAAAGGGGAAAACTGAGAAATGTTGTGAAGTTAGTGCTGCTGATGATTAAAGGTGATGTTATCACCAGTCAGTGTGAATGAAAGAAAAAAAAACAAAGGTATCTTAAATGTAATTTTAAATCAAAAATTTTTGTTTGATTTATATAAGCAAATCATGGCTCATTTCATGGGCATCAATTTAAGAAACCAAGCCCCTATGCCCATATCCCTTACTACAAAAAGTATTTTGTAGAAATGACCAAGTATTATTCTTATTGTCACCTCTAATTCGATGGAGAAAATAACTTGATCATATATAACTGTTTTGAAACAAAAAAAAATATTTTATGCAATATCACTACAATGTAGCCTCTTTTCTACATAAAAACATACCAAGCATTCATTTTAATCAGATAATCTACATTTACCGGCCACTTGCACTAAAGATGCACTGCTACGCCTTTGTATGCAACTGCACAAATTAAAATATTGCATAACACCTTGAAGCATTCCCCTGTCTGAATACAGTCGGTTGTTATCACTGCAGGAAAATAAATAAACTTAGATAGGTATAATTTGTCTATTTACCATTAATGTCACGGCATGAATACCATGTCATTAAAAGCATGAAATGTAAAAATATAATAATTAAATGACATTTATATGGCCTATTCATTAAAAAAAGAAATTTTGAAATATATTTTTATTCAAGTTAAAGAGATGTTTAAAGGGTTGTTTGCTTCGTCATGCAGGGTCGAACAAATCCCAAATATAGAAAGAAAAAAATTCAAATGAAACTAAACAAAAACCAATTTTGAACACTGATTTCGTTCATTTAACAAGCCATAATTGATAACCATTACTGACATGTTAAGATTAAAACACATAACACAAGTATATCAAAGAAAAAATAAATGACAAATAACACTTAAACTAAGTCCAGCCCTTCTCTCTTCTTTTTGAAAGTTGTTAATAAGTATATTATATACTTCACAGGCAATCACTGATTAAATCACTTTATACTGAAATATCATTTATCAATATTTATAGCTGTATTATACATTAAACCTCAAATGAGATTTTCTCAAATCTCCTATCCTCGTATGCTGACACGGCCTTTCACTTTTTACGGTAATTCTAAATTAGTAGTTTAGAGTATAAGGGAAGAATAAAAACTGTTAATACTATATACACATATATTGTTTATTAGTGCCAGATAAAGAGGCATACTGATTTATAGACATATCTTGACAATTGTTTTTGGATTATTTTATCGAACGATTGTTTGATCTAAAAACAATGAATGAATGAATGAATGAATGAATGAATGAATGAATGAATGAATGAATGAATGAATGAATGAATGAGTGAGTGAGTGATTGAGTGAGTGAATGAGTGTGTGAGTGAGTGAGGAAGGAAGGAAGGGAGTTGCAGAATGAATGAACAATGTAACAGTAGCTGTAAAATTTCTTTTTTGCCAAGCTTAAAGCCTTAGTTCTTCTGTAATCTGAACAAAAAAAGAACATACCTTTTCTTAAAACACTTCCAAACACAGTGTAATTAGTATCAGTTGTACAGTTCCAACGTTCATTTCGAAACTGGTACTGACATTCTGAGATTCCTAGTCGTGCTCCATCGCTGATACACAAAAGAGATTCGGGATTGTTTTTACACACTTCAATTTGTGGTGACACTAAACCAGGCACCTCTGCACACTTGTCATCTTGGACAACGCTCGTTGCAACCGCAGATATACCAAGGTACCTGAAAAAATAGAAAAATGAGCGAGAGGTCTTTCTAAATAAAACTTTCTCTTATATATTCGACATTGTTTTTTCTTCTGTATGCGAAGGGCATTTGTGAATTCGATATCTGAAAAAAAAAAGAGTTTTGTTTAAAAGACCTTTGAACTTTAGTGAAACACTGTAATAATTAGAAAGTAATCATTAGAAAATCAGTTTGGATTCCTTGTTTATTTTCATATTTTTATGGATTTTCTATCAATAAAGGTGAAGGTCACTATGACCTTATTACAGGCATACAATAAAATTAACTATATTGGAAACATTTAATGATTCATTTTCATTGCTATATTTGTTTTCCATTTATTTCACTCAGCTGAGTTGTACACCTTTATATAACAAACAATAACAAACATTTACTACATTTTCATTTTTCACCACTAATTTTATTAGACATGTAATGATCAGTCACTTACTAATTAAGATCTTATGACATGCGACATTTGACACTTGATTGAAAACTAGTTTTTAATGCAAAGTCTGCTGACATTTCACTTGTCTGTGTTACTTTTTGATATGCAGGTTGTAGGCCAAATCAACTCATTCATCAGTAAACATTTTATAAAAAAATATACCATCTTGTTCTTATTACGTTTGACCTTTATCTTGTTTTCATACAAACCTTTGACAAAACTGTTGTCTTCTGATCTGTTTTTTTTTTACTGTCAAGATTGTATCTTTTTCTAATTACTCTTTATGCACTTTTCTGTTCTCCTGAGTTTTTCTTGCGTTTGACTTTTTGTAAGTGCTATGTGTCATACTTAGCATCTGGAGTTCATGTATGTTTAGCTTGCTTTGCCCGTTGATTAATTAATCTATTTAATGTCTTTATTTCACTTGTATTTGTTGCTTTCCTTAATCTGGATTTGCCATGCTCTGAAGTTGACTCTTGATTTAAAATTTCCTAAATATTTACAGATTCAGTCCAGCACTCATTGTTTTCTAACTTGCACTCTTTATGAACATTCTGTTCTATAAGGCACACAGTTTACTCACTGATATCACACTGTTCAATCAGGCACACAGTTTACTCACTGATATCACACTGTTCAATCAGGCACACAGTTTACTCACTGATATCATTCTGTTCTATCAGGCACACAGTTTACTCACTGATATCATTCTGTTCTATTAGGCACACAGTTTACTCACTGATATCACACTGTTCTATCAGGCACACAGTTTACTCACTGATATCACACTGTTCAATCAGGCACACAGTTTACTCACTGATATCACTCTGTTCTATTAGGCATACAGTTTACTCACTGATATAACACTGTTCTAACAGGCACACAGTTTACTCACTGATATCACACTGTTCAATAAGGTACACAGTTTACTCACTGATATCACACTGTTTAATCAGGCACACAGTTTACTCACTGATATCATTCTGTTCTATTAGGCATACAGTTTACTCACTGATATCACACTGTTCTATCAGGCACACAGTTTACTCACTGATATCATTCTGTTCTATTAGGCACACAGTTTACTCACTGATATCACACTGTTCAATCAGGCACACAGTTTACTCACTGATATCATTCTGTTCTATTAGGCACACAGTTTACTCGCTGATATCACACTGTTCTATCAGGCACACAGTTTACTCACTGATATCATTCTGTTCTTTTAGGCACACAGTTTACTCACTGATATCACACTGTTCTATCAGGCACACAGTTTACTCACTGATAACATTCTGTTCAATCAGGCACACAGTTTACTCACTGATATCACACTGTTCTATCAGGCACACAGTTTACTCACTGATATCACAGTGTTCAATCAGGCACACAGTTTACTCACTGATAACATTCTGTTCTATCAGGCACACAGTTTACTCACTGATATCACACTGTTCAATCAGGCACACAGTTTACTCACTGATATCATTCTGTTCTATTAGGCATACAGTTTACTCACTGATATAACACTGTTCTAACAGGCACACAGTTTACTCACTGATAACATTCTGTTCTATCAGGCACACAGTTTTCTCACTGATATCACACTGTTCAATCAGGCACACAGTTTACTCACTGATATCATTCTGTTCTATTAGGCACATAGTTTACTCACTGATATCACACTGTTTAATCAGGCACACAGTTTATTCACTGATATCACACTGTTCAATCAGGCACACAGTTTACTCACTGATATCACACTGTTTAATCAGGCACACAGTTTACTCACTGATATCACACTGTTCAATAAGGTACACAGTTTACTCACTGATATCAAACTGTTCAATCAGGCACACAGTTAACTCACTGATATCACACTGTTTAATCAGGCACACAGTTTACTCACTGATATCATTCTGTTCTATCAGGCACACAGTTTACTCACTGATAACACACTGTTCTATCAGGCACACAGTTTACTCACTGATATCACACTGTTCAATAAGGCACACAGTTTACTCACTGATATCATTCTGTTCAATAAGGTACACAGTTTACTCACTGATATCACACTGTTTAATCAGGCACACAGTTTACTCACTGATATCATTCTGTTCTATCAGGCACACAGTTTACTCACTGATATCACACTGTTCAATCAGGCACACAGTTTACTCACTGATATCACACTGTTCAATAAGGCACACAGTTCACTCACTGATATCATTCTGTTCAATAAGGTACACAGTTTACTCACTGATATCACACTGTTCAATCAGGCACACAGTTTACTCACTGATTTCACTCTGTTCTATCAGGCACACAGTTTACACACTGATATCATTCTGTTCTATCAGGCACACAGTTTACACACTGATATCATTCTGTTCTATCAGGCACACAGTTTACTCACTGATATCACACTGTTCAATAAGGCACACAGTTCACTCACTGATATCATTCTGTTCAATAAGGTACACAGTTTACTCACTGATATCACACTGTTCAATCAGGCACACAGTTTACTCACTGATTTCACTCTGTTCTATCAGGCACACAGATTACACACTGATATCATTCTGTTCTATCAGGCACACAGTTTACACACTGATATCATTCTGTTCTATCAGGCACACAGTTTACTCACTGATATCACACTGTTCAATCAGGCACACAGTTTACTCACTGATATCACTCTGTACTATCAGGCACACAGTTTACTCACTGATATCATTCTGTTCAATAAGGTACACAGTTTACTCACTGATATCACTCTGTACTATCAGGCACACAGTTTACTCACTGATATCACACTGTTCAATCAGGCACACAGTTTACTCACTGATATCATTCTGTTCAATAAGGTACACAGTTTACTCACTGATATCACTCTGTACTATCAGGCACACAGTTTACTCACTGATATCACACTGTTCTTTCAGACACACAGTTTACTTAATTAGATCATCCTTCTTCTGCTTTCTTTAAACTACAACAACAACACATACTTTTATTTTGGAAAAGGCTACATCATAGACACAGCATAATAACGCTTAGCAATATTTGATTTATTCCAGGAGAATTTACAATTGTTAACATATTTTTTCTTAAGGTGAAAGCAATTTCATTGTGCCCTTGCCACAGGACAAGGCTCTTATAATTTTTATTTATGTAAAAAAAGAAAATAAATGATTAAATATGTGTTGTATGATTAGCCCACTCAAGGTTGAGTTATTTACTTAGCAGACCATTTCTTGAACCCTAGACGATTCATCAGCGAGGCGATACATTATAATTTATCAAAACTATTGTCTATAAGTTATGTCAATGACAAAAGTTGGGACCAATCCGTCAATTTCAACAATCTGTTGGCATGTATTTTTTAAATGTCTGTCTGAAAACATTTTTGTCAACTAAAACATGACGGAAACCAAGTGTAATGATGCATGTGTATATAGACATACACAATGATTCTGTACACTGAAATTAAAGAAAAAAAGTTGATGCAATTTCCTTATAATCGATGACATTTCAGATATTTGATTATTCATCACTCACTGCTAATGACACTGCAAGACACTCATACTGACCTTTCAAAGGTCAACTATTTATAGTCCTATTAAGCATAAACTTATGACGAAAGCAACAACCTCGCGGGTGAAAAACGCCATCGTATAATTTCCTAATAAGTGAATTTATTAAATATTAATTGAATTTTTAGAAATCACGTAAGTCAGCATCCAGTACCATGGATCGAACCGTTGTTTTCTGTATAAACCGTTTTTAGCGTGTTGAAGTCAGTCATTTCTCGACAAATCTTCTCACACCTATGGAGAGTATAAATCCACTACATACACAGAAAGATGATGAAACCTCGTCTCCCCATGTCAATTGTCATTACTAATGCTGGTTTTCTAATTTAGATATCTGTATGTGAAAACAAAAGTTTTAACTTATCCATTTTAAACAGATTGAAGAGACTATTTTTCAAGTTAAGTGGACGACTTTTTCGCCTGAGTTTGTCAAATTCAGGAGACTGGATACGAAACTAAGGCTCTGCTAAACAGTTAAAGCTGGACTTCGGTGTTAAAAGCGAATTTACTGGTCATGCAGGTAACGTCCACTTCTTATTTCTATCAAAATCACATCAAAATACTTTCCTATTCAGCATTCCTGTATAACGAAAATATCACAAAAGGTTATCAAAGAAATGCTTGTGGGCATTGTTTACACTGTTTTCATGTTTATGTTTTAACATTCCTCATTAAGCCTCGCTGTATCGCCACTGGTTGTCACATAGACTCATAAAACGAGAGATATTATTACATGATACCAATGTTTTATCCGTCCATACAGACTAAAGTGGCAAAATAGACAGGTTTAGTGTGGACTGATCACATTAAACCCAACCAAATTGATAGTAAAATTATAGTCTATCAGACGTTTATTGATTTTTTTTCACTGTTTTGTCTTTTGCTGTTTTTTTTATCATAAAGTAAAAACAAGCAAAAGGAAACGCTGATGCCAGATATAAGCTCACACTTTGTCTTCAAGTTAACTATACAGCAGAAACATGTATTTAGAATGAATTCACGTGTGGAATACAATGTATCGTTGAAACACTTGACAGTTAAAATGTGAACACCTTTGGCAATATTTGTGAATGAGATAAGTAACCAGACCAATGCGAAGTTATGTCATGTTTTTAAGAACAGAGCATAACAAGATATCAGAGGATTTGCAAATATTATCTGGCCAAGACTTAAATTTGGGATTTTGTCTTTGGTACACAAGACATAGATATGATACATTTTGACCGGTATATAAGTTGCACAATGAACCCTGTCCATTGTCTTGTTCGAAAATTTAGTGATTGAAAATCTTTCGGTTTCTTCGAAATCTCAAGCTATTCAATGGTTTACGTAACAGAAAGATCTAAACTTCAGAACTTCTAAACTTCTAAAGTTCTGAACTTCAACAGCGAAGTATTTGATTCGTTTGAATATTATCCGCTTTTTTCTCAATATTCGATTTTTAACTTGATCTTAACTATGCAAGTTTCCTAATTGTCTTCTTTTTCAAAAGTCGGACTTTTTTTCTCAACCTTTTTTCTCATTTGACCTTGTTCTGCAGTATGAATTTTATCAAAATTTCAACAAATTTAATCTTCATTTTGCATAAAATTATGATTGCCAGCATCATTTAAACAATCTTCAACTTCTTGTTTTAAGCTGCGTGCGTATTTTTATAAGTTTATGACTGATCATTTAATATATCGCTTTTTAATTTTTAAAAAAAAATAAATTTAACAACTAAGACAAAAATGGTGGTACTTCAGAAATTATAAAATCCACGGAAGTAATTTTTTTTCTCTTGAAAGGAATGTATTTATTACACAATCAAGCATTTTTTTCTATATTTTATGAGGTTTCAATGCTTTAGTAGCACCTGTAGGCTTTAAGATTATATTAGTTTTCACAAGTGTTAGTCGTAAGGCTTAAGGAGCTATACACCTGATGTTTGCGTTATACTTAAAATTGAACGAGCCTTGCTCGCCGATACCTCAGCGCAATATCTCCTGGAAGCGAAAGTTTTCATTTAAGACAGAGATAGTTGTTTTAATGTACAAAAACAGTATTTGTTACTCCATTTTCATTTTTTCGTCAGGCCAAGAAAACAGGAAGTCAAGAAAACAGGAAATTCAGAAGAATTTACACAGTTTCAAACAAAGGCAATCTTTTTTTAATTTTAATTTGCACGCAAGTATTGCTTCCCATAAAACAATACAATAAACGGTTTTGTACGTTGAAATCACGTAGTTGCTTTAAATTTAAAACCCTATGAAAGAGACAAGTTTTTCCCTCTAAAAATATCATCTTGTTCGAAATACTGTGTGCAACGATTTTAATCCATTAAAACAAAACTGAAGACCAAATCATACCTAGGTCAGACAAAACTTTGTGTATCAAGAAAATACAGCTTAATAACTTTTGCTAGTAATTGGTAGAAATAAACACTCAAATTATTCGGAAGCCACTTTGATATTGTTGGATTTATTCTTAGATGTGTATTGAATAACTTAAGCAAAAATGATAAGATATGTTTATTTATAATAATCCATATTCGTTTCCTTCATTTCAAACAAATCATTCTGATAGTTTTACACAAGTGTTTAGTATGTTAGACTGCAGCCAAATACCTTATCGATGGTAGATTTGAAAAAAAAAGTTGCAATGGGACAAGGGGGTTTAGTTAGTGTTGTAATGGTGACCAGGCGATGTAGTGACACATAAGGTGAACACAAGGTCATCTATATGTAATTAGGATTGTTTGGTGTATATTTTATTTCCTTGCATGATGTTGCATATTGTTATGGTCATCATTTTTGCTGTTATACATACAGGTCACGGTTTGTATCAAAATATACATACTTATGTAAATTAATTAGTTGATAAGTAACGTTATTCAAAACCAGTTTACTTTCGTGTTTCACGCCTTCTTGTTGATATATCTTGTTATTTTTCCGTGGAAAAAAATCAAATTATAAAAGGTGGTAAGAAAGAAAGAAAACAAAGGTTTATACTCATGTGTGCCAGCAACTGAAACATGTAAACGTTAAAAATATACAATTGAAGAGTTTTATGGAGAAACAATATTAATTCAGTTTGTATCTAGGACAAAACTGGTAATTCCAACCAGATTTTGTCTTATACAAGGCCTGTTCTCTGCCTTTTTTGTATAGTATTAAATTATTACATAAACAATAACGTGTTTTTTTTTCTTTTATTTTCAAATTTCTGTAAAATGCGTGCCCGAATTACAGAAAAATGACCTTAAAATGGCAGAAGTTTTATGTTGTTTCTCACGTGCTTCACCATACTGCAAAGAATGATGGTAAATGACCAAAAATATAACAACAAAAACAAAAACAAACAATCTTTGTGTTTTCTGGACATTATCCAGAACTGGAAATCGCCATAGTTTCATATTATCTTTACTCTCAATACACAGTTGAACTGGTGAAATTATAGATCGTATGACTTTTCATTATGTTATTTATAAACTGCAATGTGTCGTGCATCAAAATGATTGATTGCTGCAGGTGCTCTGCTAATATTAAAATCGGTTCAAGTTTTCTATGAAGAAGTCATCACTGTCTTTATACCATTACGACACGATCAGTAAATCAAAGCCAAAAACAGCAACATGCCAAAGTTCTACAGAACTGGCGTTGGTGACAGGACTACCACTGGTATTAGTTTCTCTTTATCATTTTATTTTGATAAATACACTTGAACCTAAAGTGATGGCATCGTTCATTACGCCAGCAAGACAATACTTATGTTTCTGTGAAAGGTTGGCTTATTTTTCAGTCGTCGATTCAGTATTTTGCACATTTTCGATACACTTTGAACAGTATCCATCAATAATTCTGTCAAAGATTTGTAGCGTTGCTCAATATTTTGTTCGGTTCAGAGTTTGAAACAAATATGAACAATCACTGTTGAGCTGTTTGACGTGAAAAATGCGTACATTTGCATTAGAATTTGCCTAGAGTGAAGACAGTACAGCACCACATAAGCCTGGCATTACAATTTCAAGTTCGGTTAAGAAAAATACATTACACGTGTGCCAGTGTTACCGCCACGTTTTGTATAACACTGCATTACTCACTCGTATTACATGCATTTGCATCTTTTTTATCTGTTTTGAGAACTTAGATGTGACATACTGTCATTTTGTTCTGTTCTTACGCTCTGTCATATACGTTAACCCCGCTTCCTTACAGTTTTTGGACAGCAGTATGTTTTTGGTTGGTAAGTTTTGGTCGTCTTATGTATTAAAAGAAGACTTCTATGTGTATAACTTTGTTTCAAATTTTCATAAATTTTGGTTCTTTTTTCCAAAATAATCCCATGTTCAAAAGCACAAGTTCTTCTTTGCTTAGTCTCTGGTGCTTGTAAATTCATTGCTTACCATTCCGTTTTTTAACAAAGATCTGTCATGTGTTTCTGTGACAAATGGAACATTATCTTTTTAGATCTAAATGTGTAATTTTTTTACATCATCGTCATTGACAAAATCATCATCATCATCATCAGCCGCAGCAGCACTATCATCATTATTATAATAATAATTATTATTATTATTATCATTATCATCATCTTAATCATCACTGAAACTTTTATTATTATGATTATTATTGTTAAAACCTTTGGTTGTGTTGATGAAAAACTGAACAAATTGAGTGTTTCGATAACAACTGCAAAGACAGTCTTGCTGCGGAAAACAAATTGATAATATGAGGGACAGAAGCGCCGTTGTCGTGTTCTTCTTGCTGTTAACTCTAGGAACAAAAACTGCTTTTGTTAGTGCAGCCTTCTCTTAAGAGACCTTGATATACTTAGGCCTTTGACATAATACCTTCAGCAAACATACACTTAATATCTGTACACTTTGTACATATTATTTACAAAGAATCAACATCTAGTTGTCGGTGCTAGTCAAACGAATTAAAACAATATTGTTATAAAATTATTCAAAACACATCACGCCACTTGCTAAACAGGATTATTTTTCCCATAATGAATTCGTTGTAATGTTAAAATTTTGTTTGTGTTTTACATCACCGATATGTCATCATTTATTATATATAAGTGAACGCACATAGAAAATTGGAATAAATCAAACATTCACGTAAATGCATCAACTATTGCCCTTAAGTGTTTTAAAAAGTCAGCATTTTATCAAAATATGAACTTGTTTGGGGCAATCAACAACAACAAAAAACTACCGGTTTCACGCCCGTTAAAACTGTCTCTTAATTATTTGCAGGCAGACAGATTACTGGAATGTGTCAGTATAAGATTAAAAGCTTTCCTAATAACTGCCAAGTTTCATAACGTTTTATTAGTTTGAACCTATTTATATAACATTGATTGGGAAACAATTTCTTGCAACTAATATTGACCCCGCTCGATTACTGCTTCCTGGATGCAAACCAGTACTCGAGCCAAGAGTGTGAAAAGTCATCGGAGACTGTCAGCAGCGACAGTCTCCATTGATGGGATTCGAACAAGCTACTTCCGGTTTGGGAGTCCGGCGCTCTAACCTCAGTATCAGTACTCCGCCTAGCATATAGAGACATACCAGTGTCTTCTATCATTAAGTGCTAGACGCTTCAAGTGTATTTAATTATTCAATTATGTATCTATTTATTTATCATTACAAATTTTACAACGGTCTCCTAGATTTGTGGTTGTTGAAACTTTTAACAGTAGGTCTTTAGAATTTAAACTTTAGAACCACAAATTTATGATTAAGATTACAAGAACTGCGCTACATGCATATTGAGATTTAAAGGTTGAAAGAATTTCGCATTTTATAATTTTAAAAATAAGCTGTTCAAATTAATATATTATAATTATGTTTCATATAAACTATATGAACAAGGAATATCATTTATATTTTGTTATAATCGTAAAACACTTAATCTGAAAATATAACTATGCAAGATACCATGTTTACTATTCAGAAGAAGAATTACAACAATTGTTTATATATGAGATAGCAATATTTTCTAAAAATATTTACGCATGCGTTCTTTATCTATTACATTATAAAAATGCAGCGCTACAATATCACGGTATGTCATCACTATCTCGATAGTTTCAAAGAACAAAATCTTTTCAACTCTTCAAAAGGATCAGTTAATGAAATTTTAATGGAATATTTGGCTGCAGTACGACTGCAGTCTCTCGGAAAAACTATAAAGATAAATGATAGAATCAGCAGTTATAAAATCTGATGAGTTTTGCACATTGCTTATAAAATTTATTATCTTAAACATTCTCGAGTATTATTCATAAACTGATTGACAGAAACATGTAATAACTGACAGCCAGTTAAGTTCAATTAATTTAATATTTATTTGAATGAATGATGGGACTCTATGGAAAAATATGTTTGACAGATATGCAGGCATGCAAGAACGGGAAAAAAGCAAACAGACAATTTTAAACATTATGATAAACACTGACATTGACAATCATAGCTTGATTAGGAATATTTTTAAATGAATAAAATCAGTTCAGCGGATGTGATAATACATTCAGGGGTGATCTTTTCTAAGCATAATTATATTGGTCAACATTTCACTGTGAAAAATGTAAAGCTTTCTCCGTGTCTGTTCTTGTCTTGTATATGCCTTAGGCAATATGGCTATAGCCAGTGCCGAAAATAAACAGACACAATGGGTTATTCTTTAAATCGGTTAGAACTCTACTTACTGTCAATTAAAACTTCTACATACATTGATTCTCATGAGTATGTCGATGATTTGAAGTACTCAAGATTTGCAGCTCAACTATAATCAGAATACTTCGTGCAGTCAATGAAAGAAAATAAAGATGAGTTTTGTTATAGTGATTGTCAGACGGGTCCGCATAATTATAAATTCCTAGACAATTACCTTAAGTGGTTGAAAACATAAAAACATCAAATTTTCTCAACTGTCTGGGCTTTTCTTGTAGAAATAATCATGTCTGAGAAGACAGTTTTAGGCAGTAAGCTATTATAGGAAAATAGGTTGGATGTTAAATTGCATGGAAGAACTGAGGAAATTCTATCAACAAACTCCACCGTAAAAGAATGGCAAACTAGAAGATGTTATATAAATGCTAACTCATACAAAGAATGTCTCTGAATTTGTCTGAGCAGACTTTACTCAGGTGTAGTCATTTTATCAAGGGCCCAGTTTCATTCGGCACCTAGTATATGATTGGCAGAGGAATGATAGAAGTAACAACAACAAACCTTGACAAAAACTTTCGTTTCACAAGTTATAGAAAAACATTCCTTTTATATGCTTTAAGCATTTGAACACATTTGCTGTGAAACAGCATCAATGATGGCCTATGAAACTTCAAGATATGTTTTAGCTGTAGTATAATAAAATGTTAACTAATTTTAGAATTAAAGATGTCAGTCAATGCTTAATAATTCTTTATGACATATTTTAACTAGGTAGTAATTCATATAATTTGACAAATAAACTTTTGTTCGTTCTCCATATATAAAACAAAAATGATATGTCTTTGTGATTACTGAATCACCAAGTTGTAATTTTTATTATTATAAAGGTATTACATCTTAATTTTATGTATTCAGCTTTGTCACGTGATCATACATGTATATGTATTGCAATATGTTGTTATGTAATGATGTACTGCATGTACAAGTTACAAAAATAAACTTCTTGTCCTTTATTTATCTTTATTTTACAAAATCTCATGAGAATAAATTATAACATTTATTCGTTCTTTAAAAATCTGAAAGACCTGAACACTTTTCGGGACAACAAACGTTTTAACTACTGATGTTGTTTTAATGTTATAAAGTGTAATAATAAATAAACTTGAAACACAAATGTTCTTTTCTCTATAATCGTTATAACCTTTGTTCTTCACTATAAGCTACAACGGAATCAAACCTCAATTCGTTCTGAGTGGTATTGTTTTCATCGATATGTCAGATTAAATGACAGACAGGTAGGTTTTCTTAATCTGACTGGACCAGTTCTAGACCAGATACTCTACTGAACACTTCAAGTCTCCCCAGAGCACGAATCGAGTTACAATTATTCACATTACAAATTTACAAGTCAGCCACATGAACTATTCGACCTAGCATAAAATGAATGGGTCATAGGTATAGTTTCTTTGATATTCGCCAACAATTTGAAAGTTAAACTTCACTGGCAGTACTCGGCATATGCACTTCGTTTGTACTTGCTGTATGGTTTATAATTACAATGTATATGGTTAGAGTAATATAGACAGAATATAATGTAACATCAAAGAAAGAAAAGTAAATAACGTTTTTAATAAGGAATCGTTAAAACTGTCTTTAAACTTCATACAGGCCAGCAAAACTAAATGTAGAAACTTGGTGGGAAAAAAAACACAACTTTAGGACTTTATGTGAACAATACAAATATTTTACAGATTTGACATAGTACTAGTACACCCCCCAACCCCATCCCCCTCCCCCGCCCCCTCCTCGGTCGCCTACCTCGCCTCTCATCATTTTTCCCGTGAAAACAACATCAACAACACTATCAACAACATAAACATAACATCAAATTTGAACAAATCCACATTTAGTGCTGTGTAGGGATATTTGAATAGAATCTTGCTAATATTCTAATTAAAACACCTCTTAATCTTGAATTATTTGAGGGGGGATTATCACGTTTTAGCTGGTTTACCGAATCACGTATCACCATCACAAAGTAACAAGCTAATGAATTATTTAACTGTTCCTAAATAAATTCATAAGGAAACTGTTTAAGTTTTATGTAAATACGATATATGTTATATTGATTGTATCTCAATTTACAAGTGTGATATATCAACATTTTATGTAATTAAAGGTATACACATGTATATTTCTTATTTAAAGAACAAAAAAAAAACTCTTTGCGAATTCTTTTTACAAAAATAAAAACTAAGATGGAATGAATATAAAAATTTATCAAATGAGTTTAACCCAGACTTTTGACAATATTCTAAATTTACAGAAATTCATAACACATAGATGTAATATTAATATTTTTCTTTTATTTCCTGCAAGTTTAAAGCTATATTTTTTTTATTTTCTGGTAAGGAATTTAACACGCATCTTTATTGTGCGTTTGTGTTTTTACTTTAAATGTATGAGATAAGAAATGTATCTTTGTTTATCACTTCGTATATATAATCAGCTTTATTTCTATTCCTCATTATCACAACAGTGAACTTGAGGAAAGTTGGTTATTTTAAATCATCATGTAAAGTAAAGATTATAAAATCAAATTTGCCTAAATTTAAACGCATAACGCATGAAATTTTGAATGTAATACAATCAAGTTTTTATTACAATAAAGATACCTACGGACATTTATCCTTGACAGATGAAGATTTGACATGACTTACAAATGATGATTTGACATGACTTACAATGAAGATTTCACATGACTTAGAAATAAAGAGTTCATATGACTTGCAAATGAAGATTGCACATGACTTCCAAATGAATACTTCACATGACTTACAAATGAAGATTTCACATGACTTGCAATGAAGATTTCACATGATTTACAAATGGAAATTTCAACTGAGTTGTAAATGAAGATTTCGCATGACTAACAAATGAAGATTTCACATGACTAACAAATGAAGATTTCACATGACTAACAAATGAAGATTCACATGCCTAACAAATGAAGATTTCATATGACTTTCAAGTGAAGATTTCACATGATTTACAAATGAAAATTTCACCTGAGTTTGCAAATGAAGATTTCACGTGACTAACAAATGAAGATTTCACATGACTAACAAAAGTACACTAGATTTCTCTCACAATTACAGCATGATGCCTTAATTTTGTTTTTTTCTGTATTTTGGGTCGGAATGTCTTCAATTTTTCTTGATACATATACATGACAGGAAGTTTTTGAAGATAAAAATGAATTTTAAGATGTTTAACTGTTATTGAAGACTTCATTTTGAAGTATTTGTACTTAAAGACAACCAATTTTAAACATGTTTAGCTTTTGTTAAGATATATTATACTAGAATCAGGATTTAGAGAAACATTAAGCACATTGGAAGGTGATTAAACACATGCACATTTTACTCTTGCCAACTTCCATACACTTTTCTGTGAAAAAGACATATATTTGTATTCATTTCTTCTTACCCCAAACAATTTAGTTGGATTATCTAAATTCACTAAAATTATCGTTTTCCTTATTATTTGTGGTTGCTTGCCGTGTTATTTAAGGTATCTTTAGAATTCAAAGATTTTTTGTGCATTTTTTAAAGACAAGTTGAACAAGTTTTTGGAATGGTAAAATGGTGTACCTTTATTTTAGTTCACATATATTATTTTATTTACTCTGCTTTACAAATAACAACTTCTTAACAGTAAATTCAGCTCAAACCCCGGCTATGTTTTATTTTTTTTTAGTTACAATACTTATCATTTAAAGAAACAAAATTCTCTACAATGCAACTGATTTTATAGCTTTGTAGAAGAAAACAAACCACACACTTAATTTTAAAAGATTCGCAAAAAAAAATAAATTAATGCAATTATATATTAATATTTACTTAACATTTATAAGATGGCGTTTTTGTCCGATTAAGCTTTCGTTGCACGTGGATGTAACAAATTTATTTTTCAATGAAATAAAATTACTAAAGCCGGTGAATATTTAGTTAAAACAAGAAAAGCACATCAATGGTCTGGGGCGTATATGCAACTTCCTTAATTATAGTTTTCTGTTTAAACAAACTAAATTTCGAACTTACATCCAATTAGCATCAACCAGAGTAGATAAAGTTAATCCACAAATTATGGAGACGGATATCCACTGACTTAATCCTCGCATTACTCCATCCATACTGCACGAAATACATTCCAAAAACACACAAGAAACAAACTTTTCAAACTTTAATTGAAAATTCTATTCGTATTTATCGAAATTTTGTTTTTTATAAATATTTTTTTCCTGTTATGAAATGTTAAATGAAAAGAAATCCGTCATTGGTCGTGTATTATTGTATCACTTTCATTGAATGACAGACGTACTAAAATCATCTTTGAACCTAGGCAAACGTTATCATCAGTTCGAATGTAGCCGAGCAGAACACGAGGAGTTTTTACATCCACTTATCATTCGACGATACAGATCATTGGGGAAAAGTTTTATACATAACCCAAAACATTTTGTTTCGGAGTCATTGATTGGTTACTAATTTTAATCATGTCTTGGTTATCTTCGGAGTCTGAATGGTATTTAAATGAATGTGTTTCAGCCTTAAAAGAATTTATACAACATTTTTTTTCAAACTGATTTATGTCAGCAATATTTCAACTCTGTCCCAAAGTTATATTTTTCTATCACATTTTTCTAGTCTAATTTTAGACAAGCTTATGATCCAATTTTTTCATCTGAAAAAAAGGTCGTTTTACTTTCTCAATACCATAGATGAGAACAGTTCATTCTTAATCAAATTCATTTTTGCCGGTTAATAAAACCGATAAAATACACGGTATGATGAGATTTAACGCTTCTCGACTCCCCGGGGCTTAATGAGTTAGCATTCAATAAGTATAGTAAATTTTATCGTTTAAATTAAAGTAGATTTCAATTGAAGCTTTCCTATTTAAGATAAACGCCGGTATGATACATATGTAACGGGGGCTGGTCCACGTATTTTTGCGGGAAAGTTTTGCTTTTCTCTCTCCCCTCCCCTCCCCACATTTTATACTTTTGCATTATAATTTCGCTTATATTTTGAAATCACCAGACGTTTCTTTGCTATTTTACATTAGATTTCGTTTCGTCGAGTTTTTTATGCAGAATACAAAAACACATTCGTTTTTCAATGTTAAGTACGTATCATAATTGAACTTTGAAATAAATGAAAGAAACAAAAATGGACAGCTGAATAATTCATGAAAATATGTTTGTCAAAGGATCATTATTAGTTGTTCAAATAGGACCACACACGGTATTGTTGGTCGCATGAAAGACATTAAAAGGAATTCAAAGCATTAGCAGTCATTTATCGGAGGAGAAGAGCATGTTTATAAAAGGCCATGTTGTATTTTCTGTTTACTTAAACGCATATAAGAGACGCTGTACTCTCAAGTTTGTTCTGTGTGAACTGGCAAAGATCAATCCTCTTTATGTACGAATTGAAAAATAGGTCTCATAAGGTAGAGATGCATTAATTAAGACTAAAGAGAAAAAAACACGCGTGCTGACTGATCTAGATAAGTTTGAGTTTTAAAGTGTGTTTACTTATTTGGCAATGTGTGTACGTATTTTCTGCACGTTCCTGCACTAGATTTCTAATTCAAATAATATTGCAACAGAACAGAACAGAACAGTGAAAAATTAGAATGTCAGTGAGGGAGGAAGATGTGAAAAGGAAGGAACTTAAAACAATGCAAAAATACTTCAGCTTAGATTTATGAATACCAACGCAAAGGAAACAAAACCTGTAACCTGTTAAAAGACGCACTATTAAAATCAAAATGATCGACAACCAGCACGGTAAAATCGCTACAATTGTCTGATCAAAACTTAAACAATGTGTAAGACCGAACTACGTAAAAATTCAGTTATGTGCAAAAGATATAATGATGACAACGTTTTATTACAAATCCTTTTATTCCTGACCCTGTTGAGAACATTCAGAATATAGTTAATATTGCCTTCAAAGATTATTGGGTCCAGTGCCCTTTTTTGAACCCCCTTTTAAATGGTCTTTTAATAAAAAATGTGACAATATTGTATTTTTCTTCTGTTGTTAGCAAAGCATCACACATTTTTTTTATCAATTTGTTTTTCATTGTTTTATAATATACATGTATATATAAAAGGTAAAAAATGCTTACCAACAAAATACATATTTGCCTGTATTGTTGTATAAACATTCATGACACCTAAACTATCAGAACTGGTTTTTTATACAACCATATTTTTACCCAAAAAAAGGAAATAATATTGTATTTAGTGAACACTGGCTTCAAGATCATAGGTTCATGTCAGCGCTACCAATATAGAGATATCATATTTCACCACCCGTCAACAATCCACCCCTAATTCTTTTCTAATTACAGCCGTGGGTAGACAGCACCGGCCTCGTCATCAAATACAGTATCCCATTAGGACCCTAATTGTTCATTTATTGAAACCCGATGAAACCCAAAACGGGGCACAGTAATAATAGCTGCAGCTCTGAGTGGCAAATCTGAAGTGGTGAGAACGTAACTTAAGTAGGGGAGGTAAGTCTGTCGTGAGTGATCGAGAAAGCTTAAAAAAAGAATGACAAAAGGTTAAATAAGCAACGAAAAACAAACAAACCTCGAGAGATCTTCATGAAATGTGTTATCTTTACAGTACAAAAAGATTCTTTTTTCGCACGAAAATGACAAATGTTTTAAATATTTCTTTGAAGTGATTTTCAAGTAGGACAAAATAAATTTAGGAGTCATTCTTTCTTTAGTAGACATTTTTATGGCCATTTTCAACAAAAATAAGGTTTCATTACAGGGCTTTTAATGTCCAGATGTAAACATTGTCAATCTTAATTGAAGATCTATTTACTTCTTGAGAAGGTCGTCTGGATTAATATATTAGGTTTTAACATGAACTTCTGTGAATTGGCTATTAGCTATCCTATGCGTGAAAGAGTTAAATCATGTAGACACCTTGGCTAACATCTTCTTGGTGACATTCGAAACAATATTGTCGGTGGAGCAGCATATTTTGTTGTACGTGTACCATAAACTGGAGATTTCTAAATTCATGTATTTAAATCACTTAACGTCTTTGGCAGTATTCAAACTCTAGGCGTTATTTTACTCCATGAACAAAAGCAGAATTTTGACACAATGACATGGGAAACAAGATGGTGGTAGAAACCTGTGCTTTTACTAATATAAAGGATGCCAAATTTTACTGTTTTTGATGAATGAACATTATTGCACAGTGTCGTTTGTTGGTTTCCGAGAGACACTCAAATACCAGCAAACCGTCAATAAACAACCGCTTGTGTGGGCAAAATAAAGCTCTGAAGTAAATTACTGGTTTCAACAATGGAATGCAGTAAAAAGATTTATAACCCTTACTATTTAACACGATACATTGTAGAATGGGGCTATTCTAGGCTTTATTAGCAAATTGGCTAAACTATTAGTACCAGGACAATTTGTGGTTTGATGTTGAAAGTTATAGCTTTGACCGGGCGAAGTTATGTCCCATACATTAACCGCATCTTAACTGATCAATCCAACGGAAGGAAAATGGCAGTAAAAATCGTTGATTTGAAATGTATCTTAGTGGATTAAAATTTGTGGAAAAACAAGTGCGACCAAATATGCAAATGTGTTTTGTGAGTCAGTTTTCTAATATTTACATTGGACTGAAAACAGAGACCTTTTGAAATCTTAAAAAAAGAGTCAAGAATATCAAACAACAGATGAAAAGACTTCATAGCTAATAAATGAATCTTTTGTTTACTGACCTTGTATGATATAAACCTAACAATGTCGTCTTGAAAGCAACGTTTTAGACAACTGAAGGAAACAAAAATCTATAGGAGACAGTAAAAGTAAATGCAGTGGTTCTGTTTACTGAATCTTCACCTTGTTTGTAGCCAATGAAAAAAAAATAGATTAGCAGTAAATTGACAAAAATAAAAGAAGAAATAAACGGAAGACGGTAGTAGTTATAAATATCATGGTACTGGAACTGATGATGGTCTGTTATTACAGTTTAGTCTAGCAGGAGTTTTATTACGCCGTAAATAACAAACAAAGGTATTTATTACACTATTATATAGTATGGATGCTGGAGCATATTACAACGGTAGTCCTAGGCAATAGATGCTTTGTCTCAAATTGCAACAATATGTTATGCAAAAAAAAAACGAACTGTACAATCCCTTCATTTCTTTTTTACAAATGTACTTGTTTGTTTGTTTTCTTTCGTTCTTTCTTTTTTCTTTCTTTCTTGCTTTCCTTCTTCCTTTCTGTCTTAAAGCTTTGCTATGATTGTCTTGCTTTATTAAATTTACAGATTTTTTACTATCCTAATTTTGTTCGCATCAATTGTTGACCTTACTGAACTCCTGAATAAACTCCTGAAACATATATGCCATGACATACCCGTGGCCTTCTGGACTTGAACCAACATTCCGCCACAGACAGAAGTTACTGTATGCGCTCAAATAAAATAAAATCCCTGACCCACCATTTCATAAATAAACTCTGCATTTTTCTCTTTGAATTAAAACAACCGATGCACTCAAATTCGACCGCCAACTGAAATCATATTAATTTTGCATTTTGAAAAAAAAGTTTAATGTCAAAGAATGAAATCTGATTTTTTCTTGTCATAAATTGTTTTACAAACAATATTTGAGTCTGGACCAAAGAAAGACAAAGAGTTGTAAAAACAAGCTATTGCTATAAATTCAAATAATGACCCTTTTATTCGCTTTTGCTTAATTTCTGCAGTTGACATTTAAGTTAACCAAAACAAATGAATTAAATTTATAAAAATATTAAACACCTACTGTTTCTTATTTTAGTAATGTGTTCGTCCTTTTAATTATAAACGAGTTCGAAAAAATCCAATAAAAATCCAGACTAAATAAATCAAGGGCACTAACTTGTGAAACTGTTTTTGCCGTCACTTTTACAGTTACCTCCCTTTAACCCATGTTTTCCCTTTACATTTATATTTAGCTTTATGTTTACTGCCCTGGATGGTACATGATTACGAATTTAAATCCCCTTCCATTCTGACTTTATGATTCACATTTTTTGTTGTTGTTGAGCTAAAACTGAAAACCTCAAATAACATGAACAAGCAAATAGTGTATTGTGATTATGCTTGCAGAAGAAAGACAACTCACTGTGACTTTGGCCACAAAACACTATTTCTATAAATTCTTTCCTTTTCACATGTATAAGAAACAGGAAACACTAATTCAGTGTGGAAAATGAGCCAAATCTTACCGGCTCGCTCAACCGGTCACCATTTCAGGACAGTGACCCAGTGAGATTTAGATGTTTGTGACCTATAAACATTTCTTACATCATAATATTATTTCAAGAACATATTGGTCATTTTGTTGTAAATTTACAACTACAGTTTGAAGGTAAATATCAACTAAAAGATAGAAAAAATGTGCGGTGTAATATTAGAAATAGTACAAACCACTTCGGACCTCATGCCTTTATAGTAACGTTCAAGTCAGTTCCAAACATTGGAAAGCCGTCAGTGGTGTGTACTATTTCTTAATGAATATGATGCACAATACAGGGCAGTGGGCCCTACATCAGTGTGGTTTCTGACTCGTCATATCGGCCCACTATCTGAGCGCAATGGCTCGCTGAGATTTAGTTAGTTGTGACTTATAACATATTTTATTTAAACTCGTCTTAATTAATGGCTGTCGTGTATAATGCTATAATGTCATGCCAGAGAAGATCTATTTTGGTGAATAAATGAAACTTTGAAATTTGAAAATCATTTTTTTAGCATTTTATTTGTGGTTTTATAAATTTATTCCTAAATGTTATGACATTGATAGTTCAATAAAGCAGACGACATTGATAGTTCAATACAGCAGACGACATACAAACGTTTCTTCTTCAGACTTAATTATACTTATACTTTGGTGGAACAGGGAAAGGATCATTGAGTTTATTTTGCCTGTCATATTTTGTAAATAAATGTCAGAAATCATTTAAGGAAGGTGTAATGTATGTATTCCATCTGAATTGTCTACAAGCCGAGTAGAAAACAGACCTGAAAAGCCATTACATCTTCATAGCCGATATCTTTGAATAGAATAATCTAATATAGACGGTTTAGACGCAGACGTAGACGAATCCTTAGCAAATTACATTTCAAAACATATGTATCCATTTCACGTAAAATCTACCAGCATTACAAAACGGTCTCACATGAGCAATCCTGTCTGAAAATTGGCTCCGGTATGGACATTGGTCACTGAAGGTCAGATCAATCAGAGATTAACTGGCCTTCAGTTGAAGTCTGTTTGACAAACTGTTTTGATATAACATTTAAGGTTATTAGAAATTCTTCATTTAAGTATATTAGTATATTTAAGTATATCACATTTCAATTTTTTTCTGATTTCCACTGAGTTTCACATGGTGAGCAAAATTTCTCACAAATTTGAAATAGGTTTTGAATGTCAATACATTTATTAGAATTAGACTGGGTTTTATTCATCCAAATGTCATTGCCTTCAAACATGATAAACGAATAAAATATGTATACCAACAACACCTTAGTAATTAGTATCTTTAAACAACTTGTTGGTAAACTGCTTCATGTTTAATATAGTAAAAGAAAATAATTATAATTAGTACAAACTTTATCGCCATCTGTAGCAAAATATTCCTTAAGTAATCATCAATGGATATGTAAGTTGCCTGTATACAGAAGACATGTATTATTTTATTCAATGGCAACTGACGATCAGTACTTAATTGTGTATAATCACTTTGCGTTTTCCCACGCATTAAAATTGTAAACTGTTGGATTCTTTAAGAGAGTCATCATAAACGCATCACACGTAAACATGCAGCAGGTTGTCAACGGCTGCTAATCTAGAGTATGAGATGTCAAGGATGATGGGAAGTCTGCACCGGAAATCAATGTAACCATAATGATAGAACTTTTCTTCATCTAAATATCTAGTAACGTTCGAAAATTATTAAAATAGTTGGTGTAAAGCTGAATTTGACAAAGTAACAAGTATCCAAAATGCCAAATGCAGGGCACCTGTAGATTGAAAACTCATTCCTTCACAGAACTCTTATTTAAAGATTGCGCTATCTTTATTCTAATACGCCTTTTATCCAAATACATTTACTGCTTTTGATAACATCGAGTCTTACGAACATGAAAGTCCGTAACAGATGCAATGCATCTTAGAATACACAACCCAGAGTGGGATTCTAACTCCGATCTTAACGCATCGACGACCAACACTCTAACCATTGAGCCAAAGAATCGATTCCGTGACGCAGTTGTCAGAGGTTGTATTTATACAATTATAGGAAGGTGTGCACTAGACTGTAACACAGCCACTCTTAAGAAAGTCATCATTTATGATGATGAATGGTGTTGTGTATTTTTAGATAAGAAGATGAGACAGAAATCATGAAAGATTCTTTTTTATTTTATTTTTAACTAAGTCCAGGAGAGGTCAACCCGGACGAGCCCCATCTTACGAACATGAAAGTCCGTAACAGAAAGATGTAATGCATCTTAGAATACACAACCCACAGCGGGATTCTAACTCCGATCTTTGTGCATCGAAGACCAACACTCTAACCACTGAGCCAAAGAATCGATTCCCTGACGCAGTTGTCAGAGGTTGTATTTATACAATTATAGTAAGGTATGCACAAGACCGTTGCAACAGGAATCAAACAAAGGAGATAGTTTATTAATGTATTTGTACACATTAAATCATATATACACAAACACATGGAGAACATCAATTCAAGAACATGTTTAGTGTGTTTAGAATGTTAACACATCTGATTCTTAGCATCTAGAATTAGGCGAAAATCAACAAAGCTGAAGCAAGCGCTACATACAATTGTACACTGTTTCGACTGGATCAGTAGTTACACGGCTGTCATCACTTTCCTATTTTTCTTCGGTATCGTCACCTTTTTATCGAAAGAAAATAGGTCGCTATTAAAATCCCGTTATTTCAAAAAATTAACAAACAACAGATTGGTATACTTATATATCAAGTAATTCACACACACACACACACACACACACCAAATAAAAATCCAGAAATTTTGACAATATCATAGATTGGAAATAAACTTGCACTGCAGTTACGTTAGAGTTGTGAACACTGTTTTTTAAGATCGCCTTTGTGAAAATTATCCGACGAATTCAGGCCTAGTTAAATGGTTTTTATATTTGAATGAACTTAACTTCCTAAGATGGAATTTCGTCTGGAATGCCATCTCTTGAACTAAGTTTATAATCCATATATAATAGTTCTCTGATTTTACATTATTTTACATTTACATCATACAAGATGACTTTGTGACAGTTGTGTCTATTACGGCTGAATGAGGAAGTGCTTCTTGTACAAATTGAACCTCCTGTAGCAGTATCAGTGAATCGCTCAATGCATCAATTACTGGTAGGAAGTTAGCAGTAGCAGAATGCAGTAGCAGCTGGCAATAGAAATTAAATCAAACGTGAAGTTGGCAGTAACAGTAACAGCAGTAGCAGAAGGGAAAACGTGAAGTTGGCAGTAGCAGCATCAGCAGTAGCAGTAGGAAAAACGAAAAGTTGGCAGTAGCAGTAAGAGCAACTGATGGATCCCTGACCTGTCAGATTTGCATGATTTAACAATGTAGTACAGTTATATTTTCACCACAAACAAGTATACTACAAAGGAGCACATGGTAATGTTTGTGGGTAAAATCTATTGTTACGAGATTTAAGCGTCATGCTGTGGACCCATGAACAGCAGTAGATAAAACGTGAAATTGGCAGTAGAGTAAGAGCAGTAGCAGTAGATAAAACGTGAAGTTGACAGTAGCAGTATCAGCAGTAGCAGTAGGAAAAACGTGAAGTTGGCAGTTGATATTGTTTTGAATAAGTTGATAATCAATCTTTTCACGACCTAACCGGGGTAGGTTCGAATCCCTCAGGAACAAAAATTCTGATGCATTCTATCTTTCCATTATGGACGGAAGTTATTTCACACGCGTGGAATTGGTCCTAGCTACCATCCTCTTACCATTGCAGTCCGGTTGTTTGAACAAACTTACTTGGAGCCGGTGCCCCGTTGCATACTGCTGAGTGGGAAACTGTGATATAGAAGACACATTAATGTTAAAAACCAAAGAAATGTATCAAACTGGTCAAAATAAACACTCGCAATTACAATGGAAAATCGGCATTATGTAAAACCTTCTGTGCTATTAAAACCAAAGCACAATTTTATGTAAAAGTGTGTACAATGTCTAGTTCCAATACAGAAACAGTTGACTTACCTAACAAAGCGAGACAAGTAGAGAAGTTTGTTAGCTATTGACATGCCGCTTTTATTAAACCTTATATTGCCGTTTTGTTGTCTTTAACAAAAGAGCTACTATAACACATCAACAACATTAAGTACAAAAATATAAAAAAAGAAAGCTCAACTTTTGTTGCATGGTAGGTGTACGACTTGGTTAAACCATTTATTGTTTTTCATTTTTTCTAGAACGACTCTGAAATTTTCTAGACGATGTCTAGATAAAAAACGTCAATAAATGTATTAAATATTTCTTAAAGAAAATATCTGATCCATGCTGATGATACAGAGATACAAAGATGAAAAATGCCCACACAAATCTGCCATGTCACATCAGCAAAAGCAATAACACACCTCAAACGCAATTTAAAGCGACGATTGCGCACAAAATACTTACACACCAAGATTTTTTGCATTACAACATTTCGGAGTTTAAGCTCAAGAACAGTTTTTCTATTTCTTTTAGTAATAGTGACCTTGACCTTGATCGCAGACAACTAAACGCAATCCAAAGCGCCAACTGCATACAAGCTACTTACACATCAAGTTTCATTACATTACAGTACACGAAGTGTAAAGTTACTGATCAAAAACCGTTTCTCTATTTTTAGTAAAGGTGACCTTACGCAGACCAAAGTAGCTACATAGCTACTTTTTTGGTGATAGTGACATTGGCCTGGGTCGCAAACCAAAGCGACAACTGCATACAAGCAACTTACACATCAAGTTTCTTTCAAAATGACATTTCGACAGTGAAGAATTCATTTTGTAACCAGGGATTGATTTGTCGACAGTTCTGTAAGATTTGGCTCGCTTTGGACATTCCTTGTTTTATTTGCATTGCGTTGCAATCTCCCGCCGTTTTACTTTAATCCCTGTCATCTGGTCTCAGTTGTCTACCAGGTTGTTGAAGTGCAAATGCTCGGCGCTATCATGCCATGTTTTGGGGTATTTTTAAGGTTTCACATGCTTCTGATACATTCTGTTCTGTCCTCTTTTCATTAGACTTTATCTCTTTTGGTGCACCTCTCTCTTTCCTCTGTGTTATCTACATCATCTCCCTCAATACCCAGGTGGGTCACTGGGTATAGATAATTCCTGTGCAGGATTTTTTTTCTTTCTTTTGATGACTTGACCTTGAACACTGGTATATCTGGGAAAGGTTGTTCAACAACAGTATATAAATCCACCTCATATTTATCAGCTAATTTGTGTTTTCCCTCTTAATGTGCTAAAATCTTAACCAATACGTGGCTCCTACTTCTACTTCACTTTCTTATCGTACTGCTGTTTTTGCTTCTATTTTGCTTTGCAAAGGTGTTTCTCTACTATTTCTATGGTGTTAAGCATTCTATCCTTTAGATCTACTGCGTAGTCTTTGATACACCTGTTGGACATATCCTCTTCTCTGGTTTCTTCAAACAAAGCATCTATTGGAAGTTTAGGCTCTTTTCCGAACATTAATTCGAATGGAGAAAATGACCAGAATGTTACCAAATCATTCCTTTGAAGGTTCTTGTGTAAGGAAATCCCAAAATACTAGGAAATCACAACATACCTGCTCTAAAGGATAACTAGTATGTACATTGACTAATGGTGCCCTTTCGTTGGTTCCCGTTTTACGCCTGACACATCTATCACAATAAGATACAAAATGTTCTACATCTGCTGACATAGCAGGCCAAAAGAATCTGTCTCTTATCAATATCAAGGTTCCCTCCTTGCCGGGATGTCCTACATCTGTGTGAAGGCCTGTAAGAATGTCATTCCTGATCACTTCAGGGGTTACCCATTGTTTTATTGTTCTCTCAGTTTCCTGTATTTCTCTGAATAAAATGCCATTTTTTTTCATTTTCAACTGGCTGAAATTCATTTTGAATACAAAATCTGGCTTTATGAAAGTTTTTATTGGCAATGTTTTATCTATAACTGCTTTCCTCCATCTCTCAACTACGGGATCTTGCCTCTGTGCTCGGCGGATTTCTCTCATCTCGATTTTTGCCATAGATTGTCCAATATCTTCAGTGTCTTAACTATACTAATGCTCAAGGCAAGTTATGTCTCAAAAATGCTACTGTTATACCACTGCAAACTGCTTTTATAACTTCATTTTGAACTGTTATCAGTTCTTCTGGATTCTGCTGCACTCTATCATGTGGATATATACTCATAATATCTGCATTTATATTCCTAATACCTGGTTTATACTAAAGGTCAAAGTTGTACTCCCCGAGTGGTGCAGCCCAACGTTTTGCAGTGAAAAATACATATGTAAGGGGGTTGTTATCAGTATAGATGTAGCCAAATAATCAGAAAATTCTCAGTTGTGGCCCACTTAATGCCAAAAAAAACAACTTGTATGTAGAATAATGCTTTTCTGACTTGGATAAAGCTTTACTTGCATAGGCAATTACTTTTATCTGCTCCCCTTGTTGTTGATATAGAACAGTTCCCAATCCTTGTGTTGAGACATCAACATGCAACTCATATGGATTTTGGAAATCTGGGTGACTTAGTACAGGTGGTAATGTTAAGATATCTTTCAACTGTTCAAAATATGTTGTTCCATTTCCAGTTTGGATCTGTGTTCTTCTTTGATTTCTTCTTTGTTATTGGATGTGGGATAAAATCAGCTAGTGGTTTTATGGACATACTTAAATCCTTTTAAATCTTCTTTATTAGCCGGATAGTAATGAGTGTAAGTCATCTGCATCTTTTGATTCTATCGATTTTTTCCGGATCGGTCTCGGCTCCGTCACTACTCACTGCATGGCCAAGAAAATTCATTTTCCTCCTGAACAAATGACATTTTTCAAGAGCAAGTTTTAGATTGCAAGGTTTTAGTCGTTTCAATACAATTTCAATTGTTCAACATGTTCTTCGAAGTTGCGACTAAATATGATTAGGTCAACCAAATAGACGAAGCAGATTTTCATGTTGAAGTCCCCTTAACAGTCCTCCATGAGGCGCTGATAGGTAGCTGGGTAATTAGTCAGGCCAAAGGGCTTACGGCTAAATTCCTAGAATCCTAATGGACCTATGGAGAATTCTGTTCGTTCTTTATGGGTCTCCACAATTTGGACTTGATGGTATCGTTAATACTAAATATGGTGGCTCCATGTAAACAGTCAAAAATCTCCTCATTTCTTGGTAGAGCATACGATTCTTTCACAGTTCTATCATTTAACTGGCGATAGTCAATGCATAAGCGAAGTTTTCTTAAGTACTAATACTGCATTCGAAGCAAAGGGCGATTTCGATGGACAAATAATTCCGCATGCCAAAAGTTGTTCAAGACCTTGTCGGACTTCTTCTATCATTGCTGATGGAATACGACAGTGTCTTTGTTTAAAAAGGGCATGGTCCAAAAGATATATCCTTTCTTAATGCTGTTACAAATTCCTTTATCTATATCACTAATTGAAAAAATGTCTCTGTGTCTATGAAGGAGATCTATAACTTCTTGTAACTCTTCAGGATTTAACATATGATCCTCATCAATGTGTAGTTCTTCCACTATTTGGCTCCTCGTTTTATCAAGCTCACCTTTCTCAATCCTCTCAAAGACATCTTCTGTAATTTCCATAGGTTGCAGTTCACATATCATCTGCTTCGGCGAAATAATGGCAGTATTTGTTGTAAGATTTGTGATAGTGACGTTGAAAGTAGAGTTATTTCTATGCTAATATCTGATAATTCCAGGAGTAACATCTAAATATTCTTGAATGGCAGCATCCTCTGCTTCGTGCAACTTTGCTGTAGTATCTGGAAAATCAACTTCTTTGTCCGTGCTGGCCATAATGGTAACTGTTTTGTTGGGTCCTGTTGTAATATTATTTTTATATCAAAATTTCATCATTTCTTCTTGGGATAGCTCCAAATGTAACTGCCTGTGACTAAACAGTATAAACTATGTACAGCTGGCCAAAATTTCACAAATATGCTGTGCGATTTTCTATTACTGGGTACAAACTATGCTATTTAAGCATAGGTAAAAATTCTAATGTTTTAAGAATTTTTCTAACGATAGATATGGTGATAGAGAGACCGTACCTCTTATGTCAATTATTTTTAGGATCAAACAATTATATTGATTTTTAAACAAATATGAATGCGAGAGACATTTTCGTCAAAGGGGGCTTCGATATATTTTTACTTTTTACAAGAAACAGTTACTATACAAGTTGTTGTTGTGGGAAAATTGAAAACACTGCAACCTTTTACATGTATTAGTTAATTTTTAATATGTATTGTGTGAATAATTTGCATTCGTTTTTTAAGCCTCCGAGGGAGGGCATATAGTAATCGCAATGTTTGACTGTCTGATTTTTCGTCCGTCCGTAACGGTTCGTGTTAATTCTGTAGTTGTCAGTTCTATAAAATTTTGATATAGCTTGCCATAATTTTCCATCACATTGAGACAACGCGTCGAGAAAAAATAACTGAGTTTCTAAGTTCAAGGTAAGAAATCATCGTCCAAATAATAATACTGGAAAAAAATGACACCAAGGCTAACCAGATAGAGCCAATGTGTAAAGATTTCCACTTGAGTAGCACAGCATTTAACCAAACACTTTTTACATACAATACTCGTGGAGGGTATTTGTCACTTACAGTGACAGCTCTTGTTATTAGAAGAAATGTGTTTATTGCGTTTGCAAAATAAAACTAGTTTTACTTTTATTACCACTCGAGAAGTCAGTATTTTACAATATTCCGGTTGTGAAACGTATTTAAAAGTGCAGTCTGTGATGCAGTCAAGTATTTTCAAAAAATATTTTGTCGATGATGGTATTTAAATCATTAAAAAATTAAAATGTACTGTGTTGTTTTTATTATGTTCAAGCAAACGTAATTTCTTCCCGCGGAGTGATACAATATTGCACTCGTATATTATTATAAAACTCATCGACAAGAACTGCATTTCAGATAACCTCTAATTAGTTCCATCATCAGTACCTACTGATTAATAACTATACCTACTGCAGCAGTTGGGACGAGGAAAAAATCATTTTTCAAGAAATCCCCTAACAGAATCAAGAAGTTGCGGAAATGGTGACTGAAAGTTTGCTTTTTTATACCAAATTTTCATTCTTAATCAGACTAGTGTATGTATTTTGATGAGTGCTGTGCACAAACTGTTCTGTTCTTCATATTGGCAGCAATTTTACTTTTCATATTAATAAATGATTAGCTTTGTGTTTAAATGTTTTGTTGCTTTGGACGCATCATAAAAGCAGAGTATGATTCATACATTTTACACAAAAAGATCAGGCAGTTCATGTTCATTACAAATGTAGATGAGGCAAAAGAAGAGACAGTCGACTGAATTCATTTCAAACTATACTGTATTAATATTTTCGAACGACGGAAAAAGGATCATTTAAGTCTTTTACGTCTGCCAGATTTTGTAAGTCTCAGATATAATTCATAGTGACATAACAATTTATCCATTGGACTTCATGAAAAGAAACCAGAAAAAAAGAACAGAAAAGAAATTTGTCGAAAACAAGTGCACTCTTTGTATCATATAAAACCCCTTAAAAGGCATGTAATCATTCCACCTAAATTTTAACGTTTAAAGCCACTGATAAACCAACATTCTAAACCGTATTCTATCAAGAGTTAAATTAGATGGTTTGATTATAAGTCATGGATGGTTAAGATATTGCTTGTGCAAATAGATGGTAAGGACATTGGTCGTATAGAGTTAAAAAGATTGTTCTGTTATTAATTGGGTAGAAGTTAAAATAGATGGTTTGAATGCTGGTCATGTAGACGTTAAACAATCGATTTTATCTTCTAAACGAGTAATTGCTCAACCCTCCGTTTTAGCTTTTACTCGAAAAATATCCCAACCATTCATTTTTACTTTCACACGACCAATATCTCAACCATCCATTTTATCTTATTACACGACCACTTTCTTAACCATCCATTATTTTAACTTTTACACGACCAATATCACAACCACTCAACAATCCATTTTAACACGATCAATATATATGTGTGTATTTGAAAGCTAATTTTTTTTGTTGTTGAAAGCTGATTCACAATATAATATACATTAGAATCATTGAAGATTTAATTATTACCAAATCTTTGTTAAGATTTCTTCCAAAACAACAAGAACGAAGATTAACTCCTTAGCATCAAATTTCGATACATTGCTTACCCAGGACATCTACTGCAAGAACATGAGAAATACATGTCACCATCTGGATTAGAATATATCTTATTTCATTGGAGCTGGACTAGCTTGTCTCCGCCATGCTTTCATGTTTGTTATTTCAATGTTTCTTTAAAGACTTAAATCAATAAGATGTCCCACTATGTAATAAGAATATGCAATTTTCTTGGAAAAGGGTTTATATTATTAGTATATAGAAATTAATAGGAATGTTTTGTTTTTAGTTTTAATCATATCGTTGCTAGATTAGATACCTAGTGATCCCAAGAGGTTGAATTAAATATCTATAATAATGAAATTTACGAACAAAAGCTATTGTCTTTTCTCTCTCTATCGTTTAAAGTGAAATGTCATGTAATTCAAACTTGAAAAAAAATTAAACAATAGAAACTATTTTTTACTCTTTCTGTGAAGCTGTCACCAACAATTATATATGTAACTGAAATAAAGAATACTTTAGAGTCTAGACACAAACTGTTGTTGTTAAGTACTGCTTTCAAAGTTTTCTTTTCTTCGTTTTACTTTTTTGTCACACGTTTCAACACATACGAAAATTTTAATAGTCTACGAAATACAAACGTAAATGAATACTCTTGCACGATTTTAACGCATTCAGAATTTTGCGGTGATATTTCTTAGTCTAACTGACTTCCGTTTAATGCCAAACAAGTATTAACGACGTTTTCATCTCGAAAACAAATGTAAAGAAAAAAACAGGCTACAGAGAAAAATTTCTTATGTTTTGTGTTGTATTGTATATGTAAATAAGACAAACGACATGCGTAGCTAATAGAGAGAAATATTTTTAATAGAAAAAATAAGTGAAATTTGATACCACCTGAATACAGTTGTCCTCAAATTGGAGCACCCAAACCTTATCTCAAACACATCAAAGTTATTGTTTTCTTTGTTTAGCTCGATGTTTAAGTTGTAATCAAGCGGAATATATTTATTTATATGATTCATATGATGAGTCAAAGATGAATGACAATGGTTAATCTACAGTACACAAAAGAACAAGAATTAACAACTATCATACCAACAAAGGAATAAACGTGTTGTTTTCCTTTCTTTTCATTCATTTTTTGTTGTCGTCAGGTAGTTTTAAGTTATTCTGTATTTTTTGTGTGTCTTCACATATTTTTTTCATTTAAACGGGTCTATACCTAGACCTAGCAATGAGAGGATATGCACTTTTTTACCCAAAGATATAGAAGATGTGTTACATTTTTAGATTTTATTTGTCCACTGCATGATAATCTCAGAGTTGTATATATTCCGAGATACTATAGAATAAAACCTAATATGTTTTGAAGTGTCGGATATTTTGTACAAAGACATTTAGGTCAAGAGATGTAGCAACTAAGAAGCCATAAAATATATTGTATTTATAAGTAGTATTTATACTAGTTTTATAACATTTGATTTAACATGTGGTTATTTCATAATGTATGTATTGTAGAACAATAAATATATATTATCAAGTACATAGCAATGTTAATAGATCTTCAATGAAAAAACATTCTTACCACTGTGTATAGTATCACCTAAGACTTTAACCTTTATGTTAGATGGCCCAGTTACTTTGATCTTGTTTTTGTTGTTAGTTTTTTTCACAATATGAAATAACATTATTTTGTAATTAATACAATGACTGTATGTGTCTAAGTTAAAATAATACTGTTGTTGTTGTTGTTGTTGTTGTTGCTGCTGCTGCTATATACATGTTCTGTTCTGTGTGTTGTACACTAAGAATTAAAGTTTTTTGCTAAATATCATTTCATCAGTCATTGGTCTTGTAATTTTATTTAATAAAAAAAGTTTAAATTTCACTAACTTTTGTTTTGAAAATCAGAAAATTCTATCTATTATTTGTTGTTATGTTAAATTTCGAAAGATTTATATCTTGAGCAAAAGATAATGAAATAATTTAATGATTGAATGCAATAATTCAAATATTTCTTCAAGGTGTTTCTTTACATCCACTGATGTTACTTTATATTTTTTCTATATTAGTTTTATGTCAGCTTCACAATAACACATAACCCCTCCCCTCTCTCTCTCTGTCTGTCTGTCTCTTGCTCTCTCTATTTGAATTAATTTTAACACTGGTAGATTGGTAGGGTTTTCCGAGATATGGCCGACACCCCCGTGCAGAGATTATTTTTTCTATGCTGTTTTGGATAGAGAAAGACGCAGACAGCATCCCATTCTAGAGACATCAATTTTTTTACTGGTTCTTTTCCATGCTCAGTGTACAGCACAGAAACATCGGACCTCGGTTTAAAGTCTCATCCGAAAGACAATTAGTAATGTTGGTTAAGATCGAGGATCAAATTCATTCTTTTTGTATCTACGCGTGTAATATGTAGGCATACTATCACTAAGCAACTAGGTTTTTTTTTTTAAAACAAACATATCTATTTTTTTAAATGTTCATTTCGAGCATGCGCATTCTGTGAAATTATAAGTTAAAAAAAAAGATTTGTTTAAAAACCTTCTCTCTTTTAATCCGTAATTAAAAAGCCACGGATTAAATGTTCCACGTTACTTATTCACAAACACGAAAAGTAAAAAACAGATTTTATACTTAATCAGAGTGAAGGACTTTGTCGATAACTGGATATGTTCTATAAATTGATAACTGTGTTTCTTATAGTACAGTTGTAAAATGTTGACAGGTTTCTTTGTTTCAATATTTTCCAACAATTCCACGTGTCGTCTTTAAGCTTTTTGAAGCATGCTTTCATTAAATAAAAGAAATAAAAGGCTGAGCATTGTTTAATATAACATGTTTGAATTACTGTTTGCTTAAAATCGATCTTACTTGACTGGCAAAAAACAAAGAAAACAGACGCTCTGTTATGAAATCAGCCAAAATATCCATTCAAGTTTAGCAAAGGCTTTACAACAACATCAACAACAACATTTATTTGCATTAAACCAATATACATTGCCTCTAGCACAAAAAGAGAAATAGTGAAAACTAATAAAGTGTAGTGCTCTTTTCTGAATGTCGGAAGTGCGGCAGTGGTTACTTTTTACATATTCAATGAAACACTAGTAAAATACCTATTTCCAAAAGTCATATCGTATAAATTTATCACAGTTGCGTCGTTTCTCTTACGAGCATAATCATTTTTTATCAGAAGGTCTGTCATTCAGTCAAAGAGATTCCAGTCTATCTTTACATAAGAAACCTGAACTGTGCCACCACTTGAATTCCAATAAACTGTGTCAGCACTTGGATTCCAATCTATCTTTACATAAGAAACCTAAACTGTGCCACCACTTGAATTCCAATAAACTGTCAGCACTTGGATTCCAATCTATCTTTACATAAAAAACCTAAACTGTGCCACAACTTGGATTCCAATCCATCTTTACATGAGAAAACCTAAACTGCGCCACCACTTGCATTGCAAACTATTTTTACATAAGAAACTTTAATTGTGCCGCTACTTGGATTCTAAACTATTTTTACATAAGAAACATGAACTGTGCCAGCACTTGGATTCCAGTCTATCTCTACATAAGAAACCTAAACTGTGTCACCACTTGGATTCCAATCTATCTTTAAATGAGAAACCTAAACTGTGCCACCACTTTGATTCCAATCTATCTTAACATGAGAAACCTAAACTGTGCCACCACTTGGATTCCAATCTATCTTTACATGAGAAACCTAAACTGTGCCAGCACTTGGATTCGAATCTATCTTGACATGAGAAACATGAACTGTGCCACCACTTGGATTTCAAACTATTTTTACATAAGAAACCTGAACTGTGCCAGCACTTGGATTCGAATCTATCTTGACATGAGAAACATAAACTGCGCCACCACTTGGATTCCAGTCTATCTTTACATGAGAAACCTTAACTGTGCCAGCACTTGGATTCGAATCTATCTTTACATGAAAAACCTAAACTGCGCCACCACTTGGATTCCAGTCTATCTTTACATGAGAAACTTAAACTGAGCCACCACTTGGATTCCAGTCTATCTTTACATGAGAAACCTAAACTGTACCAGCACTTGGATTAGAATCTATCTTTACATGAGAAACCTAAACTGCGCCACCACTTGGATTCCAGTCTATCTTTACATGAGAAACATAAACTGCGCCACCACTTGGATTCCAGTCTATCTTTACTTGAAAAACCTAAACTGCGCCATCACCTCGATTCCAGTCTATCTTTACATGAGAAACCTAAACTGCGCCAGCACTTGGATTCCAGTCTATCTTTTACATGAGAAACCTTAACCGCCCACTACTTGGATTCCAGTCTACCTTTACATGAGAAACCTAAACTGTGCCAGCACTTGGATTCCAATCTATCTTTTATATGAGAAACCTAAACTGCGCCACCACTTGGATTCCAGTCTGTCTTATTTCAATGGAATTGACCTTGCCAGTTTTATTCGTTTTTTAAGTTTCTGAAAACAAAAAAAAAACAAGCATCAATTTTTGCTGTAAGCCAGGATGTCCGTCGCTTAAAAGAATTTCAGTAAATCTTTTAGCATAAAGGATTTTCGTAGGTGAAGAAACGATTGTTTTTTATTTATCTTAAATTGTAAGTTACTCGAAATTCTACTTCTTTTGGTCGATTCACTTAAATTAACATTCATCTTGAAACAATTTAATTATATTTCAGCAAATATGTCTATTTATTTCTCTATTATAGCTCAACGGTGATACAAGACTTTTGCAACTAGGTACATCACATTCGAAATACTATTTACGATGAAACCAGTTATCAGGTTTTTGAACAAAGCCGTGGTGAACCAGTCATAAACATTCTTACCACTATGGTAAGCACCATCTCTAACAATTTCTATCTCCAGCCTTTTTGAAATTTCAGTATTCTTGACAAATAATGTTATAAGATCCGCCATTAAAGGTCGTTCCTAACAATATGTTAAGATATCGCCAAAGTAAACATGCGTGAGTTAAAGTCGCCCCGAGGTCTAGAGTAATAAATGATTTCAGAACACATCTGTCTTACTGTCTCCTTGTTCCACGTTTAACTTGTGTTTCCTGTGTTTCACAGATGGGAAGCTATATTTGGACAATAAATGCAAAGAAGAGCCTCATTTTTATGCAGACTACAGAATATGTAATTTAAGTGAAACATGAGACTGTTAAACTGAAAGAGGAATGAGACACAACAGAAAAGGGCAACGTTATGAGTTTTGTGTCTCAATGAAACCATAACGGGGGGGATATTTATACAAATTTGATCGTGTCTGTGACATTGTGATGCTTCTGTTCCTTTTTGTATTGTAAATTGCAATAATTGTAAAGAGGTATCGATTTTTTGGATCAGAGGTCTAGAAGTGATTCTTTTGTTGTATTTGTTTTCATCCTAACTGTGACCCTGCAGGCATAAATCTGAAACCGTCGGGGAATTTCGTTTTGCTATATCGCATCTTCTTGATACAGACGTCAGTTAATGGGCGTCTTTTTTTTACTTTTCGTGTTTGTGAATAAGAAGCGTGGGTTATTTGATCCTTGCCTTTTTAATTTCAGAGTGAAAGAGAAAAATGTTAAAAATTCTTTCTCTTTTTAACTTATAATTTCACAGAATGCGCATGCTCAAAATGAATACTTAAAACGAAAGAAGATATATTTGTTTTACAAAATGAAAGAAATGTGGTGTAAATAACCAGAATACAATGGTTTCATCAGACAATCTTTGTTTGGGTTTTACGGAGTTCTTTTACGGAACAGATAGAAAATTACTCTTTCATCCTTTCTTTTCAAGCTAAGCTTCTGGTTTCTGTAGCTATTAAAATATAAATATATCACTCTGACATCGCTTCTCACAAATGTTTCTCTCATCCAGCCTCCACGAAGTGGGATGGGAGACGTACTGTTTTTGTTCTCCCTGTCTGTATGTCACAAAGTTTGTCTGCGCCTCTGCTCCATAGCTGCTGGTTGGATTTGAAACTTGCTATGATTTATTGGCAGCAAGCCTACTTGATGAGCATATATATATTCAGCGAAGTTATGGGACTCGATTTGTCCAAATTGAAAAGAAAACACAAGCGCTATTAGAAAACAAGTAATTAACAACTAATATCTTTTGATTACTTTTGTAAATTTTAATCTATGTTTACATGTCTTTAAAGAAAGAAAAACACATAATTCTTAGCTGTATATTAGTATGTATGCACGTGATATATACTTTCTCTTTATTAACATGTTTATAAGTGAAGTCATTGTATTAAAGACAATATATATGCATACAGTGTACAAATAAAGCCGCGCTTTAAATAAAGAGATTGATTCCCCCTGTCACACAGCAAGTTCAATACATCTCACACTACCTGGTTCTGTAAGTTCTTGCTCATTTTGGGACACATCTATGTAGTGGCGTTCTTCACACCATCGCCTTAACCTTGAAAATATCGATGCACGCAAAGGACTTCCAAACAGTAGACAAACTAGGGGACATATCGCCACATGACAATAACTAAGCATAGTTGACCAAAGAACAAAGCGTGGCGAAAGCAAATTAGGATCAAAGAATACTTTAACAAATACTTGGGTTATGTATAACGACCATAATAGCAGGAACGTCAAACTTGTAGCAAAAAATAGTCTTGTCACGTGTTCATTCTTTATAACGCGTAAATTTACTACTCTACCAAAGTTTTGATGGATCTGCCGCGCTGTATTTGCTAACGGATTTGGTGGACCTGCTGCAAATCCGTTTAAAAGATTTATTAAAGCTTGTCCGTTAGCTCCAGGTCCAAAGAAAGCCCAGTCAGAACTTCTTGCAGGTTCATGATAAAGTGGCGCCATCCTGCGATGCGATCTCATAAACACAAGCAACCGGAAATACAGGAACATTATTACAAGCGTCAGACAAACAAACGATATTGTATATCCAAGCGTCTCGTTTTCCCGGTAGGGTCTATGATTGAATGTACACTGCATCTCTACTTGTAGAAATTGATACGCCCCTTCTTCAAATATTGGCGGGAACGAAAGACAAAACGCGGCACCCCAACCGACGACGATTATCGCAAGGTTAACAAGTCCATGGGAACATTTACTGTAGAATCTTGCCGCTGTTACCGATAAGTATCTGTCAACAACTATTGCTAAAAGTCCTATTAATGTAGAAACAGTAAAAAAGGAATTTGAAAATGCGAGGACTGTACACGTCTTTTGATCATAAATCCACTGAAAATCAAACAAGACAACTTCAATCACGAATGGTAAACAAAACACAGTCTTCGATAAGTCCATCACTGCGTTGCAAATAAGAAAATAAAATGGCGCCCGGTGCAACTTCCGGTCGCTTGCAACAAAGTAAATCACTGCAATATTGCTGATAAAGCCTAATGAAACGATTGAGACAAGACATCCTAAGATAATGGACTTATTAAATTCATATGTTACGGCTTTCGGTTGTCCTTTCGTGATTTTATCCCGCAGATATTCAAATGTGGCATTTGATTGTTCAGTGGAATAGTTAGAATGCATATATTCGGTCGTATTTGGCATGTTTTATAGCTTGAATATATCCACGTTTTCCTATATTATTCACTTTCGTCAGATAATCTAAGCATATCAAAGAAAATGGTCACATGTCAACTTTGAATGCAGTATACTGTTTAAACAAGGTATCAAATCCACGTACTGTTAGGGATTAAACTTGTTCCGTTGGGAGAATAATATTAACATATAAATCCTTTAATATACTTTGACTGCTCCGTAAAATGAAATCAAGCTTGTCGCACTATCTGCAATAAGTGTCCTCCAGCTGCTAATCGCGTTCCTACTCTAAAATTTAAAATAGTTTTTTCTTGACTGAAGTAAACTTTGTAATTGACAAGAGTTATATTTAACCGAGACTTCACTACACCCTATATACCAGCAAGAAGACGCATGTTTACATTTTGTTCGATTAATTTCGTCCAAGACGTTAAGAAAATAAAACTTGATTGAATGATCAGCGTCCCATTTCGATACATTGCTCAGGATGTTTGCTGTTTTTATCATGAGAAGTCTTATCGATGTCTCTCCTTGGATTCTAATCTATCTTATTTCACTGGAATTGATTAGGTGTTTCTCCATCATGCTTTCATGTACGCCTTTTCGCATTTCTGAAAAGTAAAAAAAAGCAATGACTCAACATGTCCGACTCTGCCAACATTTTATGAAAAACACTTGACAAAATAAGCATAAGTATTTTATTTTGCTTTTTCCTATGTATTTGCAAGTTTATAAAAAAAAATTAGTCGATTATCAGATTTGTTATGAACAGAGAGACACATTCGTAATTTTGCAATATTCCTTGTGTGTGAAAATGATATGTAAATGTTTATAATTATCCCAGACACATTCACGAGAATTTCTTTAGTGTTTTAAAAAATGAATGATACTTCTATTCGCACAGTCATATGATTTATAATGGTTCAGTTAAAAGTCAAACCAATGTGATGTTAAAACGTTAGAATTTATCAAAATATCAACAACAACATATCACTAACATGATGCAAAGTTGTTCAGAAGTCTGGAGTGCTTAAATCATTAGGAACACTTCGGTCTAACTGTCTCCTCGAGTCGTGTCAAACACGTTTTTCCCGACATTTTAGAAAGACTATATCTGGAAAACAAATGCAAGGCAAAGATAAACGTTATTTTAATGCAGATTACAAAATATACAAATTTAGAGAAACCTGAAACTGCTAGATGACATGAAAAACTACTTAGCAGAAAAACAAATTCACGTCTGTAAATACATCTTAGAGCAATTTCTTGTTTTGGCGTTGAATTTACAGACTGATGTTTAGTCATTTCTGACTCATTTTCAAATCAACTTTAGATTATACATTTCTCTGCAATCTGTCTTAATATTCTTGTTATATAACAACTTTTATAAGAATAAAAAGTTCCGGAATACAAGAAAAACAGTTTGATTATTAATACTTTGTTTACCTATCTGTGTTTTATTTATTTAAGTGGCAGTACACCATGCCACCTACAAAAGAACTGTTATAGATGAATGAAATGTCTGAAAATGAACATGAGAACCACTTTTTAAAACACACGCTTTCAACATAAAAATGTATTTTCCATCTTAACTGAATGGCTTTCAGAACAAATTTTCCTATGACTTCATACATGAGATCAACAACTGTTGCAATAAGCTAGCCGGTCAGAACTTATATTTTAACTAAATCCGTTATGTTAGATTTCTATATAATCTTTTTCATTGAATGACACAAGATTTTATAACATTAGAACATTCTGTAACAAATATATAATTCTTTCACAATGGTGTTGGGAATGAGGCCAGACCAAACTGAGAACATACAAGATGGAACTCATTGCCTCTAAGACAAAATGTTCATATTCATGGTTTATTATCAAATACCTCGTTTTCGAAAAGTGGAACTGGCAGTGTCAACGAAACATGCTAATGCCTTGTTTAAGTTACAAAAAAGAGAAAAAAAATCATTATAGAGAGACCCTATTCATTCAAATATGGAAACATGAAAGAAATGCATAATTGAAAATAATTGTATACGATGTAATAGATTAAACAAAATGTATTTCCATAAACAATAATAAAATGAAAAACGTATTTATTATGCAAGTCAAAAGTAACAGTAAGGATAGAAACAACACATCTAAGTTCTTGGAATTTCACGTTTCAAGAATTCCGAATTATAACATTGACATTACATGAACGTTTTAAGAATTCGAATTATAACATTGACATTACATGAATGTTTCAAGACTTCGAATTATAACATTGACATTACATGAACGTTTCAAGAATTCCGAATTATAACATTGACATTACATGAACGTTTCAAGAATTCCGAATTATAACATTGACATTACATGAATGTTGCAAGAATTCCGAATTATAACATTGACATTACATGAACGTTTCAAGAATTCCGAATTATAACATTGACATTACATGAACGTTTCAAGAATTCCGAATTATAACATTGACATTACATGAACGTTTCAAGACTTCGAATTATAACATTGACATTACATGAACGTTTCAAGACTTCGAATTATAACATTGACATTACATGAATGTTTCAAGACTTCGAATTATAACATTGACATTACATGAATGTTGCAAGAATTCCGAATTATAACATTGACATTACTTGTACGTTTCAAGACTTTCGAATTATAACATTGCCATTACATGAACGTTTCAAGACTTTCTAATAATAACATTGACATTACATGAATGTTTCAAGACTTCCGAATTATAACATTGACATTACATGTACGTTTCTTGCTTCAGACTCCAGCATTAAACGTGATTTATTGATATCAAAGCCATTCTGATATTGGATCGATTGAAAATGTCATAACAAGTTGCATGGAAAAACTAATTAATTAAATGAACTCAATCACTGTGGTAAACTGACAATATTTCTATATATTGTCCCCAGAGATATAAAGAAAATTGATGGAAATGAAATTTCACAGAAATCTTTATGTTGTTATGAAAGGAAAATGTTAGCAGGGTACAAAAGCAAGCGATGTGAAGTAATCTTAGGTCTTCGATGTAAACTGCTTAATTGAATTTTGGCAACTGAGTGTGCGCTTTCCGTCTAAAACTGGATTTTGACAGAATGAAAACCACAAATATGTAGCAGTTTACAAAGATTGCAGAGAGTTGTAAAATTGGGTTGGTTTGATATATTACTAACATATTTACAGTTATCGAGAATATTCGAGCTGCTCACCTATAACAAGAGAAAAAGGTTAGAGAAAGGCATTTATTCTAGTATAAATATTAATAACAAAGGCATTTATTCTAGTATAAATATTAATAACAAAGGCATTTATGCTAGTATAAATATTAATAACAAATGCATTTATTCTAGTATAAATATTAATAACAAAATGTAAATAAATGAAAAGTGAATGTAGTAGAGTAGTTTAATTTATTGTGTTTTACAATAAATACATAGACATATAAAAATAACAGATGACTTTTAACTTATAGATAGTCATATACTGAAAAAAATCTATCTATATATCTGTCTATCTAACATTAATCATAATTGTAATTTTGACTTCCCTATCTTTTCAATATCTCAAAATCCGAACATGTAATATAGCACAAAATCAAAATAATCAGTTATAAAAAAAAAACAGGAATCGATTGAATGGTATTCAAGGGAAGATTTCTTTATTTCAAAGTAAACAAAATGATGCATTACAGAAACAAGAACCGCTGACAGAAAGAAAGCAATCAGAGACAAATCCAATGTTAATCTATAAACAAAACAATATAAATAAAATCCGTAATGATGTAAACTCGAACAAACAATTACAACAAATAAATATCTGTCCGCATGATCATTTCCAGTAAATCAACAGTTCTTAATCAAACAAGGCATTGATTTAGTAATTATCTTCGACAAATGACGGTATTTCAATGGTATTATATGTCTCTAAATTCTGTTGATACTCTTCAATTACACATCTTTAAAAAGAGAATGGTCTTGAGCGGAACAATCAATGAATGACGATATAATAACAAGTATCAGTCAAATAATCAATTATCATAGAACAGAACAGAACATATAAAACAGTTACCAGAGTATTGTTTAAGGGTGATACTTTGTAAACATTTAATTTGATTTGATTCAACAGTGGAAAATAAGTGCCATATCTAGGGCAAAATGTTTTGCTTATTCAAATATGTAATACTTGACCACTAGAAGATGTGGGTTAGTAATGCTACGATATGAAGAAAATTAAATACTAAAAGTGATAGAAGTAGTCATAGTATGCATGGGTATTCTCAAGTTATACCATTGTGTACTTGGAGCAAAACAAATATTACCAATGTTGATACTTAATCTGTTGTAAAAAAAGAAAAAAAAACAGGTTGATTTCAGTTGAGTAAAGTTGAATGTTTTACAATTCTTTTACGATTAAGCAAACTGTAAGTGAAATTTACAACTATGGTATATTATTATCCATTTAATCCCATCCTAGATGTGGAATAACTGTTTGCTTCTTTGAATATGCATGATATTTGTACACTTACAGTGTTTTCAGTAGCAACTTTATCTTGACCATCATGCATTTAGTCACTTTAACCACTAATAAAATCCTTAAAAGTTTTCGTTAATAATCTAAGTCTTCTGTACTTCTTTAAAAGATGTTAGAAATCGTAAACAAAACTTAAATCTGAAATGAATAAGACAATATCTTAATCTAGGACTAAAGAAGTTTTATACAGTTACCTTTGTCCTAACGATGAGTTAGTATTCCAGAAAAATGTTTAAAGACCAACAGTAGATCTTTTGACGCTGGAAAGAACGATAATGTATCAAACATTAAACAGAACTATCTGCCAACGAATGCAACAAAAGCTATCCGAAAATTACATCACACATGTCGCAGCGGAATGCTTAAACGTCCACAGGACTTTGCTAAAAATCCCCTATAATCGCGATGGGCGATAGAGAGACGAATTATTTCTCTAGAATTTGCAATGGCGTGCGTATACTCAATATAAAAGAAATTTATCGACTTGAAATGTTTTATGTATTCATTGGACCAGCATCCTGGCAGATTGGAAATTAATCCCGCTGTAAATATTGTTCTGTTTTCTATAAGCATCTACTGGAACAGTTCGCCTGTATTATTTAAATTTCTATGTATAAAGAGGAAAACAACATTATCCCATGATCTTTAATGTCTTTCCATTTTTTCCTAGATACTGTCCTTCCTCTGCGTCAAGGGACATTTATTACTGGTGGAAACATTTATTACTGGTGGAAACATTTATTACTGGTGGAAACAGTTAGTACTGGTGGAAACATTTATTACTGGTGGAAACAGTTAGTACTGGTGGAAACATTTATTACTGGTGGAAACATTTATTACTGGTGGAAACATTTATTACTGGTGGAAACAGTTAGTACTGGTGGAAACATTTATTACTGGTGGAAACAGTTAGTACTGGTGGAAACATTTATTACTGGTGGAAACATTTATTACTGGTGGAAACATTTAGTACTGGTGGAAACAGTTAGTACTGGTGGAAACATTTATTACTGGTGGAAACAGTTAGTACTGGTGGAAACATTTAGTACTGGTGGAAACATTTAGTACTGGCGGGAATTTTATACACTTTGGAATTTTTACCTGGACCTGAAATATTGCTGACAATTAAAATTGTGCCTTCCTAATCGTTCGTTTTGAAAGTAATAAAAAAAAAATTTGAATTTATTCAGGAACAAAAATAATAACTGACTGCACTGTTATTATTCTAAGGTTACTTAGACTGTCATAAGTACTTTTAAGATAAAGGAAAAAACGGTTCTGGCTTTAGACATTTACGGGTCATTCAACTTCTATATGAATAATTTTCTTGGACCTCAATACAGCAAAATATCGAACTGGTGGGAGAATCTTAAGAAAGGATAGTGGGATGATCTGTATGATGCTGGCCTACATTCCTCTCATATCTGTTCTGAATAGAAATTCTTCATCGTATTCAAGGTTTAATATATCGAACAAGACACAAACTATACCTCTGTTATTATAGCGTCGAAAATGGTAATTTATAAATGATGATAATTGGAAGCCATCTTCAACAAGTTTTCTTTTCAGTTCTTAATGGAGATTTAGAACCTTCTTGGATTTTTATATACATTTGGGGTCTGATCTTTACTTGTTGTGCACTATTTTCCAATAATTTTTCGATAAGAATTAAACAGATCAATTAACTACATGTCGTTATGAAAACAATGTTGCAAATTCCTGTCACTACGTTTGCGATACTTCCTGTAACATACCGACAACATTTTTTTTCATGATGGCTCGATATCGCAGTTCGAAAGCTCCTAATTTGTCTGACCATTTATTGCATTAGTTTGTTCAATATTCTCAGGATCTATCAAGAAATGGTATCTAAGGACCAGAAAAATATTACTAGCATTCAACTCTTGTCTTTATGTGAATTTAATTTAGTAGCAACACCTAGACTGCCAACATATGGAACGTAAAGGCATATCAAAAATAGTAAAGACTGCCTCTCTCTCTCTCTCTCTCTCTCTCTCTCTCTCTCTGCTTTTTACAAGTACTTCAGAAAACAAAACTTCTAGATAACACAAATTAGCTACCGTCACGTTGGTAGTCACGAGACCTTACGCAGATCTCACCGAATCTCTGAGAGCTAATTCAAAGGCAAGATAGGGGTATGCACTGTCTCAACACTTTATTCGTTTCTGACAGCACTTTGACGAAATGAAATGGATTAAAATAAACGTTTCTATCGTCTGGCCGTGTTTATGCGCTATTGTCAGATTGCGTATATAACGGGTAAATCATAATATCGGTTGGTAGTAATTAAAACAACAGGTTCTAATTAAAAATGTGATATAATGTGCATGTTATTTTGGAAAAGTAACAGAAAAAAATAAAGGATCTATTATATTAGCCTTAAATATGTGAAATATTTTCCTTTTTTTCTGCGATTCTGTTCATTTATTTAACATCATCTGAAGATCTGTGTCACGCAAAGCACTTCCCTTGAAAGCTTTTTTTTTGATACGCATAAAATAGTAGATTAATTTAAAAAACAAAACAAAAAAAGCACTTTTTAAATTAATTTGATGTGGCAATGGTAATGCAAAACGTCACCGGACACCGGACACAGGTACGTGGACAGAATTTATTATTTAAGGGCGGTAGAAATTTGGTTTGAAATACTTCCGTCAAATCTTTCAACAACAATACCAACCTAATTACAGTTTCACGACAAGTTAAATTTGGCAATTATTCGACAATATCCTTTTTGTCTTTTAGATACTTCTACAAAATAATTCTTTAGTTTTAGAAAATTTAGAACATGTCAACCTTCCAACACGGACAATCTTCACGATTCATTAAAAGAATATTTTTCATTCGATCTGATTTCCATAAGACACACATGACATCATAAAAATATTATCGATTGGTTCTACAATCCCAGAAGGCAATTTACATGTACAAATGAATCGTAATCCCCTATCATGTTATCTGATATAACATCATTAGGAAAAGATATCCTTAATACTTTTCCTAGTTATTTTATTTCTTGTTGGTATATGTGTAGATGTAATTTGCAGGTAATTAATTAACTTTCATTTTCGACTGGCGATTTTAGATTTTCGTAAATTATCACTAAAACTGCATTAATATAAATCTTTCCAGTGCATTAAAAATAGATTGATTTTGTGTTTGAATCTGCCGTCTCCAATTCACTTGAGATAATTTAAATCTGCGATTTTTTTTTCATACAGCATGAATAGTGATAATAAATATAATGGATTATACCATCCTTGTCAGCTAGACGAGTCCATTTTCAATTAAAAGACTTTCTGCAGAAACCTAAAATGGTTTCTGGTACAAATTTTCATTTTTTGTTCTATTTAGGGAAGAAATTCCTTTACGCAAACAGTGATGAACCTGATCAGACACTGCATATTGAGTTGTCTGATCTGGGGCATATTGAGTTGTCTGATCTGGGTCTACACTGTTTGCCTATGTCTACTTTTGCAGACGCTTTAAACCATTTTTTTTCTGATATAAGGAATCGTTGTAGTGATGTCAAATTGAAAATACAAACTTTTTCTACTTTAAAATCTACGAAAACGAAATAATGTCACATGAAAAAAAAGAACTAATTCATCTCGCTGTTACGAGTTTAGTATCTCATTAATACGAGATATATCGTAATGACAAGATAAGTGTTTCGTATTAACGAGATAGTTATTTGAGACTTCTATATACATAGACTGAATTCAACTTTTTATAATTTGAAGAAAATATCAATAAAAAATATATTCAACTGGTTCCTTTTAAATATAAAACACAAATTGAAATAAAGGCTCTTAAACTACAGTTCTTAATGTAGTTGCTTAAAGGTATATTGTAATGTATTTTGAATCTTGCTACCTTTCCTAATATGAAGATTTGTGCAGAAGGTCATGACTCGTTTGGCTCAGTTACATTTCTTTCATTTTTTTCTCTTATGTTAAATCCCGCGTGCGTCGCGATGTCTCTAAATGTTCTCTATAAAGATTTCATCGAGGAGTTCATTTGCTTCTCACCTCTGACTACATGGTATATGAGAAAGTCGTCAGTTTTGCAGAGAAAATGGTTAGTACAAGTAAGAAACCCAGAAACACTGTACAGATAACAGGAAGGTTTTTCGAGCGACTTATTTCTATACCCCCCCCCCCCCCACCACCACCACCACCCACACAGACACACACACAGACACACACACAAATAGGTCTAACTTTCGTAATACAGTTATAAAACACACAAACTTGATAACTAGAATTCATATTATCAAAGAAAAAATAAAAGATAATAAGTCTTGGTCAGAAAAAGACAGAATCTGTCAGAACAAAATACGCAGATATATCAACTGTTTAGTTCAAACATTGTAAAGGGCTTTCCTCATCTAACTATCTCGTTACAACTATATAAATCAATTCAATCTTTAATTTTAATCTTCATGTGACACCATTCGGCTTTCGTAAAAGTGAGGAACACTGTTTGACAGATTTGTAAATGATTCCTTGGTGTATTTAATCTACAATATATGGGAGCCTGTGCAAGAACGGACAGAAAGTAATAAAAGTTTTCGATATTGTAACTCCAAACATGTTTTTAATGCTTTTTATTGGCATTTGTTTGACATGGCGAGTGATCAACTCTTCATTCTAAGTTTTACCTTTGAAGGCATGCATGCTGTGTCTAAATCAGATAACATAGCTGTAAAATAAGGAACGTGTATAATCTACATATTTTGTGATTTTGCATCCTATTGAAGAGATAACTCTAATAATAGGCTTGGAAAATATGCTCAAGGTCTTCATGTATTAAATAATAAATCACTACTACATATTAAGTAATTTGCTAAAGCTGCTGAACCTTGGATGATTCAAAATACCAATAAAGTTTTAGTTTGTTTCAATTGCACTTTTTTTTCAATTTCCAAGGCAAGGAGGTGACACTCATGATCTGCCAGATTAGTAAAGAATTGCATTCGATTAAATGTAAGAATAATTTTACGTTAAGAATCAAACACAAAAAGTTTTCCGAGTTTTCTGTATCTATGTATGGTTTTCTATTTTTTTTTTTTTTTTTTTTTTTTTTTTTTTTTTTTTTTTTTTTTTTTTTTTAAGAAAACACTCCGATCATTTTGTTAATTTTTGTCCAAATTTCGCAAATATATAGAGGTTTTGTCCTAACAGAAATATCAACTTGATATGCCCATATATATTTACTTCAGTGACATACGACTGGATTGTTCAAAACTCTGCAATTTTTTCCACACAGATCGGCAAAGTCGTTTTTTATTAGTATAGATTTAGTGAAAACAGAGACAAAAATGGATGTGGTGCATGTCGTTACTTGAGAAACGAATAGAAATTAATTAATGGTTTCAGCGGTGAAGGAACTGCTTTTAAATAAACAAATCCATCCAAAGAGGCTGAACAGAAAAAAAATACTATTAGCCAACTAGTCTGACAGTGGCAATCTCTTTATTGATATCAATATATGTCCCAACCAGAGAGTAGTAATCTGTTCAAATGTTATTCCAGAATTTTAACAAAATTCACCCTTCACCAACTTTTCAGTGAAGTTAATAAGAAAAGCATTATTGGCTGTAATTTTTTAAAAAGCTGACCGGAGTGTATGTTTCTATTCTGCAAATGTTTCTAGTTCTTGGATAGTTTTTACATATTTTCTACAAGTCTTGAAGTCGGCTAGAAGTCGGCAAAATGTAAAACCTAAACTGAAAACTGAACCGTGTAATGTAAGATGAGGTTTGCATTTTATCCAGTTTTAACAATCTAAGACGGGCTTGTCCTTTAAATGTAGATATAAACATACTGTTGAAAGGGATGGAAGAAATGCATATTATCAGATAAAATAATAGAAAAAGAGCTTATCAAACTTGAGCAGAATTTAAATGGTTGGGTTATAAATCTTTTAAATGCTGAACTGTTTATGCTGTTCTTGACACTCAAAGAGAACATTGGTGTAGCCATATAAACTAGAAACCATTATTTTGGCATCTACACTTGTTGATAATTCAATCTGACATGATACAATACAGAACGATACGATACAATTAGATACGATACCACACCACACAACAAACCACTACACCCAAATAACTACACAACCAACAAACCACTACACCCATTTAACCACACAACCCAACAAACCACTACATCCATCTAACCACACCACACAACAAACCACTACACCCAACTAACTAAACAAACAACACATAACTCACAACCACAACTCATCACACCAGCTGTAGTTGGTTTTAAAATTTCACGTCAAAATCTCAACCCTTAAAAATACTGATTCAATTGAAGGTCACACTAGATTTTAAAAGATGCTTCCATTTCTTTTATATACAAATTAGTTTCTCTGTTCAAGTCTGCATGGCCTAAAACTTTGAATCTACCTCTAGAAAGTTAATGAATACAGGAAGCAAACTGCATTAACATTCTGAAATACCTTTTTTCATTTTTGTATACCATCAGCATGTATTAAAAAAGCTGTTGTTTAAGAAAGAGAAAAAGATCAATCGTGCAGTGATCAAGACAAAAGTTTTATTTCCCTTCACATTTAGATTCAAATGAAGCATCTAAGGAAATCGACAAACCTATGGTGAACGGTCCAACTTGCTGAAACAAGAGAATGACAGAGAAACGCAAGTTTACAGAAACAATCTTGGCATCGCCCAAACAATCAAGAAACATTATATTCTTCAGGAAATATTACAGACTAAAGAATTCTTTATCGTCTCGTTCTTTTACCAAAACAATGTCAGCACATAAGACAAAGCAGCCTGTCTACATCAATTATTCAACAAAATAAATGTAATTGGATTAGTTTTTTTTCTTTCACAATTTAATCAATGAGCATAGTTTAAGTCAATCAATTAGATTGCATTGTTGTATTACACAATTCATTGTATGGGCTTACTGTGAAGGATTGTTGTGTTCCCTTCTTGTTATTGTTGATTTCTTTATGTCACAAAAAGTGGCTGATCACATTTATGTCTTTTTATTTTATTTGTTGTTGTTATTGTTATAAAAAATTTTTGAAGGACTCTTTCTACAGATTTTCAAAGACATTTTTTGCATAAAATAACCATTAAGTTAATTTGGAAGCTATACAAAACTGATATTTTTGTTCGAAAAATTATATTCAATGTTTTCTTGATTTTTAAAGTTATGTCATTAGATATGCAAAATTATAAGCAATGGTTATCATTTTCTATCAATGAAAATTGACAAAAGGAATGATAATACCAGAACTATATCTAAAACATTTCGCTTCTGCAGTTGGAAGCTTTTGTATTCCGTAAATACAAAGGTTAAGCGCTGGCTAAAGTATTTTGGAACTGTTAAGTAGAAGTCTCTTTTCTTATGTCAAGGCTCTAGAGATTCAACGTGACAAGCTCGCAATTATAGTGAAATACGTAATGCCGTTTATTTACATTTGACCATCATTGTTATTATTTATTCCAAACCATTTAAAATGATTTTGTGAAATTCTATAGTAAATTTTTATTTTATTCTGTAAAGTTATCAAAATTATTTGATAATAACAATATGGAAGAAAAATATCTAAATATTTTAGTAATAAAGTTATTAATCAATCTTTTATATTGTATATGATAAGTAACATTCGTTGAAATGACTTGACTTATTACACGCAACTCTGTTTCTTCTACAGTCTTTTGACAAATTTGGCATTTTATGAAATGTAAAGAAAAACATGAATAAACTGTACTCTTTATAACTCGTTGAATTCAATGATAATAGACAATTTGTATGAAGAAAGCTCGAGTAATCCTCGATTTGCAATCTGATATAACGTTAGCGAGAGGTTCCTTTATGTTATTGTCGTTTTTATTTTGTATTGAATAATAACAGAAAGGATTTGGCAAAGATACAAACTGTCATGTTTCCTTTATCACAATACTTCTTTACAATAATACTAAGCTTGAATTATATGGACTGATTTCAAAACTGCCAAATGAATATTATTTCAAAAACAAAAGCAAACGCACTCCACTAAGAATAAGAATCTTAAGACCTAACAAACACTTAGTGATATAACGTTTGTGTACCAAGTGTCTTTGACTTAGAAACAATTATAGGTCATATTATTCTTAGAATAATATTAATGCTTCTTTGAGGTTCTATGTGTCGTTTTCTTCTGCCCTGCTTTTCTTTCAGAGGTTCTGAGCTTACCTTCTAGATATTTTACATACCTATTTCTCTCATCTCAAGATGAATTAAAATGATAACATTTTGATTTTGTTTAGACATTATTAATATCTAGAAGGCAGTATCGATTCCCCGTATTATTCCTAGAGACAATTTACAAGTTATCTTTTATCTTCTTCCAAATAACATCATCATTGAGAATTATTTTCCTTTTATTTTTTTCCTGGTTTTATACATGTTCATAAATTCAAAATCGAAAAAAAAAATGTTTAAGAATATTGTTAACAGTCTGCGGATTGTATTTTTTCATTTCTTAAGTGCGTTTTCTGTTTCTGCCACGTTGCTAAGAAATAAAAAATAAAGATTTCGTATTTCATACGAAATACTCATCAATACTATGTAAATAATTGTCATAAATATTTATCTAAGATACACTAATATAATTGTTTAAACTGTGTAGAGGTCAAAATATATGGCTGTTTAAGTGTTTACAGAACTGTTTTTGTTCTTGAGGAGTATGTTTGAGTAAGATATTGCCTTTTTGAAATTCAGTAAAGAAGTTTGTTTTTTTTTTTAGTTATTCAAATGGTACAGATGGTATACAAATACATCTTTTTTCTGAAAATGTTCGGTCAATTTCTCCAGAAACTTGAAAACAAAAATTATTGACAAACTTTGGTATTTCACGTTACTTGTAAATAATGCAGACTGCACTTTGAAGGAAAATAAAGAATTAAACGATACGCTGTATAACCAACAACGTTTAGATGCATTACTTTGGTTTTTATCCGAACTAATCACCATCCAATAAACAATTTTTAGTAACAAGCAATGTTTGTGTTTTTGGTTTCTTTGTTAAGTGTCTGTCTGATTATTTCCAAAGGTTCACAACCAGACATATCTCCCTTACACAAAAACGTTACCCTAATATAACTTTAACTGGATTTAAACAGTTAATAGTCAATAATCAATTTACACTAAGTGTGATTATTTTGATATACGTCTAATTTCTTGTTTTTTAGATATGCTCCACGTACAATAAATGGTTAAAACATTTTCTGAAATCGAAAAGGAAGGTAAAAAGTCTAAGTACATGGTGTATTTATAACATTTCCATTGTAAGTCAAGAAATTAAGTTTAAAAATAGTCAAAAGATATACATCAGAATTTTTGCAATTTTCATTTAGTACGAATTGTTTATCTCTACTTATTTTAATTACTCATTGTAACGTGGGTATTTCCATTCTATTTTTAAACTGCTGTATATATTTTTCCAGCAAATTCTTTCAAGATGTAGGGGAGCCTGTATATTCTAAAATGGGAATTCTTTAGAATTATCTAGAACATTCTTTGAGCACAAAAAAGAAGAACTTTGAGACATAAAAGGAGTGGTAGAAAGTGTGACTCTGAATGTTAGTGCTGGAGATTAACTTGTGCTGGATCAACATACATGGACATTATCAACACCTTAAGAATATATTCACAGCTGAAATAATATTTCAATTTAAAAGGATTCTGTGAATAAAGATAGCGACAATAGGTTATTTTGGATTAGTAAACATCACATTGTAAGTCATTATTGTTTCATTGATAAAATGTTGTTTTGAACTAAATTTTGTTTTATTAAATCAAAATACTAGTTTTTTTAAACTGTGTACTCGTAACAGAGTTTATTTTCTTATAAAAGATACGTTAATTGGAAAGAGACGATTGCCTCTGCCTATTTTCTATAATGTTACTCACAATATTCTGAATATGTCAAAATAGAAATAAACATCTTTAATCGTCGACAGCAAGAATTGATCTAAGAATGTATCAGTCTAATTTATGAAAAGAGTGTCCCTGGTTGTTATTTCTGAAAACATCTTAAAAAATGACAGGTGTGGAATAATTATGTTATTTAGATTAAGGTATTAGACCAATAATGTGAATTAAGCTCATTTAATAAACATACCATCTTATGAGAGAATATAGATAATGCAAGAACTTATATCACGAGCTTTTCGAGATATGACAAGTATTAATTTCAAAACCTCGCCAGTCTTAATTGGTCTCTAAATGAAGACAAACACGTTGTTGTTGATTTTTCTTAGTATGACCATAAGGACAACAGAAAGGAAAAAAACGTTTAATATGCGGTATTGACAAATTGATAACTGAAATCACTGATACCCAAACATAGTTTATTTATCTTACATAAAGGCATTATAACAATAGAAATATATTTAACACACACAAAAAACAGTTAATTTCACGCCATGAAAAGTTAATGTTTCAAAACAAACAAAAAAAATATAAAAAGGGCAAGATTTGTGTTTATCCCCATTCTCATTAGTGAAAAGGTCTCAAAATGAAAGAAAATAGAAGAATAATTCAGTACTCTTCACAGTGGAGGTAAGTCATTATGGATCTGATACCTTGATCTGATACCTTGATCTGATACCTTGAATCAACAGATTTTTCTTTCGGACGAGAGATGCCTTTTCTTGAAAATGAAACAAGAATTGACACTTAAAATACAGAAATGGCTACTAACGAAAAGTATTGTTACAGAATGCTTATGTTCTAATTATACCACAGAAGCATACAGAGTATGTTATACGTCACGTGCAAATAGGCAATATACCTAATGAGATTAATTATTTAGTAATTTTATTGAGAATGAATCAATTAAAAATGTTCTAACGGAATACAAAAAATGAATGCAGCATTACATTATTCATTTTATGACCGGATCTTTGGTGGCATCTTGATACAGAGACCAGGTTAAGCAAGAATAAATCATTAATCCATTAGTTGAATTACATGTCATTTGAAGAACCCAAGTATATGATCAAGTGAATTTAAATAAAGCATTATAAAACTAAAGGTTTTTAATATGGATGGTTTTTTTTATCATTTATAAAATGTTAGGATGAATGGGTTCAGTTGCTGAGCTCAACGATAAAAATTACGACCTGTGACTGAAACACTAACTCCTGTGACTGAAACACTAACTCGTGTTACAAAAGACACTGAAAAGGTGTACAAAAAATATGATTATGACTCGTCACATTCAAATATACAAAATCAAAAAATATAATTATATTTCATTTTTTCAGGCATTTCTCATCGTACCACAATGATTGTACTAACATGTTGGAAAACTGTGGCTATATTGCTCATGTTGAAGGTTTCAAGCAGTGTATTCATCTAAACAAAGAGAAATTTATGGAAACCATCAAGAAAGAAGTTATATATTTACAGAAAATTAATGGACTGATATATTCCATTAAGTAATTATACCGTTCTTGAAACATATTGATAACTTCGAAGTTTCCCTGATAATTTTATAAATTCTCAGTTTGTATACAAAACAAAAAAAAAACATAAGTATATATCATAGATTATACTTTTTTTAAGTAACTGACCAAAGAGAGAAATACATAATTTATTTTTTATACAAAGACAAAAAAGGTAAATGTAAGTATCGCAGTAAGATAATTTTGATATCTGAAAAATACAAACAAGAAACGTAATCCGTTTTACTACACAGTACCTTAAGATAACAGCCCATGATGATGAGGAAAGAAAGAAACAAAACAAAACGAAAATAATATGTCTTTATATAACTGAATGCGTTTCAAACGGAAGTACCAAAATTTAGAGCTGTTCATTTTAATTCAATTTCAATGTATTAGTGGTACATAAATAATTCACCGAGATGAGAATAGTAAGCAAACAGGTAAACTGGACGCTTAAGTACTACTCAAAGATTAACTGAATGTGTACTCAACCGTGTGTATTTCTGTGTAAAGCGTGCCTGTTGTGTTCAGGCAGCCACATTAATTTTATTCAGCACAATAAAATGTAAAATATTCTTTTTTTGTGACAATTTAATCAATGAACAGGGTTTAAGCCAATCAGTGAGACTGATCTGTTATATAACACAATTAATTTAACTGAGACCTGCTCTGATTCAATTAATCCTGTCTGCGAAAAGCTATTTTGTCAAAGTTTCGGCTCTGATCATCTGAGATCGCATGAATTTAGCTTTAAATAGAAACTGTTCTGAAATACAATCATTTGATCAATATTTCTGATCAGTAAACTGTTTCTGGGACTGAGAAAATGTTAAATAACTTCTCCCGAAAGCAATAAGAATGTTTACTAAAATATTCCTTTGAGAAATACTGTTGTACAATGAGCATGCAATATAAGGCGATAAAGTGAAATTTACTTGTTTGTGTTCTTAGAATGTTTTTTTTTATTGGCTTAGATAAAAGTTTGTGTTTTTCTTAAACAAACTGATTTTCTATTTAGACATTTATTTTTTTATTGATGCAGATATTGAAAGAAGCGTTTCTCGAAACGATTATTTGTAGAACCAATGATACTTTTTATATATATCTTATTAAGCGACAATAAACAAAAGCGTTGATTCATCCAGTTGGACTCCATGCGGGCACGTTACTCGAGTAAACAGGTAGACATTTTGGTAAATAGAATGCTATTTTCGATGAAACATAATGTACTGTTTCTCAAATGATTCTATACATGTATGTTTTGTAAATTATGGAAAAGACTTTCCCAATAAGAATAAAGTGAAGCTTCGTTGACATATTGTAAATTAGCACAAGGACCTTCTGTTTATAAAATTAAACAATGGACAGAAATCTGATTTTATGGTCGTTGTTTTGTGTCTGCAGTGACATTTTCATCATATTTCAAATTGCAAATAACGGAAGCATTAAAGCGTTATGAGATCGTACATCGGAGTTTCTCATTGTGAATTTTGTCAATTTGGAGAACACATATCAGATATCCAATCATTCTAAATTGAGAACAATCCTACCATCAGGCGCCATAATGTCCTCATGAGTATAAAAGGAAAAGTAAAATTTAATCTACTAAAATAATACATATGTTTATTATGTTGGTATCAGTGAATACCATATAAAAGTATATAAAATACTTGCTCCTTAGCAGATCACAAACTTGATCATTTTGTTTTGTCTTTGACGACATTACATAAAAAGGTCATATTTTCCCACGCAATTACTCCTCTTTCTTGCACCTCCTCTTTTGCTGGCTTTATTCCTTTAATTTTTAGAGGTTTCATAGCGTAATTCTGATCAATATTTCATATTACACATTATGCAGATTTATTAAGACATTGACATGACAATACCATGGAAACAGCATTTGTTTCTAAACCTGCTTGCTACTAGAAAATGTAAAACTTTCGTAAGAAGCATTTAAATGTACTTTTAAGAATAATGTATGTAAATATTTGTCGAAACACTCAGAACAAGTTCCATATTAGAAATTACTTATTTGGAACAAATAAAGTGTAAAGTATTCAAGCCGTGCTCATAGTATCATATCAACCCTACCAAAATCGCAAAGCCCCACAGACAGACTCAAAAGTAGTCCTTATTCTATAAATTTAACATTTGATCAATCTTGAACCAGCATCTGATTTTCCTGCTTTGTTTCTAAGGTCGCGGGTTCGAATCCCGTCAGAGGCGAGATTCTCTCACGATCTTCACATTCCTCCACGCTGCACGAATACTGGTAAGGAATCCAGGAAGCAGTCATCGAGCGTGATGAATCTAAGTTGTAAGAACTTGTATCGCAATCGATGTAAAATAAATGAGTCTAAACTAAACTATACAGATATAAGGGAAATTTGCGCGACTTCTGACCTTTAATTCAATTGGCTCGTCCTTATTTCTTATTTTTTTCTTTATTTTCTTTATCATCACACATTAAGCCAGATAAATAATATTAGACTTATCTGAAGGTTTCTTTTTGATAATTCGAAATTTGCGCCAAGATATACTTCCTTCTTTTATAAAAATTTGTCTTAAAATATTAAACATACCATAAAGTTATTCTGACATATTAAAATAAACTAATTATTGAATTGTAGCATTAAAAACTACGGATTTATTTGGCGCATCTGTATTTGCAGGTCCAAATATTGTTTGCATAATATTAAATTCGGAATTTTATGATCATATGTACTTACTAATTCAATGATAGCTTTTTTGCTACAACGCTCTATCGAAAATTGTGCCAACTCAAGTAATACCCTGAAATATTGTATGAGCAGTAGTCCAATGCGAGTACCACTCTGAATGATATTAAATTCAAAGTACATGTAGTTTTGTCAGTGTACGGAGGAGTTACTGTCACTTAATCGCAAGACATATGCGTAAACAACTGTAATTAATTGGCAGTTAATGGGTAAAGGAAATGAGTAAGTCTTGAATATTGAAAAAGTCAATTTGCCTTTGTTGACTGTCTGCTGAAGTTGCTGAACTGCAGTCATAATTCACTTTTTCATGCTTATTTTAAAATAAAGACACATTGGAGAAAAATTGACTGGCTTATTCAGAAACCTTGGCCTATATTTCAAACAAATAAAAGTGCTAATATCAATTATCTGCGAAGACACAGAATAGGTATGTGCTCTAGGTTACATTATGGACATATTTATTCTTTACGATCCGGTGTTATCTGATGACCATGTACAGCAGAACAGGCCAGGCAATGATTAATTATTTAGTACAAAAAGTAATTGAACATTCTTTCTTCTTTGACTGTTGCACATGGTTACGGTATTAGAATTCTTATAAACGTTTTGTCAGCCCTCATCGAATGGAGCTTTTTTTTTTAAATGATACTACCCTATGACAAACTATAGACCATATAAAACACTTTTACCATTGGAGTTTCAAGAAATAACTAATATTCACTTCAAACCTCACGCGACTTAGTGGGTTTATAAGGTATAGAAAAAAACACTATGTTTTTTTGAAAGGCTGACCATAAAAACAACTGTTATTTGGTATTTAATCATTCACATTATGAAGACTTATAAACTGATCACAAAAAGCAAACAAAATGAAAAGCCAAAAGTGAAAGGAAACGAAATATGATTATAAACATGGCACAGATTTACCCCACCCCCTTCATTATAAGGGGATGTTATCAACGTAAAATTCAACATAAATCTTTGGGGCTTTAGATTATCTACAATTATTTTTTTCATGTACTATTCTGAACAAATGGGCAAAATATCAAATGTTTTACCGTCTAGTTTTGGAAAAATTAAAAAATGAAATCACAAATATCCAGTTTTTATCGATTAACCATGTTGAAAAGCTTTGTTACAATGGAAATATATTTAAAACGAAAGAAATTGAATTCAAATTCTATAAGAGTAACAGTTGTTAAACCAAATCAATGTAAAACTGCCAAAAAACTAGAGAGAAAAATTGGCTTGAGTGGGGTTTGAACCAATGTCCTTCAGTGAGAATGTCTCAATCCTACACAAATTAAGGGAGCTGAATACTCTTCAGAGTGGAGGTAGGGTTTTAGGAATCTAATACCTTAAGTCAATCAACGACAGTTATTTGTATCGCAACATCAATCACTGGGCTTGCTGCTACGGACTGCTTTACTCAATTGATTCCGACGGTTGACATGGTTTAAGTCAATCAAGTACAGTTAGTTGTATTGGATAATCAGTTACTGGACAATTAACAAAAATGAGAACCCGAGGGGTTACCGCCTTGGAACGGTCAATGTCAAAATATTTGCCACTGGGGGTTTAAACCAGGTTCTAGGGTGCACCAGGCTCACACTTGCCCCAACAGGTTATCATAAGAACAAACATGAACAAGTTGTCTTGATGAATTAACTCCAACCCATCCATCAACTCTACAATGTTGCATGCAAAAGCACACAAACATAAAAAACATAAAAAGCTAATGGCATTGTAGAGTGAAAAAGACAGGTACTTAATGACCTTACTGAGTACAGAGCACTTAAAGTAAATTCAGCAAGAACACGAGTAGTTAGTTGTATTGCACCATAAATAATCATTACTGGGCCCTTTGGCAAGGAATGCTTTTTTCAATTGATTCCGACACTATTCACATGGTTTAAGTCAATAAAGTACGGTTAGTTGTATTGCACAATCAATTAATGAGCTCGCTGCTAAGGACTATTTTATTCAATTGATTCCGGCTATTCACATGGTTTAAGTCAATAAAGTACGGTTAGTTGTATTAGCAATTAATGAGCTCGCTGCTAAGGACTATTTTATTCAATTGATTCCGGCTATTCACATGGTTTAAGTCAATAAAGTACGGTTAGTTGTATTGCACAATCAATTAATGAGCTCGCTGCCAAGGACTACTTTCATCAATTGATTCCGACTATTTACATGGTTTAAGGCAACCAAGGACAGTAAATTGAATTGAACCATCAATTACTGGACTCTCTGGTAAGGACTACTTTACTGAGTTGATTCCGAATATTCACATGGTTTAAGTTAATCAAGGAGTTTAGTTTTATTGCACCATCAGTTACTGGACTCTCAGGTAAGGACTACTTTACTGAGTTGATTCCGAATATTCACATGGTTTAAGTTAATCAAGGAGTTTAGTTTTATTGCACCATCAGTTACTGGACTCTCAGGTAAGGACTACTTTACTGAGTTGATTCCGAATATTCACATGGTTTAAGTTAATCAAGGAATGTTAGTTTTATTGCACCATCAGTTACTGGACTCTCAGGTAAGGACTACTTTACTCAGTTGATTCCGACTATTCACATGGTTTAAGGCAATCACGGAGTGTTAGTTTTATTGCACCATCAGTTACTGGACTCTCAGGTTAGGACTACTTTACTCAGTTGATTCCGAATATTCACATGGTTTAAGTCAATCAAGGAGAGTTAGTTTTATTGCACCATCAGTTACTGGACTCTCAAGTAAGGACTACTTTACTCAGTTGATTCCGAATATTCACATGGTTTAAGTCAATCAAGGAGTGTTAGTTTTATTGCACCATCAGTTACTGGACTCTCAGGTAAGGACTACTTTACTCAGTTGATTCCGAATATTCACATGGTTTAAGTCAATCAAGGAGAGTTAGGTTATTGCACCATCAGTTACTGGACTCTCAAGTAAGGACTACTTTACTCAGTTGATTCCGAATATTCACATGGTTTAAGTCAATCAAGGAGAGTAAGTTTTATTGCGACATCAGTTACTGGACTCTCTGGTAAGGACTACTTTACTCAGTTGATTCCGATTATTCACAAGAAATAGATGTTCTTGTATCAAAATTAATTATCAAGCTATGCTGTGGGAAAATCAAATATTCATTACATGTCTTCGTGAATTACTTTAACCACTTGATGATTTTCTATCATTCTGCCTTTTGTTGGACGCTTGCTTTAAGATACAGCATATATGCAACATTTTTCTCTGCCCATTTTTGTTTTGATGACCTGGTGTTGATTATGAGACTAATGTCTCTGGCAAGTTGTTGTAACATATTTATGGATATTCTGGAAATGTCTGTAGACATGGTAACTGTACTTACAGCTATTCACATTTTGGGACGTGAACCACTTTAGTGAATTGGGAATACTGGTTATTCCCTCTCGAACAATCATTGGTTCTACTACTAGAGCAAACATCTAAACAAATAGAAGAAGTAAACAAAAAGAATAAATTTCCAAAAAATCAATGTTTACTGTTCTAATTTGGTGACTGAAAAAGACAATCCAAAACAATCACTTTTATAACTGCTTTCTTTTTAACTATTTTGACGTTGAAGGTCAACTACTTAGTCAAATAGTGTGATCAAAATTTGAATATCCTTGAACCATTTATAATGTAAAAGTAGTAAATCCTTTACATAAACTAGGGCCTGGAGAGTTGTTTTTTCATGTATAGGAAGCTGGCAGTAGCAGTAACAGCAGTAGCAGTGAGCAAACGTGAAGGTGGCAGTAGCAGTAACAACAGTATCAGTAGGCAAAACGTGAAGTTGGCAGTAGCAGTAACAGCAGTAGCAGTAGGCAAAACGTGAAGTTGGCAGTAGCAGTAACAGAAGTAGCAGTAGGCAAACGTGAAGGTGGCAGTAGCAGTAACAGCAGTAGCAGTAGGCAAAACGTGAAGTTGGCAGTAGCAGTAAAAGCAGTAGCAGTAAAGAGAACGTGAAGCTGGCAGTAGCAGTAACAGCAGTAGCAGTAGGAAAAACGTGAAGTTGGCAGTAGCAGTAACAGCAGTAGCAGTTAAGAAAACGTGAAGTTGGCAGTAGCAGTAACAACAGTAGCAGTAAGCAAAACGTGAAGCTGGCAGTAGCAGTAGGCAAAACGTGAAGTTGGCAGTAGCAGTAACAGCAGTAGCAGTTAAGAAAACGTGAAGTTGGCAGTAGCAGTAACAGAAGTGGCAGTAGGAAAGTCTTAAAGATCTTGAAAGTTTCAATGAAAATAAAACATGTTTTAACACAAACAGACCCCCCCCCCCCCCCCCCCCCCCGAGTTTATTGCGTAGGTCTGCGACTGTTTCTGACACTGTTGCAGACTTTCATTAATTTTGGTGCAGATCAGAAAAATGTCATTTTTGATGTTAAGAGACCCTCCCGGGTTGATTCAACCGGTCTGCGACTGTTTCTGACACTCTTGCAGACTTTCAGGAATTTTGGTGCCAATCGGGAAAATGTCATTTTTCATATCTAGGAACCCTCCCGAGTCGATTTCACCTGTCTGCGACTGTTTCTGACACTCTCGCAGACTTTCAGTAATTTTTTATGCCAATCGAAAAAAATGTTATTTTTGATGTCTATGAACCCTCCCGAGTCGATTTAATCGGTTTGCGACTATTTCTGACACTGTCGCAGACTTTTAAGAATTTTGGTGCCAATCAAGAAAATGTCAGATTTGAGTCCTAGGAACCCTCCCGAGTTGATTTAACCAGTCTGCGACTATTTCAGACAGTCTCGCATACTTTCAGGAATTTTGGTGCCAATCGGAAAAATGTAATTTTTGAGGTCTAGGTATCCCCCCGGGTAAATTTTACCGATCTGCGACTGTTTCTGACCCTCCCGCAGGCATTCAGGAATTTTGGAGCCAATCGAGAAAATGTCATTTTTGATGTTAAGAGACTCTCAGGAGTCCATTGTTACGGTCTGCTACTGTTTCAAACACTCTTGCAGACTTCAGAGTGTGCTACTGCTACTGCTGTTACTGCTACTGCCAACTTCATGTATTGCTTACTGCTACTGCTGTTACTGCTACTGCCAACTTCACGCTTTCTTTACTGCTACTGCTGTTACTGTTACTGCCAACTTCATGTTTTGCTTACTGCTACTGCTGTTACTGCTACTGCCACTTTCACGCTTTCTGTACTGCTACTGCTGTTACTGTTACTGCCAACTTCACGTTTTGCCTTCTGCTACTGCTGTTACTGCTACTGCTAACTTCACGTTTTGTCTACTGCTACTGCTGTTACTGCTACTGCCAAATTCACGTTCTGCCTACTGCTACTGCTGTTACTGTTACTGCCAACTTCACGTTTGATTTAATTTCTACTGCCAACTGCTACTGTGTACTGCTACTGCCACCTTCCTACTAACTTTTTTTCGTGTTGCTCATTTTCCTTTGTTCTATACTGTGAGTAACATTAGTGAGTATTCGAGTATGCTACTATTTAAGTGGTTTCCTCCTATTACATTAAATGAAGCGTTACATGTTGACAGTAACTTTATTCTTAGACAAGAAAGTATAGTAAAACTTCATGATTGTATGAAGAAACAATATTCAAGGCGATATGATACAGAGATTAATAATAACCCCTGCGTCTTTTGCCAATCGACATAAAATCTTACATTGTAATTTCCTTATGAATGTTTTCATCAGTAAGAGTAATTTGATATGCAAATTGGTGACCTGCAGCTGTCTTCTGTAGTATGTTAGAACAAATGCATTGTTGGAATTTCGAAAATGTCACGGGAAGATGCAGTAAACATCTATTATTGCTGGACAGAAAATCGATTTTGGAAAGACATTAAATGATGCTGAAAATCCATATTCCATTTCCTTGTACCTGTTGATACAACATGTCATATCTATTATAGATAGACTGTAATATGATAACAATAGACCTTAGGTGCTTGAGGTGGATCAGAATGCTGCTTTTGTTGTTGTTATTGTTGTTGTTGTTGTTGTCTGCTTTGCTTTGTTTTGTTTTATAGATCACTATGACTTATTTTTAAAAACGTTCCAAAGCTATAAAACTCTCAAACTGGTAAACCAAAACCTGTCATTTACCCCCGAGAATTATTTCGTGTTTCAATCGTGTCGGCGAAAAATGATTTTTCAATTTATGAATGGGTAGTGCAAAAGATGCATTCGCATTTCATCGTCTTGATCCTTGGAAATAAGCTCACAACTTTCATTTGAAATGAATTTTAGATATTTAAATAACTACAAAACTAAAAGGAACGGCTAAACATATCCGTGTAACCGGCTACACACCGTGGCTAAACATATCCGTGTAACCGGGTAAACGCCGTGGCTAAACATATCTGTGTAACCGGCTACACACCGTGGCTAAACATATCAGTGTAACCGGGTAAACGCCGTGGCTAAACATATCCGTGTAACCGGGTAAACGCCGTAGCTAAACATATCAGTGAAACCGGGTACACGCCGTGGCTAAACATATCCGTGTAATCGGGTACACGCCGTAGCTAAACATATCTGTGTAACCGGCTACACACCGTGGCTAAACATATCCGTGTAACCGGGTAAACGCCGTGGCTAAACATATCCGTGTAACCGGCTACACACCGTGGCTAAACATATCCGTGTAACCGGGTAAACGCCGTGGCTAAACATATCTGTGTAACCGGGTAAACGCCGTGGCTAAACATATCAGTGTAACCGGGTAAACGCCGTGGCTAAACATATCTGTGTAACCGGGTAAACGCCGTGGCTAAACATATCAGTGAAACCGGGTACACGCCGTGGCTAAACATATCCGTGTAATCGGGTAAACGCCGTGGCTAAACATATCTGTGTTACCGGGTACACGCCGTAGCTAAACATATCAGTGTAACCGGGTACACGCCGTGGCTAAACATATCCGTGTAACCGGGTAAACGCCGTGGCTAAACATATCTGTGTAACCGGGTAAACGCCGTGGCTAAACATATCAGTGTAACCGGGTACACGCCGTGGCTAAACATATCCGTGTAACCGGGTAAACGCCGTGGCTAAACATATCCGTGTAACCGGGTAAACGCCGTGGCTAAACATATCTGTGTAACCGGGTAAACGCCGTGGCTAAACATATCAGTGTAACCGGGTACACGCCGTGGCTAAACATATCCGTGTAACCGGGAAATCGCCGTGGCTAAACATATCTGTGTAACCGGGTAAACGCCGTGGCTAAACATATCAGTGTAACCGGGTACACGCCGTGGCTAAACATATCAGTGTAACCGGGTAAACGCCGTGGCTAAACATATCAGTGTAACCGGGTACACGCCGTGGCTAAACATATCCGTGTAACCGGGTAAACGCCGTGGCTAAACATATCTGTGTAACCGGGTAAACGCCGTGGCTAAACATATCAGTGTAACCGGGTACACGCCGTAGCTAAACATATCCGTGTAACCGGGTAAACGCCGTGGCTAAACATATCTGTGTAACCGGGTAAACGCCGTGGCTAAACATATCAGTGTAACCGGGTACACGCCGTGGCTAAACATATCCGTGTAACCGGGTTAACGCCGTGGCAACATTTGTAAAGCACATTTACATTTTTTGAGTGTTTGTTTGAGATTCGTTACAAATTTCATGAAAACATATTATTGTAGTAGGTCAAAGGGGTTTCAACTATTTAATATTTTGGTTTTTATAATCGCTGTGGCCATCGTAATATGAAGATACGCTTAAACCTTACTTGAGACACATCAGTCACACAAAAGCAATCTCCCATTTAGCTAACGGACATGAAAACATATATTATGCGTTTTCTTGATGTTATGATATGCAAATTGGAAAACGGCAATTTTGTCTTCCTATTTACTGTTATGCTTTGTGGAATATTCAGAAAATGTCGCATGAAATGGACATGAACATTTGTTATTACAGACACAGAGAACTGATTTAAGGTAAGGGTTTTAATAAACGAAGAGAAATTGTTATACAGTCATATTACAACTAGGAATGCAAAGTTTTGAAAAAGTGATCCTGTTTCACAAATTGATATTGTTACTATACATCTATTTCGATTATAAGTAAGAACTTTATTTCTTTTTGCGAATTAAGAAAGTAAATTTTATAAAGAAAAAGTTTATTGTTTCAGTTTTTATGACGGATTCTCATGAAAACAATTGTGCGACTGGCAAGCAGCCTGAGAGTGGACTTCTTCCGTGTCAAAGTCGTGAATTTAGTACAGGAAATATATGTAGAAATATTCGTCTTTCAGTCTAGAATTCCATACACTTTTTCTAAATAGGATATATGAAATTGAAGAAATACGTTAAAACATACACAAAATAAAAATTCGTAGAACTAAAATCAAATAAGAGAAACAACTGAATGAGGGAAAAATATGATTCAGTTTTGCTCAGTCTATATCTAAATTAAAAAAATATTTACTTTTTATATGTTGAACTGGGTAAAATGCAAATCAGTCTACCTCATGTTATAATTTTTAAAAGCAACAGCTTTGTTATCAATCAAAATTTCCATGCTTCCTTTGACAAATTAATAGAACTTCATCATTGTACCGTTTTCCTTTTGATTTTGATATGACCAAGGCAAAACTGTCTTCCATCGCAATATTTTTGATGAAGAAGCAAAAACCCTAAAAATTAACAAAATATTTTTGCTCTGCATACCTTGTTTGCCATTACAAATTTCTGTGGCAGGAAATTTACCATTTTACAAATACATTAAGACATGTTTTTAATAAATGAGTATTAATGATCAACATTATTTTTTGTCAAATCACATTGTAGTATTTTTCAAATTTCTGCTAAGTCTAACTTTGGTTAATGTGTACTAACTAAATTAAATTTACTTAATCAGGTCCGTCTAACCACCCGGTTCAGACAGATGCTTTGGTTTTTAGTTGAAAAATAATGTTGATCATTAAATAGGTTAATGTTTAATAATACGCATTAACAAAAATAATTGGTCGCGTGCCTGCGGCACGCCTGACCAATTTATTTTTGTTAGTGTGTATTATCAAACACTAACCTATACTCACTACTGCAAATGACAAACTGTTCAATTAAAGTTCATAGGCAATTTCCGTTTAAATGTTTCAGTGATTCATAGGTAAACTCATTCAGACTTGAGGTAAGGTACACAATTAAACATAATGATGATTTAGCAAAATATGTGGCCTGTCTGACCTCGAAACCACTCTAGAGAGTTTCCGGGTAAAGTAATAGCTTAAGAAAGAAAGAGAAGGATTTTGTGACACAAAGAAGTCACTGAAGGCTAGTAGCTGCTGCCGCATAAAAGGGGGGAAATTGGTGTAAACTCGTGCTGATCTTTCTTTGAGGACCTGGAGCTCAAATCTTGAGACCTCCCTCGCACATGAGGTATAAACCCTGGCCCTTTCTATGTAATATGTATAAATGTGAATTTATGTCAAATTAAGAAATTATCACCTGAAGAATACTTAAGTTTAGACATTCTACCTACGAAAGAGGAGGTAACTGCAACCAGTTATATACAAATTTTATCGATAGAAAATCTCCCTTTGCTTTGAAGCGGAGAATCTGGCCTACCAAATACCAATGCTCGGTTATAATTACCAACATAAACTGTGAGAGTAGTGGTTGAAACCTTTAATACAGGTACATTTTATACAATATTACTTCAAAATCAGAAAATAATCTCGACATCAAGAGTGAGATAAGTGAGATATTAACTGAAAAGTTGAAAGGGAACTTTTGTTTTCTTCTTAACTTACACTGTATCTCCCTTTTAGTTCCATCTATTTTAATTGTATTAAGAGTTTTAAGCATATTTGAAAAGATTTATCTCTTTCAAACTAAGTTTTGCAAAAATTTAAAGATATTTTTGTTACGAATTAACTTATGAAAAGAAAACTGACTGATATACACATGGTGAGAGATACTGCTTATGTTCAATCACATTCTAAGCTTAAAAAGTATAAACATGTATTTGTCATGAATCACTGGGAGATTAAGCATCTGTCAGACCGTATGCTATACTTAGAATAGATTTTGCAAAATGTTGCCCCCTCTCCGCTTTTTCTACATCAGCTACTGTGAGCTTGACCTTTGTTTGAGTGGATGCAATATCGTTCATATACTCATTATGCGAAACCAACCTGAAATAATATGGCTGGTTTAGATGTTCTTTAGATATGCCAAATTATCTTGGCTCTTGGCTCAGTTGTAAGTTTCAGAAACGATATGATTTGAGAGTTATTGCTCTGTAAGCAGACATTTTCAAAACCGTTTTCAAGATGCAGGCCCTGAGAGCTTCACTTTGACCCACTGAGCCCAAAAGCAATGTAGTCTATAAACTCATAATGTCCAATTATCCTGTAAAGTTCCGGAGTCCTTGGCTCAGAATTTTGGCTCACCTCTCGGAAATTGTTTTCAAAGTGCCGACCTATATGAGCTTAACTTTTGACTCAATGAGCCCGTTCGTGCAACCATCCTATGAAGTTTAGGCATTACTGAGTTCAGAGTGCTGGACCCCGTTGGCTTGTCCTATGGGCACTTTGAGCAAACAAAAAGAAATAAAAATAGTGTTCATCTACTTAACATGCCTAACGTACCATGCAGGTATCAAGTATTTAGTGCCTTAGATTTTGATCGGCTCCGTTTATTCTACAGTCCAACCGATATGTCATCTATAGTAATATATACCTTCGTTTCTTCGAAATGTTTGTGAACAGAGATGGGGGCATCTCAATTTGTCTGATGCACATCTCTGGTTTCCTACTTGATTTTTTTAGATCTTTTCAACATATCAAGCACCTAAATGGATAACTTTAGTCCTGCAAATGAAGTGCGCGTATTCTGCAGTCAATACGAGTTTAGAAAAAATCAAACTTAAATAGGGATACCTCTCTATTGAAATTAACAAAAAAAAGAAAACAAGAAAAGAAAAAAAGCGTTGCAAATAAATATATTTCAAAGTAGAACGCCTTAAGTCGTCACAATGTTCGGGATTTCGTCTAAAAAGAGTATGATGGTGTTAATTTTTTTTCAATTCTATCCGAGTTGCGGATAGTCTGAATCTTAACCCTAGCCAGTAAGACGATTTGACGATTTGTTCTACAAAAATTTTAAGAACAGACAATTGTTTAAACAGTATGTAAATGCATGCAATATTATGATTACCTTGGCGCCCACAAGAAAAGGTCGCTTATAAAGGTTTACAAACGCCCACCTTCACCCGCATCGGAAACGAACCAGTAGAACACGGTGGACAAAACAAAAAGACGGAACAAGAGATTCTTGTAAAACAACATATAAGAAAGACAATAACCTGAAGAAATCGTAGTATAGTGTTTCACGCACTCGCTTCATGGCAATTTGCATTGTTAATTTCTTCAATTGTTAATGAAATTCCGCATTAACCTCGCGTTAATTAAAACACTACAGATGACATAAAGAATAGATAACGGTGACGTAACATGGCTCGTTAAGTCCTTTTTAAAATGCATGTTATCATAATGTAAGATTTTATAATGAAAATTATGTCCTGTGTAGGAAAGAATACATCACAATAGTCTAAACCTACAAAGAAAAATAATATGCCGTAAATTAATACAAAAAGGCGTTTTTACATTCCTTAGTGTGCAAATTTAGAAATACATTTGTAGCAAGGTAATTATTTATCTAGAAGGAGATTTGTGACAGATAAAACAAATTTTTCATTAATCCTATAAAACTGAGTCTAGCGCCCTCTTTCACAGTCGGACTGCCATCAGGCGGGCAGTTAAGCTATCCATTTTTCCCGGGAAAGGCAAGAACAAGGCCCCAATTCTTGGTAAGAAACTACAAACTCTCTCATATACCTCATCAAAGGGAGACGTGGAGCTCAAACCAACATTTACATTACATCAGTGGGAGGTTTACCATTACAAATCAGCGACATTCACTACATTCCGTAGGCGATCAGTGCTTAGAGAAATGCACAAAGAATGACAATTATATTAGGAGTGGACAAATTGAATTTGTATGTACATAAATTAATTATCCCAAAAACATCTTACTTGAAAATGTTTTTGGCTCACCTGCTTTTGTTATAGTCATTTTTTATTTAAACAAAATCTCCTCCTGAATTTATTGGTCAAAGTTGATAAAATTTGGCAGAGATGTTCCTTGCTTAAAGCTCTACCAGAGTTGTTCAAAAAATCTATTCCGTGTAGAACTCTGGCAACAAGAGTGAAAAACTTTAAATGTTTTCTGTCTAAAATCACATGACCAAGTACTGTGAAATTTGGTGTGTAACATTGTTTAGCTTGTGGACTTCTACAAAGATAGTTCAAACTTTGCACTCTGGACCAGTTTGGCCCCGCCCGTATATCAGATAATTAACATTGACATGAAATAGAGAAACTTTTAGAAAATATTCTTATTAAAAACCGCAACTGAGACATTAGAAATTTAGGTTTTGCTTTAGCTGGTTGACCTCTGTTAAGTTTGTTCAAATAATGCCCCTGGGGTCACTATTAGCCCCATGTTTTACATAGAAATAAAGAGGAAAATCTGAGATATACTTCTATTGTAAAACCACAGAGTTCTAACATTTTGGAGAAAGCATTATCTACTGGACCTCTACAAAGACTTGTCGTGGAGTGCAGTTATTTTCCACTGAGTAATGCAGGTAAATTCTTTAAAAATCTTTTTTGTCAGAAACAGCAAAGCTTAAACTTTGGACATTTGAGGTGTAGCATTATCTGGTCGAGCTCTATCATATAATGTCCCTGGGGTTACTTTTGGTCAAACCCGAGGGCTCACATGTTTGAAATTTTGAATGTTTTACATAAGTATATAGAGTACAAACTCTTTTTGTAGGAAATCACAAGGCCCTCAAGTTCTACAATTTTGCGCTTTATTTATTTCACCTATACAAAGATCGTTCAAACATTTGCTTTAGGATTATTTTTAGCTGGACCCTAGGGTAAATTTGTTTTATATAGACTTATACAGGCAAACTAGTTAATTTTTAATCAGAAACCAAAATCTGAGACTTCTGAAATTTGGTACGTTGCATTACCTAGTAGTACTGTATTAAGTTTGTTTAAATTACGTCACTGGAATCAAAATTGACCCCTGGAGAATCTGTTTCACACAGAAATGTAGCATTATCTGATGGACCTCTACTGAGATAATTTAAACTATGTCCTTTGTGTCTTTTTTGGCTCCGTTCCGTGGAACATATGTTTTACAAGACTTATAAAGGTAAACTCTTTAAAACTGTTCTTCTCAGAAGTCGTAAGGCTGAGGATTCTGAAATTTAGTTTGAATAATTGCCTTGTGGTCCTTGACCAATATCGTTCAAATAATGCTCTTTAATTTAATTCTTTCTTTGTTTTTATTTTGGTGAAAAATACATACATTGCACTTGTCTTTCTTAGCAGATGTACTCAGGTTAGCGCTTAGGCCATTTGAACCCTTCTGCTAGCATTCACCGCAAATTCTCTTTATTTAGAGATAATTTAAATTAACGTTGGTTTATTAATGACAGCATTTGTAAGTGAAGTGTAAACTGTGGGTACAATGTAACATACCAGATCCGTTTTTCTATCACCAAGAAATTGTTTTAGCATATTTGGTTACATCATCTTTATGTAGGTCGTACGTAATTCACGTACGTATTTATAACTTGTCGTCTTATGAACTTCCGAGTGCACATCATGGTTATGGGTTGTTTTGTTTACATTGTAAAGATAACCCAGCCCGAAGGTGGGCCTCGGTCGTATATAAGTAGTGAGAGTTTCACAACGTTCTACAATCATTAATTTGTATACTTCTACGAAATACTGTATAAGTAAAACTATTAAGTACTTCAATTTACAATTAAGACTTAGTTCAGTTAAATTTACAAACGACAATGTTCATATTTGGAATACTTGTAGCCATAATTCTTGCCGTTGAAGGTGGGGAAGAGCCAAAATGCACCATCGGCAAATATCAGATTATTCCAAAATTGGACTGCAAAGGGTATTACTTGTGCGTGTTTGGTCGACCAGTTGAGATGCCTGACTGTCCGTCTGGATCTGTTTTCAGCACGACAGCACATGTGTGCGTTCCCGAGGACAGTATCTATAACGACTGTAAAGTTGACACGTGGCCGTCGATTCCAGATATCGGTAAGTTAAGCATGTTTATTACGGTATGTTCAGAAATACAGCTAAGATATAATGAAGATAAGAGTACATTAACATCTTGCATTGCTACCTGAATTATGTTTAGTAAATGTCACTTTAACACACTCAATATTGTTCATCTACAACTGCCAGTTCTGGTCCAGAAACCAAGCAACCTGAATTGACAGTGCAAAACGGATTTAAAAGGACATACCCTAAAAGTTAACGATGATAAACTTTTTCTTATTAAATTTGAAATGAAATATATTTGATAATGTTAAAAAGGTCTTGTCCTTTAGACACACCGACACCAAAAAGCGCCCATTTATATAGAGAATAATAGGTTGTTGTCGTGGATTGGCAAGGCGTAGCCGTAGGACTGCCCGATAAATTTCGGAGCCGAGCCAGATAAACTCTTTTCATCCACAACGTCACCCTATCACTCATTTTATCCTGTCACTTTTTTTCCTTTTACCGACAAAAAAATTGCAAGCGATACATTGGTAAAGTCCCAGAATCACCTGTAGAAGTAGTTCTTTTACAAAAACAGATGTCTTACCGGCATAAATGGTCCTTAATAATGGTAACTGTTCTTTTTAAATCAAAGAAAATATCGAAGAAATATAGTGCATCAATTGTTTTAATGAAATTGCAAAAAAAATAAGAAAAGCTTTTTAATGAAAAAAAGACTTGAATACTAAAGTAAAACATATATCAATATTGTTTAAGAGTGAACAGAACATGGTTCGATCATTATCCTATTCATACATTTATTTTTCTATATCAGCAAATGGATTGGTAAGGCGTAGCTGTAGGCCTACCCGATAAATTTCGGAGCCAAGCCAGATAAAATGAGACTTTAAAAGTAGTCCAGCTGATCACATGATCAGGTAACCGTATATCAAGGTCACGTGACCAACTCCTGTATAGATAAATTAAAATGTTAGGCACCAAATTGTTATTCGTGACAGGATAAAATAAAATAAAAATATACCCACAATTGTATTAACATCTCAATTTAAAGACGAATAATAGCGAATGTAGTGTTCTAGATCTGTTATCATTTCAAAAGAAATGGATTGCTCAACCAAAATTAATTATACAGCTGTTGAAAATTGTTCTAAAACCGTTGTGGTATTTTTATTAATAAAAGTTTGATTAATTTTAAGCATTGTTTTCCATATCAGTTAACTTGCGTTACATGTTCTTATGCAAAGGCAAAAGTATCTAATTTTACCTTAAAAGTGATTAAACTGATGTTTAAATGCGTTATAAAGTTATTCAATTGATTAAGAAATATAACAAGAAAATAAAATAAGAATGTTAGAAAGTCTTCTGGTCGTAATTTCTTTTCTCTTTCTTTGTAATTGATGATTGTGTAGCTTCTCGGGAATTTGTTTCATTGCATTTTTCAGACGTCAACATAAACAACAGATAACAGTTGACATTTTTATTCCCAACATTTTCACTGTGTAAACAGTAAGAGAGGCGTAATTTGGTTAATTTTCTTTGCTAAGAATGCAACGTCATTTACTCACAAACCCAACAACGGAAACGGAAACATCTCATGACGGCGCACCATTCTTTTCTATTATATATATATATGTTATCAGCTACTGAAAATGCAATCTTATCTTCACATATAAACATGGTTTTCTTTGTTAGTACCTGGAGACACGTTGAAACAAAATGGTGTAATGGCGACGAAAACAAATGTTTTAGTTCTATACAAGAAGCAGAATGAAGTTGACCAAAACATTCTCCAGTCTGATTTTCTTCGAAGCAAGCTACATTATCTAACAAATAGACACAGCCAACCTTATTAATGATCACCTTTGAATTAATTCTATCGCAGTCACTGATTTTATTAGAGCAAAAAAAGGTATAGATTTTCTATCATCAGATAAAATGTTTCATTTTCCTGCCCAGTGGGTTTCTTCTTGAAACGAAATGACAGCAGTCTTTTAAATTTTTCCAGGTCCACTGACCATAGCTCAGCAATGTCAGCAGAAAGGAGGTTTGATTCCCCACCCCAACGAGTGCCAGGCTTACTATAATTGCAGTATGTGGATAGCCACCGAATCCGTATACTACGAGCAGTTTATGCAGGAGTGCCCATACCCTCAGCTCTTTAGTGCTGAGACAGGGAAGTGCGAGCACTTTGAAAACGTGAAGTGTGGCAGCCGAAAGGTTTTCAAAAATGGATGTAAGTTTTTGTTGGTTAACCATGAATCTATGAAATATTCTACCCTTTAGACATATGCCTAGGTTGTAAAGGAGCAAAGGGGTCGCGAATGCTGTCGAGAGAGATATGTATAGTCGATGTACCTTCAGAATAGCAATAAGGAAAATCATATCAACAAACGAATTTGCATTAGGCTGGACGAGTTGAAATAAAAATTTCGTTTGAAAGGTGTCAATCATAATCTCAAACAAAAATTCTGTATTTTATGCGAATTTTCTAAGCATATTAAACTCGTATTATACTATTAGAAAAAAGTGAACACTAAAATAACGATTCAAATGTGGCATGAATTAAAACTGAAGGTTAATTTTTCCTTCCAGGTGATTACAGACGCAACCAGTGTCCTGTATCCCACTGTATCCCTTGTGATATCAGGTTCCCGAGCTGTGAAGGCAAACCCGACGGAATGAATGCCAATGAAATCAAAATGTGGAGCCCGTATTTTCTCGACTGCTACAAAGGACGCATGATATCTGAGCGGGCTTGCAAAGTTGATGACGAAGGAATAGCACAGTTTTTTCACCCGGAGCTCAAACAGTGCGTCTCACTTGATAAAATCCCACGTGTGCACGGTGGCATGATGCCAGACTGTACAAATCTTGTAGATGGGTTCTACCTGGATGAGTTTGGTCGATGTGACCGATACAATGTCTGTAAAGACGGGAAATTCTTGAACCACGTGATGTGCCAGCAAGGAGAGACGTTTGACGCTTCCCTTGACGTCTGCATGCCGACAGAGAAGACGTGTGGTCCATGTGGAAACAGATCGGACTGGTGCGTTTATATCTTCTTTTTACTAAGTCATATTGCTGTTTTGATAAAAAATGTCTCTATCTTTAACAAAATAAAATATTCTTAGTGACAAAATGGGGCACATCTACTGTAAATCTGTTTGCTTTTAGAGAAGAGGTGGAGTTGAATCACACAAACGATATGTTTAATTTCGTTTAAAACTTTAAATCGTAACATTCCATTACTTTTTCAGTTGATTTACAAGCCGGAGAGAGTGCTGCAGAAAAAACAATCAAATTTATTTCGCAAGAAGTCCAGACACTTCTCACAATCTCTTCTTGGAAGCCAATCAATCGTATCAGAGATATATTATAGACAATCATTGTCGTTGTATAAGTGTACGTTATCTGTGATATTTCTTATTATTTCAAAGATATGATTACATAATATCACGGTTTCACTTACAGTCCGTGAATGTGCTTGTTGTGATTTTATCAGAATCTCAGAACATTTCCTGTCTGAAAATTTTATTTTTGTATCTGTAAAATGATGTATGTTATGTATTTTAATGAAATCCAATAAATTGTTGTTTAAAATCTATGTCCTCAACCGTTTACTGTTTTCTTGACTGAATAAGAGTCGAAGTTGGGTATTCTGATATATACGATTGAACTGTATACTTAGTACAGTTAAAATTTGGCAGTTTTCGTATATAGCAGAAACATATACATGTATGATAAATACAACATATCAATGCAGATTGTACAAGCTCCACTATACAATGAATTTTGTTTGTTTTTAAAGATTTAATAGTATACCAGACTTACCCTTTTATTTCTGATATTTCTGTCAAACCAGCTATTTCCTTACTGCTAGTTGATAAGTTGCATTGAACATGGAAATCTCAGCTCACAACTCACTGAAATCAGTGACTTTTACAAAACTCAGTAATTTAAAGCAAAACCTTTCAGTTCAGGTTTCTGAATGTGCAAACAAGTTTTTATGAGTATACTTTAGATAACAAATACATAATGAATTTCTTTTTAAAATGCAACTGAATTTTTTTTTACACTTATTATTACATTTAACTTGAAGTTCTGAAAGTGCAAAAGTCTCACCTGCACAAAGATTCTTTTTTGTGTCAAAGACTTCAATAAAGAAAAATGATTTCTCCATTGATTCATGGCAAGTGCAAACGATTTTAGAGTCTCAATCTTTCGGAAAGTAGCGCTAATCTTTCATTTAGAATGAGTTTTAGATGGGTTTTCTTAAACCTATTAATCTTTTATATGTTACACCAAAGGGACAGCTAGCTATACGAATTGGTTTCATCGGCTAAACAACTTAGCACACTTTTAAAGCACTTACGCATTTATACTATCTTTTTGTGTGTCTGTTTGAAATTAATTACATAACTTCATGAAAACATTTTTTAATAAATAATCTAAAACGTTATCAAAATTGTAAAAAAAATATCAATAATTCACTGTGAAATTTCAAGCGCATTATTTTTTATTGTAATAACATACGTACTAAAGTAGGTCAAATATTTTCAGAATTGTAATGCCAATCATATTTTTTACGCTTATACTTCTCTCGAGACAAGTCAGTCATACAGATCAGAAGCAATCCTCTATTTAGCTAACGAACAAAAAATCAGGAAATTGTAAACAAATAGTATGCTCCGTGGACATATTTCTTGATGTTTGATATGCAAATTGGAAAAACGGTAATTTATCCTCCTATGCCCTGTAATGCTTTGTAGAATATTCTGAAAATGCCGCATGGTATAGACATTAACATTTGCCAAGAGAGACACAGAGAACCCACTGAAGGAATGCAGATTTTAATACTTTTGCATCAAATAAGAGAAACAGATATGCAGTAATAAATGTGCTCTAAAGACAAAATAAAATAATTATTTATCCGTTTCAAAATGTGATCATGTTTTAAAAACAACTATTATTACTATACACATCAATTTGCATTATAAGAAAGATGCGAATTAAGACGTATGAAAACAACTGTGCGATTGGCAAGCAGCCTGCTGTCCGAAAGTAGTCTTTTTTCATGTCCAAGTCGTGAATATAATACTGGAAATATATAGAAAGTTTAGTATTTCAATCTAGGACTCGTGTATTATTACGACAATGCCCCGCACTTTTTTAGAAAAAGGATACAATGCACCATCTGTAGCAACCGAATAAAAAGATCCTCAATGCACTCATGTTTTCGAAAGTTGAAGAAATATGTTAAAGCAGGTAGAAAAATGAATACTCAGAGATGCACTCAAATTAAATTAAGTATGCAACATGAATAAGGAGCATAAAAAATTAATGATTAATTGTCATTATTCTGCAATGTCAACTGAGTAAGTTATTAAATAAGCTAGGTAAAAAATCAAGATCCTTGTTCTATTAGGATATCTAAAAGCATACAGCTTTTTTCATCAATTCCAGACTTCCTTTGACAAACTTACAGAACATGATTCATCATGGCAGCGCTTTCCTTTGACATGGTTAATACAGAATTTGTCCCGACAAATAGGTAGCTGTAGTAAATGAACATTTTCTTGGCGAACAAATAAAACCTTTAACAGCTGCTAAAATAATGAACATTTACAGGATGGCCTTGACGCAAAAGCTGCGGAAAATAAATGCCCTGGCAAAGATATTTATCACATAACAAATGCAGTTACACCTGTTTTCAGATTTTCTTTTTTTGTTGCCTGAAATTAAGAACTTCATTTTATATCTTTCGAAGTTTTGACATATTAATAAAGTTTTAAAAGATTTTTTTATGTTTTATCACAGCGTATCTTTATCTATAAGATATTCATAAAAAGAATGTGAATACTATCACTTCTTCAATTTTTAATATCAAAATAATTAAAATCATTAAGTGATATTATTTTTACTATTACAATATTTGAGTGTTACACTCCACAATGTTTCTTAGAATAAGAAAGAGCTTTCGAACAGACAGGGAAGGTGTTTGTGACGCTAACTGTCTCTGAAAGATAGTAGCTACTGCTGCATGCCTTTCTAAATAGCATGTATTAACTGTTGTTTTATATCAAATTTGGAAATGTGTCGCCTGCATGTATGAAATCATTGAATTATGATTTTAAATCAAATGTACAAAGAATATTACTAAAAGAATACTTATAATGTGGCCACACCTGGCATGTATTCAAGAGGAGGTAACTACAACTAATAAAATACAAAATCTAGTGGTAGATAATCTCCCTTTAATAAGAATAACAGAAACGGCCTACTTAGTGTACTTAACAGCTGAAACCGTTGGATAAGGGGGTGAATTTATTTTGTAACATTTCTTCTGAAATTAATATTTACAGCTATACAATTAATAAAAACTGAGAAGTATGAGAAATAAAATTTATTCTAAACTTGCACTTAATCCCCCTTTTAGTGACATTTATGAGAACTCATTTGTGTACAAACATTTTGACTCTTAAACATCTTTGAAAAGATTGGCTTATAATCGTTTGTATCTTTCAATTTCATCTTTGTTATGAATCATCAGTTGTTAAGTGTAACTGGGTCCTTAACATCTTACACTTCTCCTTCCAATAACAAACCTAACAATAACAGAAGATGCTTCAGAAATTATGTTTGCCTATGACACAGCGGGCCAAGAGTCTTTCATCTGCTCACCATACCAAACCCTCCTGAAAAAAATCAACGTTCTTATTGCAGTTGTTCTTGACTTAATAAGTTTAAAGCGTTTACGTAGAAAAATAACCTTTGATCTTGACTTTTGATCTCAAATCGACAAAGTTCATGTACATATCATGCCCACCCATACTCTCAATTCTGAGAGTATTGGGTTAAGTTGTTCTTGAGTTAATAATCACAAACCGTTTTCGAAGTGCGGGCTCCAGTAAGCTTTCCCTTTGATTCAGTGATTCCAAAAGAGATGTGGTTAATTTACTCAGCATGCCCAATCAAACTATTCACATTTGTAGATTACTAGGTTCAATTGTTTTAAAGGTTTTTGATGACTTTTCGGTTGAGGTGACTTCTTTTGGTAAAAAAATTATTTGCTATTTGAAGACTGCTAGCGGCTTAGCGGCCAGAAAACATTGTATGTCACAGTAAAAATAAAATACTTAAAGTTTACTCTATCAAACTGTTCTGTTCTATTTTTACCTGCAAAATGACGTTGTCTGCGCAGGTGTTGCGCACAAGTGGGAGTGGTTCGCTTACGGATAGGTGTGTTCCTAATGAGGAAGCTAACGAAAAAGTAAGATCAAAATCGGAGGAGCAAACACAAATTCGGGTAGAGGGTATGAAGTGAAATCTTCAGCATTAAGAAACCTCGGTCGGTCACTACGTTCCCCCTCTTCGATTTCCTATTGCAGAAGATCTCACTTCATAGCCTCTATCTTATACATATTCTGATCAAAACAGAAATACCAGCTCTATCTCTATCTGTTTGAGTTTATATATCTTCGGTACCGATTGTCCAAATGACCGACACCCCCTGCAAAGATTATTCATTTCATGTTGTGAGGGGAGACTGCAAGATACAGAAAGCATCCAATTCCAGAGACACCCCTGTTTTTTTTTGCAAGCTCATGTACAGCACTGATACATGGGACCTCGTTTTAACGTCTCATCCGAAAGACAATTAGTAATGGTAGTGGAGGAACGAGGGATCGATCTCGGGACGCCTGGGTTACCAGTCCTGCGAGTTACCACTGGACCACTGATCCACTCCTAATATACAAGCTCGGAATAGTAGGGGGTGTATGTGGCTCATGTCTCTACATACGGGTAACAGAACAAGGATTCATACCATGGTAACGCTTTTTCTGAATTCTAACCAATTCCTTGAAAAATCATCTTATTACAAACTGGTTTCGCTAAAAACATCTCTGCCTCGGTAACACGAGCATCTCATATTTTACAAGTGTAGCACCGAATTATAGAGGTGGCAGTGCCGTAGCTGTGTTGAGGCACGCCGAGGCAGCTGCCTCGGTGGTTTTTGTTGTTGTTGTTTCTTTTCTTTTTTTTTCTTTTTGTTGTAGTTGTTTGTTGTTGTTGTTTTTATGTTTTATTGTTGTTGTTTTTTGAAGGGTGGGGGGACAATATACCATTTTTGATAGCTCTAAAGGTAACTCCCTAGTAACCTTTCTAATTGGCCTTAATTCCACCAAAAACTGCTCCAGAACGCAGGAAATCGCTCCTAGCAAAAAAAAAATCCGGTGGAGCATGCCTCCGGGTCCCCCTAGGCAAGTTCTTCCACGGTGTTTTATCAGATGTGGCTACGGCACTGGTGCGTGTGTAGTATCTGTTGACGTAAGAAACTTGAGAAAAATATTAATACTGTTAGGGAGAGTCTACCTTCTCAAACTAAGTTCAATATGTATAAGAAAAATTGTTATTGGCTTTGTTCAAACAGAAATGTCAACAAATTCAAGTGTACAATATATTATTCCACTTAGACAATCCGGCTGTAAGTGAAATACGTTAAAACTTAATCAGATGATATTACGTACCATTTGACGAAATCAGCAAATAAAGCACACGGAACAAGGTCTGACCTTCAATCAGTAGCTCCTTCATTTTTTGTGTCTGCCATCACGTTTTCTAACGATTGCTTTTGCTATGCACGTAAGAAAACTAAACGTTGATCCAAAGGTAGTTTAAAAGTTCAAGTCTGTAATATTATGCATTCGTTGCATGAATTTTTTTCTTTCCTTTTTTCTTTGTATTCGCGATGCAATCTGTTCCTTCATTAACTTTCTACGTTGTCTTGCAATAACAACTATATCATCTTTACCTTGACTTTAACTTTGTAAATATTGTGTGTTAAAACAAATGTAACACATTAACAAAGATAAGGGAAGTTGTGGGCTACACATCCCCTGTATCCTGAGTATTTTACATCTTATCAACCCTAGCTGTAGGATAGCATCACTAACACGTTACCAGACGAGCCCAGTAATTAAACAAAATATACCTTTAAACAAATTCCTCAACAGCAAAACCTTGTAAATGTTTGTCAACATTCCGGAATTTTGTCAGGAAAGTAGGGCCATAAATGTTGATAGCAAGTCTATTTTTAATCAACGCTATGTTTTCTGTCAATAGTTCTTTAATCAATTTTCTTTGATGAATTGTTACACCTTGAAAAATTACTGTAGTAAACAAAAAACAACTGGTCAAAATTTTTATTCACAATGAAAAATGAAAAGGTGAAAACACAGGCAATGACATCCTTTTTCCACAATTAGAGTGTGAATCGTAACGTTTTCGTATACAGTTGTAAGCACATTTTTACGACAAATATTTCTTAATTTGTAAACATTGGCAAATCTTTACCTTCATAACACAAAAATGTTTTCAAGGTAAAATAAATTTAAGTTACGTTTCACACTGATAAAAGTAAGGCGTTCCCCTTTTTTACTCGTAAACTGTCTGTGTTACAACGTTTGTTCTGTTTTAACTGTAGGAAGATGGATTATTGTTTTGTCCACAGTATCTTTAGTACTTTCAGTTTCGATCATTTTTATGTCCCCGAAGGGAGACATACAGTTTTTTAACTGTCCGTCCGTCAGTCCGTCCGTCCGTCCGTCAGTCCGTCCGTCAGTCAAAAAACTTTAACATTGGACATAACTTCCTAACTAATAAGTAAGTGGATTTACTTCATACTTGGACACAACCCTTCGGACAAGACCTTCCCACTGACCTATATTTAGTTGACCTTGACCCTTGAATGACTGGTCCTCAGCTCAAAGTTAAAGCACCACCTTCGGGGGCATATTCATCTTACAGTGACAGTTCTTGTTTCTTCTTAAGAAAATCAGTTTGAGGAAAATGCACCTGCAGCACATAAAGTTGAGTGAACTGAACTGTGGTAAGTAAAAGGTTGGCGTCATTATCATTTAAGCTCAAACAATAATGATTAAACCACTTGTGCTTTTTCAGTTTAAATTATTTCATACTTACGGAAGTAGACTAAATCAAGTTTGTTCTTATTATTTGACAATAGGATAGCAAATTATTTTCCACACCTTATATTCAGTGGCGATGATTGGGATACTTTGTTGTCTTTTTGCCTAAATCACCCATATCTTTGTCAGAGCAGTCTTTATACAAAGTTAAGGTGAAAGATCGCAGAAATGAAATACTCAATTAACCAACCCACCGTACTTCATCTGATTAAAACACGTTTGCTCAAAACTGGGAAAAGACTGGACACTGTGGCAAAAAAGCCCTTTTTGAAGTCAAAGGAGTTTCACCATTTAAGTTTCTTAGACTTTCTGAATGTCTTTTTACCAGAGTCTGCCTCGGATCATATAAGATGGAGATATTCGTTCAGGAAAGTGTGAAAAAATGAATACTTGTTAAGAAGTATGCCTTTACCTATTGCATTATGATTAACCTGGAAAACATTTTATATGCGCACGTGGAAAAGCCGCAAATAAAGGTGTACAGCCGCTCACCTTAATCCGAGAACATTTTGCACGCGAAAATGAAATCTACAGAAACACGGTGGACAAAGAAATAAGACCGAAACAAGAAGTTGTAATAACCAAAAAAAAAAAAAATACACAAAAGAATGCATGACAACATTGTGTCTTTTCACAAGGTAATATTTCTAGAATATTTGTATTTCGTTTATGCCTCTTATTTTGTTATTCTGTTCTGTATCTTTTAGGAACGGGTTTCTGTGTAAAGTGAACAGTATTTCTGCGATTATGCGGGAAGTAAACCCCCTTATTTCCTTTCTGTTCTCCAGGCTTTAGTTTACCAGCAACGATGAAAGGCAAACTCATTTGTTAATTACATTGAATATTACCGGTAATATATAGATGATATTTGTTTGTTTTTGTGGAAGATGAGAATTTATTTCATCGAGTGAACACCATATGTGATATTTTCACGAGTGGCGCAGCCACGAGTGAAAATATTAACATATGGTGTTCACGAGATGAAATAAATTCCCATCTTCCACTAAAAAACAAACAAATTTTCTTTTTATTTTATGCCCACACGTCAAAAATGGGTATTTTATGACATTTTTACTCAGGGCCTTCAATAAATTCCCCATGGTGAGCCCCAAATCAGTTTATGCGTACTTTGGTTACTCCGCACAAAAAAAAACAGTGCAGACAATCTCCAATACATATGATAACTTTACTTCTGCGGAAATAAACTGAATACACTTTCATCAAATAACATTTATTTTTCTCTACACAGTTTATCAATATTTATTTAATTTTAGCCATACATACTTTAATTATAAAAGCGGATTAATACCGAGTAATATTCAATCAATTGAATTGAAAGTCGGCCATATTGGATATTGTCCATGTGAGTTATGTAAACAAATCAGACATTTTAAATAATTTATGGCGAATTTCATCATTGTTCACAACTAGTTAGGCTCAGGAATTCAATATTATAACTGGATTTAACAAGGTAAATAAATTTCACTCGCTGTCACTGTCTGAAATACAGCGGATTCTCTTCTATTTACGTGGTGGGGAAAAGTAGTTCCGGCACAAACAGTGGATTATCAAAATGGTAATTTCACTGATTCAAAACAGTGGATTATCACTTTTATCTCACTGATACTTCCCTATATTTCATTGGTAGGCATAAATTAAAAGTTTGCATTGTATTCGTGGAGATGATATTAAGAGTGGATTATGATAAAGTGTCATGGCTTGTTAAGTGCTTTCATAAATGCAGGCTATCGTAATAAAACAATGTTTAAATGTATAAAAATGTTGTCCTAAGTAGAAAAATATATTAAAGCCCTAACGTACATACCTATTGAGACATATGATATGCCGGCGATGTCAGGTACTAGGGCCCATTCGCCGTAAGAAAATACTAACTTGTCTTCTTATATACATGGTTATGGCGGCCTGTGCTTATAGAAAAGGACGAAACAACGATATACTTTCAACAGGGTTGCGCATTCCTAACCTCTAGTTGTAAACATGTCAACAACAGGTTGCTCAAAATTTTATTCATGAAAAATAAAGTTTATTTAAATGATCGCAAAAGATGTTTTTGTAATACAGTATACACGTTATATTTAATGTGAAAAACAGATCAGGGTAAAACAAGTCTGATCATTACGTTAAATATTTAGACAGACTCGCTAAATTTTACATGATTTGAAAATTATTCTAGCTTTCTTACTTTGGTTTTAGTTTGAGTTTTGTCTATGTCTTTCAAGAGATATTCCCTTTTTAATATATTTATCAGAATCAATTCTTTGTATCCTTATTATTTCAAATAAACAACAAGTTTATCACATTACACCTTCACATCTGTTTTAATCAAACAAATGGTCTGAATGTTATCCGAATTAACAAAGTTGCTAAGATGAGTAGTAAGTACTGATTAAGTATTTTATTGGGATCGAACATAGCATATGGAAAATTAACATCAAATAATGTGCGAATTATAATTACGGGTCAATACTGACAAGTTTCCTCGGTCACTGGTGTTAATAAATTTATCATTATTTTTTTTTTTATTATTATTATTATTATTATTAAATAGCACAATGTATATAAAAGAAATAATTCATAAGAACGGACCGCGAATTTATCATTCAGCAGTCGTACATTGCATACTTTGTATGTGATGCCCACTTAACATACGCAATACATGTGTTTATGATAAAGGAAAGATTTTAGAACATGTTACCAGAAGACATTTTTTGCATTCTTTTGCTTGCTGTAGTAATTTTGAACATGATAGGCTCGTCATTAAACGGATTTAAGTTAAGGTGGTGAGAAATTTCCTCTGCTTATTAACATTATAATAATTACATAAGCAAATTTAGCATGAATGAAAGAGTCATTACGCCTGTAATCAAACATTCACCGCAAATTTTCTTTATTTGGAGATAATTTTAATGAACGTCGGTTTATTAATCTCAGCCATTCAAAATGAATTTTCACATCAATAGTGTGAACTGTGGGCACAATTTTACATACTGGATCAGTTTTTTTCTATCACTGAACAATTGTTTTAACAAATTTGGTTACATCATTTTTAAAAAGAACGTTAAGGTTGTACGTAATTCATTCATGACATGTCGTCTTTTGAACTTCCGAGTGCACGTCATGGTTATGGGTTGTTTTGTTTACATTGTAAAGATAACCCAGCCCGAAGGTGGGCCTCGGTCGTATATAAGTAGCGAGAGTTTCACAACGTTCTACATAGTTTACATTCATCTGTATATCTTCTTCGAAGTACTTAACAAATTAGAAGGTACTTTAATTTACATTTAAGACTTAGTTAATTTAGCAGACGACAATGTTTATATTCGGAACGCTTCTCGCTGTCATTCTTGCCGCTGAAGGTGCACTAGAACCAAAATGTACAAACGGCAAATATCAGATTATTCCAAAATTGGACTGCAAAGGGTATTACTTGTGCGTGTTTGGTCGACCAGTTGAGATGCCAGACTGTCCGTCTGGATCTGTTTTCAGCACGACAGCACATGTGTGCGTTCCCGAGGACAGTATCTATAACGATTGTAAAGTGGACACAAGGCCGTCGATTCCAGATATCGGTAAGTTAAGCATGTTTCTTATATAACGTGCATGTTATAGAACAGAGCCTTTATAACCAAGATACATTAGCATCTCAAAATTTACATGTGTACCAAAGGTGGACGTTTTTTCGTTTAACGTTCTTTTTAGGTTACCGACTCGAGCCTTTCAGTGCTAGTGCAGAAACCGAGCAACATGTATCGAAAGTGCAAAACGGATTTTAAATGAATTATATTTACAAACCACAATGAATTTATATCTTTTGCAGGGTGTTTTAAACCAGTGTGTTGAATTCATTAATAAATGTTTGATTAATTGTTCAAGTGCATACGTCTATAACTGATGCGAGTACTGGTTAAAATCCAGGAAATAATCATCGAAAAGGATAAATAAAAGTTGCAAAGAACTTGGTTCCCAACCGATGTACAATAAATAAGTTTAGACTTAACTAACTGATACGCACATTTTTGCTAAATTATGTTTAAACAAAAGCAAAACCCACTGAATGTTAAAGTGACATATTTGTTCAAAAAGAACGGACATTTTATGGTCATGAAAAATGCTTGAAACATTATATATGTTTAGAAATATTGTAACTTTCACCAAATAATAACATGCTATTGTTTTCTTCAAAGTATACAAAACATTATCATACAAAGCTTAACTGAAAATTTATAAAAGACTGGGCTAGTCAAAAAAGATTTTATCATTTTGCAACTATGTTCAATAGGAATGAAACTGTTATATGCAATCATTTAATATAGCTGTAACCTAAACAATTTTTGTTTTTCTGTGATTAGAAACAAATGGTTAATGTATATTTCAAAACAGTGATGGTCACTTTGAACACATATGTCTTTTTAACGATTATGATCCTCATTTGTGGGTTAGAAAATGTTTAATAAAACCATGAAAGCGATTGTTAATAAAGACAATGATAATTTGTAAATATAAGTGATAATGTTAATAGCGTAAATGAGCCACTCCATACACAAAAATGGAAACTACAAAATAAAAAAAAAATAAATAAAAAATGGAAATGGCGACATTCTTAAACATTCTGACTTTCATTTACCGAGTATGTCGTCTTTTCTCAATTTTCTTTTTCCTTATTTTATTTCTTAGCTTATAATTTCTTTCTTTTCTCTCTGTCTCATTCTCGCTGCCTCTCTCTCTCTCTCTCTTTTGGTGTAGTAAATATGTTACGTTTCACACACGTAAAGGTAAAATAAAGGACAATAAATAATTTACATCGACATCTCCACTTTTTTTTGCAAAGTCATTTATTTTAAAAAACAACTTCATGGACAATGAAAACATTTCAATGCGACACAGCTTTCTTCTTTTTGTAAAGTAAACAGATCAATTTGAATTATAAACGATTCTTCTATGCTTATGTCCATATAAGGAGTTTTACCGTGCATTAATTGAATTTAATTAATGAGTAAACTAACTATATCTGTCGTTGTACTTTTATGTCATCAGTCACTGAAAACAGCTGTTATGCAAACTTTACAAATAATATTTGTTAGTACCTGACGTCACGTTGAAGCAATTGACGCAACAGATGAAAAAAAATGTAGGTTCATCTATGGAAAAAATGACATTTACTGTAACATCCCCCGCCCTTATTTCTTCGAAGCAAGCTTTGTATCCTAACAGACAGACACAGTCCACCTTGTTTTACGACCACCCTTGAATTCATTCCATTGTAGTTATTATTCAAGATCTGAAGGGTTTTACCGTCTCACTGTCTACTTGAAAGGAAATGAAAGAAAGTTTTTGAATATTTCCAGGTCCACTAACCATAGCTGAACAATGTCAACAGAAAGGAGGTTTGATCCCCCACCCCGACGAGTGTCAGGCCTACTATAACTGCAGTATGCATTATGAAAACGTGCCCAGATACTACGAGCAGTTTATGCAGGAGTGCCCATATCCTCAACTCTTCAATGCTGAGACCGGAAAGTGCGAGCACTTTGAAAACGTGAACTGTGGCAGCCGAAAGGTTTTCAAAAATGGATGTAAGTTCTTTTTGGTTTATCGTGACCTTATGAATTACATGTATCTAAAATGGACTCTAGTGCCTTTTAGCATAGTTCGGACCGTAAAGAAACGTAGATGGGGGTCTTGACGTTGCAGCGACTAAATGTCGCAAGAGATAGAGTTAATGTACTTTCGGGTTAGCTAAGAAGTTTATATCGATAAATCAATCCGAAAAAAAAGTTGAAAAGTTGAAATTGTGTAAATCATAATATTAAACAAACTGTCTGTTATTTATGCGATTTTCATATGCTGTGCCTACTACTTTCAAATACATTGTCAAACAATTAGAGAAATAAAGTCAACACTCAGATAAGGAATGAAATATTGCATGATTTAATGTTGAACTTTTTTTCTCCTTCAAGGCGACTATAGACGCAACCAATGTCCTGTGGCCCACTGTGTCCCTTGTAACGTGAGGTTCCCAAGCTGTGAAGGCAAACCTGACGGAATGCATGCTCATGAAATCAAAATGTGGAGCCCGTATTTTGTCGACTGCTACAAAGAACGCATGATCTCAGAGCGTGTTTGTAAAGCTGATGACGAAGGAAGAACGCAGCTTTTCCACCCGGAATTCAAAGAGTGCGTCTCATTGGATAAAATCCCACGTGCGCACGGTGGCATGATGCCAGACTGTACAAATCTTATAGACGGGTTCTACCTTGATGAGTTTGGTCGATGTGACCGGTACACAGTCTGTAAAGACGGCAAATTCTTGAATCACGTGATGTGCCAGCAAGGAGAGACGTTTGACGCTTCCCTTGACGTCTGTATGCCGGCAGAGAAGACTTGTGGTCCATGTGGAAACAGATCTGACTGGTGAGTGCCTCCTATTTACTTTAACTTAAATTTCTGACTAAATTTCAAATAGTTTTCTATCAAACTTCTTCAAAATGTCACCTTCTTTAACAAAATAAATAGTTTCAGTAATAAAATGGGACATGTGTGTTAAAATTAATGGTTTCTTTGAGATAAGAGGTGGAGTTAAGAGGTGGAGTTTAATATTATATTCGTGTGGCTTATTTAAATCAGTACGTTTCTTTACATTTTCAGTTGATTTATAAGCAGCAGCGAGTGTCGCAGAAATTCAAGTCAGTTCTACTTTGGAAGAGACTTAGCAAGTTTTCATGGCTGAACAGATCTGATATATATTATAGACAGTTATAGGCAGTTGTACAAGTGTACATCATCTGTGATATTTATATTATTTAAGAGTATATCTTTCTATGAATCATGGTTTTAATTGTGGTGTGCGTGACGTGTACCTCTGTGTACGACATTTTCATTATTTCGAAATATTTCCTGTCTGAAAGTTTTATTTTTTGTATGTGTAAAAGTGGTGTACGTATGTACTTTCATGAAATCCAAACTTGAATTAAAATCTTATGTCCATACCTCTTCTTGATGTTATTTTATGACCACATGTATCTTAAAGAGTAAAAGACGGGCTTAATAGGGCCTTTAACAAAATTAAGACAGTGGTCTACAGATAAATGCCCTGTATGAAATATTTGTTGTAAATACGTGTCAATGTTTGCAGTAATCAGTGTAAAACTGGTCATGTTCAGTGATATCCCAGTTAAAGACCACTCCTCAATAACAGGCACTCCTTCAATAAAGACCACACTTTAAATGTATAAAAAGAAAGTAACCCTACGCTTCTCTTTTGGGGCCATTAATGAACAAAGTCTACATGTCAGAACATATTGTTTAAGATTAACAAGACAATTGTGTCTGTTTTAGAGGTTTAATGGTATAACATACTACACCCTACACCCTTCTTACAAAAATCCTTTCCCTACTGTTACTTGATGAGTTTCATTGGAACTAGAAAACTCATTTAAAACTCACTAAAAGCAGTAACCCTTACTGTTACAAATTTCTTATGACTAAATTCAAGAACTTTCAATTCAGAATTGTTTGAAGTGTAAGCAGAAATCTATTAAATTATGTCCAAAAATAAAGCAAACAAAATAAAAACATAAAAAGAATTTCTATAAAGAATCCAAGTGAATCATACAACTTAGTTTAAATATTGAAAAGGAACTAATCTTAAGTTATGATATGGTAAACAAAAAGACATGTCACAGAAGATTTAATAAGCTGTTTGTCAAGAAATTTACACCCACGCTCTCTCAAGAAAATTACTAATTTGCAACTTTGCCCTCTTACAAGATTTAAAACTAAGCCATTGCAGTCTAATAAATTTCCATTTTTCAAGAGCTTTATTAAAACAAAGCCTTTGATATAGGCCTTAAATAACGTTGTAAATTTCGGTTATCATTTAATTGTCTTCAGGTACAGAAAACTCATCTTCAGGATACTAACATCTCTTGGTTTATCTACTGGATGTAAAAGATTTTTTCCAACTTTTCAATTTCCTTTGTTAGACTAAGGGCTGTTAAGGTTATCTAGCTATACAGTTTTCGGGGGCGCTGCTACGCTCCAAATGGTATTACGGCAGTCACATTTTATGCGTCATTTCAAACACTTCCGCTATTTCTGCGTGATAGTGTAGTTTAAGAAATGTTCGACAAGTTCACATTAGAATGAAGCCACTTGTTATGAACAATTCTTATGTTTAAAAATAATTTCAAATGTAGCCACTGCAAGGTATTTGATTACTGGCGCACAGAAGAAGCTATGATCACTCCAGCAACTTTTGGAAATTTTAATAGGAAAGTTTGATAAAGTTTAAAAAAAACGATGGGTTGTCCACAATCTTACTTTGTTCGAGCCCAAAAAAGCCACGTGTCTGTTCAGATCAAGGTTTCAGTTCAAGTCTGTTACTGTTTCTTGGGGGAGCATGTACTGGACCCGAACATTCTTACGATCCCTAATATTCTTAATCTTTGCAGCAAAGAACCATTACTGGATCATTAGAAAATAACTGTCAAACAACAGTTAACTGTACCATGAATATAGACTTTATAGTAAATAAACATGGACACATTTGTGTTAAGGATGAATGTACACTTGCTTCAGTAGATATAAACTTGGACAACTGCATCAGTTATAGGGTCGGTCCAGAACGAAAGGCTCGATCAATAACAGTCCAGTCCAATCCAGAACCGTCCACTTCAAACATTAATTACTATATTATTGATAATTTATATTTAGCAAATCGGATTATTAGTGTTTGGGGCGGATAAGTGGTCCAGCGGTAATGCGCTGAACTTGATTCCAGGGTTCGCTCCGATACTAACATTACTAATTGTCTTTCAGATGAAACGTTAAATTGAAGCCCAATGATATGCCCTGAGCATAGAAAAGAACCAGGTGTGTCTCTTGAATGAGATGTTTAGTTTAGTTTAGACTCATTTATTTAACATCGATTGCGATTCAAGTTCTTACAACTTAGATTCATCACACTCGATGACTGCTTCCTTCATACCAGTATTCGCGCAGCGTGGAGGAATGTGAAGATCGTGAGAGAATCTCGCCTCTGACGGGATTCGAACCCGCGTCCTCCGGATCCGGAGTCATGCGCTCTACTCTGGACCACGGTGTCTTCCTTGAATTGGAAGCTTTCTGTATCTTACACTATCCCCAACAACCTATAATAACTAAACTCTCCGCAAGAGGCGTCGGTCGTATGGACAAAGTCCTAAAATACCACAGGTTCGACACTATATAGGCGAGATAACACGTAACCTCGCACCCCAATTTTTAACATAAAGACCATGGTACAATAAGAAAAGCTGTTACTAAGAAAATGAAGCAATTATATTACGAGTATGACGTGAAATTAGGTTGTTTTGTACAAAAACCATGATGACGTACTGGTTTGCTCGAAATCAGCTAATTAAGAACAGTAAATTACGTCGAAAATAAGGTGTTTTAATACATTCATAGCCTTATATTCTTAGTCAGTTAAGTTCAAAAGAAAGTTGTGACAAATTACTCCTTGCTCTAAATATATTCTTCAAATTGTGAGATTTACAAATAATTGAAAATAACTGCCTCGTTATAAGTCCATCCACTTCATCAACCCAGTGTTTTAAATAAAGTGACAATAAACACGTAGTTTAGAGTAAACAACTATGACACTTGGCCTAAGACACTAACATTTAACAAAACCATTAAACAAAATATGTGCATAGCGTCAAGTGTGTTAATATTTTTATATCGATATCGTAAATTTCACTATTCTAGTTCCCTCTAAAGATAAGTTCACGGCCAGATTTCTCCTTTACAGAAAAGGGAAGTGTCAAATCTGTGATATTTTAGGTCTTTGATATGAGCGACTGGTACTGACGATAAATAAACTCAAATAGATAGCTACCTATGAGAATACTGATGCTTCGTGCCAGAGTATAGAGCGCTGGTTTTTTTCAGCCCAGATTGCCTAAACAGTTGCAAGTTCGAGTCCCACACATACTTACGGACGGAAGTTCGCAAGGTTGGTCTTATTTTGACAAGAACAGACGTGAAAACAAAGACAAAAATATAAACTCTTTTAAGTCCCTAAAACGTGTAATTAATTCAACTTCAACATCTTACTCTGGTTGATATCTACTGAAAATGGTTAAAACTGTGCAGAGTAGAGTGCACGTGAATCGACGATAAAAATATCATAAACTAAACAGGTATATAAACTGTACAGAGTTTCTCCTACTTCTGTAAGTCCTGGACATTGGGAGCGACTGGATGGCGCCCAGGCTCGGTGCAGACACAACTGTTGTGGGTAGCAAATTCCATGCTGGTATAGTTCTTGGTAAGAATGAGTGGAACGTTCACTCGGCAATGTGGTTGAAGGGATTTCAAATTATTACTAGTATATCTTGTGGAACGGGTTGTGGATGGAGTTGGAATGTAGGATGCAGGAACAGCAACGATACCACAGAGGACTCTATAGAGAATAATTAAATCGGAGCACTGTCTTCGTTGTTGTAGAGATGGTCATTGGGATGATGACGTAATCGACGTAACACTGTCTGGTTGCTATGGATCAAATACTGAAATGGTACTTTAGGTATTTGATATGGATTAAATGGTTTGTTGGCAACGAATCTTGCAGCATTGCGTTGGGCTTGTTCTATTTTTTTATCTCAGTGTTGTTGTGTATTCCATACTGGTGAAGAACACTCAAATTTTGCGTCTTACTAATGTCTGGTATGTTCTGTGTTGTTTGCCGCTTTAATTATACTGTGGTCTATAATTTGTTAGTGTGTTGCGGGTTTTGATCAAATGAACTGAAGATTTGTGTTGAACACTAAGGGAGGTAAAATGTAACGTTCCTATTTTATACTCTGTGTAGTTTCTCCCCCTTCAAAAATCTTATTTTAACTGAAGTACGACGAAAATTGCTTCAAAAACACTGTCTTCATTTCCTTGTTTTTGGTTGTTAAAACTTACGTTAGCAAATGACATATATCAAAGAACACTTTTTAAAAAGTTTTACATATTTCTCAAGATATGACACAAGTGACAGAAAAAAGTTTGGTATTTTAGCTGATTTACTTTTTCTAAACATTGTAAAATGTAATGTAAATAAAAGTAAATCAACACACTTCGATTTTTCAACATTAAAAATCAAAGGCCAGTGAAGGATATTAAACTCAAATACAGTATACTTCACCTACAAAATAATGTTCACTTCATGGTAACTTCCTTACCTGAATCAGACCTCTATACAGTATGAATATCATTTGAATTACTAACTAGTGATCGACCCCTGGGATTATGTCAATTTCAAATTTCTTTTCTATAACTTCAACAAGAAAGTAAGTCCGAAGGTCAAGGTCAGCTACAGTCAAAGTTGAAATTTCCTGCAAAACTGTACATATGGTCCACATTTCAAAGACGTATCTTCAAAAACAGATAGTAGGATCATTAAGTGATAGTCGAAGTTGAAACATACCTAGTTATGTAAATATAGTTAAAACTTCAATGCTGTAGCTGCAAAAGCACGGAAGGTCAGAAGGTCAAGGTAAAGGTCTCATGAAGGTCGAGGACAACGTTAAATATGTAAAAAAAGGAGTTCCTTTCAAAATATCTAGTGAAGTTTTAGTTTTTCTCTACAAGTCTATATAATATTAGTGTGCTCTCAGACCGGGTCAGTTTTGACCAACAGGCCAAGATTTGACCACCTTAAACACTAAAAATGGCACACACCAATTATCTATGCATTGTGCCTTATAGAGAAGATTTCAAAAATGTTTTGGTTGAATTACTGACCCCTGGGAAGGGACCAGTTTTGACAGTAGGGCCATGATTTGAGAAACTTTTCTGAAGGACCAGATCACAATATCACCCTTTATATGTAAGTTCTACCCATAATCTGACAAGATTTTTTAATTTTTCTTAGGTAAGTCTATGTAAAAAAACAAGTTACCCCTGCCCTGAGATGGGATCAATTTTGACCAAAGGGTTATTATTTATTCAGTCTTGGTAGAGGGCTTGTAAATAATGCTATGCACTATATATAACTTGGCTTTAGGCCATACTATTTCAGAGAAGATTTTAAACGTTTTTCCTCTATATGTCTATGTTTCAAGATGGGCGAGTCAGTTTAGTCCTAGGAGCATGATCTTAATAATATTGGTAAATGTTGGCAATTCAATGCTTAACACCTAACCTCGAGAGCTTATGCTTTCAGACAAGAACATTTCAAGTTTTCTATTTAAGTCAACGTAAATTAATTGACTCCACTGGGTGGGGTCAATTTTAACCCAAGGGGTATAATTTGAGAAATATTGGTAGAGGTGCACTAGATGATGCTACAAATCAAATGTCTAAGCTCTAAGCCTTAGGGTTTTTGACACAAGATCTTTTTTTTTTCTTTTAAACTACCATGGAAACCAGAGTTCTGCATAGAACATCTTCGGTATAGGAACACTCAAGGAACATTCCTGTGAAGTTAAAATCTATAAAGATGTTAAAGAGGAAATGTCATTTAAAGAACAAGAGGGCCATGGTGGCCCTGGATTGCTCACCTGAGTACTTTGGCTGTAGGTTTACTGTTAAGCAGTATTTCATTTTTTAATTGAAAATATATAAGTGCCTAAAAACCAAATATGTAAAATATCAGTCAATAAATAAAGGCTCTATGACAGAAAGTAGAAATATCTATTATAAGCTATGGTGACCTTGACCTTGACCCAGTGACCTCAAACCCTACCCATGGCTAGAGGTCCAATGTTACCTCTAGAGTGATAAAAAGGTTTTTCCGTATTTGGTCTCAGTGACCTAGTTTTTGACCCCACATGACCCATATTCGAACCTGGGCTAGAAATCATCCAAATAACCTTTCTGATATATTACAAGGATATTTGGGCTGAAAATGTTTCCTCTAAAGTGTTAACAAGGTTTTTCCATATTTGGGCTGTGACCTAGTTTTTGACCCCAGATGACCCATATTCGAACTTGGGCTAGAAATCACCCAAATAACCTTTCTGACATATTACAAGGACATTTGGACTGAAAATGTTTCCTCTAAAGTGTTAACAAGGTTTTTCCATATTTGGGCTCTGTGACCTAGTTTTTGAACCCAGATGACCCATATTCGAACTTAACCTAGAAATCATCGAAACAACCTATCAGACATATTTCCAAGATATTTGGGGTGAAAATGTTACCTCTAGAGTGTTAACAAGGTTTTTCCATATACAGGCTGTGTGACCTAGTTTTTGACCCCACATGACTCATATTCAAACTTGAGCTAGAAATCATCAAAACAACCTTTCTGACATATTTCCAAGATATTTGGGCTGAAAATGTTACCTCTAAAGTGTTAACAAGGTTTTTTTACATATTTGGGCTCTGTGACCTAGTTTTTGACCCCAGATGACCCATATTCGAACCTGGGCTAGAAATCATCCAGATAACCTTTCTGATATATTACAAGGATATTTGGGCTGAAAATGTTTCCTCTAAAGTGTTAACAAGGTTTTTCCATATTTGGGCTCTGTGACCAAGTTTTTGACCCTAGATGACCCATATTCGAACTTGAGCTAGAAATCAACGAAATAACCTTTCTGACAAATTTCCAGGTTATTCGGGCTGAAAATCTTACCTCTAGGGTGTTAACAAGGTTTTTCCATATTTGGGCTGTGTGACCTAGTTTTTGATCCCAGATGACCCATATTCAAACTTGGGCTAGAAATCAACCAAACAACCTTTCTGACAAATTGCCAGGACATTTGATCTGAAACAGTAGCCTGTAGAGCCTTAACAAGATTTTACTATTTTAGGTCATGTGACCTAGTTTTTGACCCCAGATGACCCATATTCGAACTCGTCTGAGTAATTACTGGGAAAAACACCCTGACCAAGTTTCGTGACAATTGGAGCAAAATTGTGACCAGTAGAGTGTTAACAAACTAAGGGTGAACGGACGACGGATGACAGACGACGGACATTCATCGATCCTAATAGCTCACCCTGAGCCAGCTCAGGTGAGCTAAAAATTAATGTTGTACACCAGAGAGCCACCTTCCCACAACAGCTAACCCTTTAGCACTGTGCTCAGGGGAGCTAAAACTCGGCTAAAAATTGACCTAATGACCTTCCCACAACAGTTAACCCTTTAGCACTGTGCTCAGGGGAGCTAAAAACTAGGCAAAAAATTGTAAAAGATTATTTTCAAACAAGAATTAAGAATCCAATAATAATTCATTTGGCCTTGGTAAGCTTGTACATTTATCAAAAGAACACTATGTAATTAAAAACACTTTATTCACAAATTCATTTTTTTAGAAATATAGACAAAGCCATCAACAGGCTTAAAAGCTGAACAAAATTATTTTATAAATGTTAAATACAATATCAACATGTTATGGTATAAAAATTCTGGTAATTTTAAGGAAAGAAAGTGCCTTACTTCTCAGGTCAGATTGTAAAATTTACTTATGCACTAGAATGTGAAGTGGCCAGTCTCCATACAGGAAACAATTATATCACATTCCAAGGTTATAACTCCTGAAACACAATGTGCTGCAGTCAGCAAATTCTCCTAATGTCAAGTTATTTTCTTAATAGTCTCTGTAACTAGAACACTTAAAAAACAACAGCAGCTTATTGCAAATTAAGAAATTATTCAAAAATAAAGACAAAAACTACTTGGGCAGACTGGCGTTTGGTAATCTAGAAAGTATTAACTTCAAAGGAGGCGATTTTGTGAGTTGAGGACAATCAGACAAATGAATAGTCTCACAGTTATCCCAACTCTTCTAGAAGAAACCACATCCATCACTGGCCTGATATAACCTACCCCAGAAGTATCATTCATCCATACACACTGAGACACAAATGTTTACCTCACTCCACTGGAATGACATACTTTTCCTATCAATTAACCATCATTTCCTGTGTCTCAACTATCAACTTCACGAACACCCAGATCTTGAAGAGGAACTCTTTGCAATTTCATTTTTTATCTGTATAGGACCTATGTGTGCTTCTGGAATCTGTGTCATCCATCATATGTATCAATTCTTTGCTTTTTATCACTTTCACTCCCTGTTTTGGCAGTTTTATATTGTTTTCATTCACTTCCCCACAGTTGAACTCATCATTATCATCAGATTCATCATCTGTGGAGTCCAGACTACTGTCTTCACTGCTATAGTCTGCCTCAACTAAAGCTAAATTCTGCAAAAGATAAAGGTGATGATGATGGTGGTGGCAGAGATAAACAATTATGATTCAGCTGGTAGTGATAAACAATTGTGATGATGGTGGTAGTGAAAACAATTATGATAAAGGTGGAATTGGTAAACAATTATGTTTAATAAAGGCAGTAGTGTTAAACAGTTTTGATTATGGTGGTAGTGATGAAAATAAATTAGTATGATGGTGGTAGTCATAAACAATTATGATGGTGGTGGTAGTGATAAACAATTATGATTTAGGTGGAAGTGATAGACAACTATTATTAATAAAGGTGGTAGTGATAAACAATTATGATTTAGGTGGAAGTGATAAACAACTATTATTAATAAAGGTGGTAGTGATAAACAATTATGATGATGGTGGTAGTGATAAACAATTATAATAAAAATAATAACGCACTAATAATATTGTGTACAACAGTTCAATATCAGGCAAATACATGTATCAATAAGAATTCACTTGTTTCTTTTAGATTTATTTAATTACAGCCATTAACATTCAGATCCTAAAATCCCGCATGAAGTTGTAATAATTTACATAAAATACTCTGTACATTTTTGATACATCATGCAGGTATATCTAGCTATCATATAAGCGCAGGATTTGGCACACTTCCTGTCCTTACACTAGAAACTGATGTCACCATTTGACACTTAATGTATGGCGTGAACTATTAAGTGCAGTTATTTCTTGCATTTGCAATTACCGTACACTGCACATTCACGTGTACAGCCTGTAAGAGGGGATAAAAGCTGTATAATCATTCTTTAAGTACACCTTATACCCAGATATTTATTAATATTTGTTGATTTACAGCTGAATATATTTACAAAGCTCTTTAGTTATCATGCAGATTTTCTACGAAAAAAATTTGTGACAGCCTGGAAGAGTTACCATTTCTATATGAGGTGCATCGCAGTCCTCTAGATGTTCTATATCAGCAGTGTAGTCTGGATCTGTTTCAAGTCTTTTCTGAAGGTCTTCATTTGCTGTGGCTAACTTGGGCAGGAAACTTCTCACTTCACTTAGCACTGTAAATATAACAGAGCAATAATCTGGCAATAATATTCACCCCTAAAAAATATCTAAAACTGGCATTTTTCAGCATGTCACACAACCAATATGAGTGATGCAGTTACTAATGTATTGTCACCTGCCCTGAAAGCATACAAAACTAGAGCTTGACACAGATATGACGAATACACCCTCATTCCTCTTGGTCATAAGACTGAAAGCTTTGCATAGTAAAATTCTTGCATGTCAGTGGAGTGAAAACATGTAGAACTAAAATGAAAATAAATATAATACTGCTTATGATGATATTTTATTTGATGGTATGATGTTACAGGCAATCATAAAATCCCGAGAAGGCAAATAACCAGGAAGGTGATATATATTTGGAAAGAAATTAAAATCCTTTCATGCATGGAGAATTACAGCCTTGACAAGGTCTATCATCAACATTTTTCATCTCTGACGAGTCACTGTGACCTTGACCTTTGAGCTAGGGACTCAGCTCTTGCATGTGACACACTGTCTCAATGAACAGATATGTAAAGGTATTTCAAAATCCTACCATGTATGGAGAAGTTATGGCCCAGACAAGGTCTATCATCAACATTTAAATTTTGACCAGCAAATATGACCTTGACTTTTCAGCTATGGAGCTCACGGGGTCTTGCACTTGACAAATCATCTCATCTAGATGAAAAATATACAAGGGTATTTCAAAATCTTTCCATGCATGGAGAAGTTATGGCCTGCAGACAAGGTCTATCATCAACATTTTATACCTTTGACCAGTGACTGTGACCTTTTACTTTGAATTACGGAACTGGGTCTAATATGCAACAAACCATGTCATCAAGATGAACAAATATGCCAAACTCCCAAGGTATTTTAAAATCCTTCCATGTACGGAGAAGTATTGGTCCAGACAAGAAATCAGACGGATAGACGGAGGTAGGGAGTGACATCAAGGTGAATCCAATAGTGTGTGGGTATAATGAAGAACTTATGTGGTCACATGGAGTTTCTTCCATTTCTTTCCTTGCATAGTTCTTTATCAATGTTACCATGGAAAGTACATTCAATAATGAACTGTTTGTACTGTTTCACCTCAATAAATTTTATTGATATTAATTATTAACTTTTAGATTTCAAACACTCAGCAGTGAAAGATAGTAGAAATTATATACTTGTCAATTCAAAGTACCCTGAAAAAGCCCAGTAGTATACTTATGTATGTATAGGCAATAAACAAACATATTTATAAAAAAAAAACACCTATTACATTACAACTAAATGTTACTGGTTGGAAGGAATAAACAAAGTTACATATATGTATTTTTATTACAGTCTAGACATGATACTGAGAAAAATATAAAAAATCTCTCTTTATTAAAATTTGTGACTAGCTATTCCAATTTAGAAATTTTTATATGCACAAGTATCATGAAAAGCAAACATATATTACTCTAAAATTAACCGAAGTTGAGAGATATACTGCATATGTATTTAATTAGTTCATCCTCTATATAATGAACAAAAAATATTGACAACGTAAAGAAGAACATAATTATGTTCAACAATCTTTCTCTAGGTATACAGACACAAGTGTTCATTTGTAATAAATGGCTATCCACCTAGAAATTGTACGACAACAACTTTGTAAAAAAACAACTAATATCAATGTATTCATTGTTTAACAACTGTACACAGAAATTCTGGCCGACACTTGACACTGGGAAAAGACTGGCTCAATTAGCCTCAATACCAATCAAATTTGATTTTGAAGGAAATAGAATGCTTGAAATTTTAGTGCATAATCTATAGCAACAACTAACAAGACTTAAACAAAATATCTAAAATTTATCTTAATTTCAACACATTTTTTTTTTGCTTCGGGTATTACCAATTTTGGAATACTCAGAACACATTTTCTGCATTGGTAACATTTAACGTGATTAACTTTTTGTTGAAAACATTACCAGTATTTTCTTTAAAAAAAAAATTTTGAATGGAAAGGGATTATGCAGAAATTGCCAGTGATTCTCTAGAAGGATTAAAAGTGGAAGAACAGTGGCTGAGAGATTAGAGCACCAGACACCCAATCTTGAGGTCCCTGGTTCAAATTCCATGATGGGTTAGCTCCTCCAGTGACTTTACGCATACCACAATTTTGGTGCAAGTACTGGTTTGAATGCAGGAAGCAGTCACTGAGAAGGATTAATATAAGTTGCAAGATCTTGTTTCCCAATTGTTTTGAATAGTTATTTTTCTAAGAATCCAGTTTTTCTTCTGTCACTGTCAGCTTCACTCTCTGGTATTTTAAAGCATGTGCTAAACAATTGTTAGTAAGAGTATGGTTTAATTTAAGAAACAAGTGGCTGGTAAAAATATCGGCTAATAACACTTACCTGAACTCTGAACTGGCTGGAAATTTTTTCGCAAGTCCTCCAAAGTCCTGATGTTTTTGTTCACAATCAGTTTAGAATCTGTAAATAACAAGCAATTTTATAATTTGGAGGACAGCAGTCAAGGGATATAATGCCAGACTCCAGCTTAGGAAGTCGCTGGTTGAACTCCAACCCAGCATGCAGGTCTTAAGTGATTTTCTACCATACTGTTTGCATAAATACTGCTTTGAACACAGGTACCAGTCATGAAGAGTTTCAAAATGGAGGTAACAGAAGTAACTTTAAAACAAAAGCATTTGGTATCAACAATCAACAATTTGTTTCTGGTGCAGTTCAAATACAAAATGTACTTTGTTTATCTAAACATTGTGTACATGCATACCACCATATAGCTTCCACATGTCCTATCTGTTAAACTAAACAAAAAAATTTATGCAGGCCATAATTTATTTCTTTTTGCTTGTATGATTGCACATTAATTCAAAATAATCAAAACCCATAATATCATATACACATGGATACACGTACACAATAAATCTCAAGTGCTTAATTTGTCTCAGATCAATGATTACTTGAAATAACCCAACAAATGCAGATTTTGGGTAATTCTGACATTGGGGAAATCACTTACCACTAGAAAGAGCTAGGACTAACAGAGGAGGAAATTATGCATTTTTTTTTCATTTTTAAGCATGGCAATTAAAAGAAAGTTTGTAATATTCTACAACCTAACAAGTTTTAACTCCAAAAGAATTAATGCACAAAAGAATGGCTACTTAGCTTTTCAAAAATATTTTCTAGTTTGCTTTGAGTTCATGTAAGATATTTTAGTCACTGATCACAAATAATTATCTCACATGTTATTCATAGTCAAAGTTTTATTCCATAAAATACAGCTTTATCAGATATATACAGTGCAGTGTTTTAAAGAGCAACTGAAATTCTGCTAAGTACTTATATATTTTAAAAAAGCGATAATTTTTATGAAAAAAAAAAAAATAAGGGGGTGGGTGGGGGGGGTGGGGGGGGGGGGGGGGGGGGGGTGGGGGCAGGAGGGGGGAGAAGTACTTACCCATCCTATGTAAGTTAAAGTTTATTCCCTATATATAATATATATAAGCAAAATCAAGTGACCCCTGGGGTGTGGCTAACTTTGACCCCAGGGACATGGGTACCAACAATCTTTGCAGGGTTTGTGCTGGTGTTCAAGTATTTAAAGTCTGAATGGAATATCTTTGACACATTTTGAGAAATGGACATTAACAAAAAGGTTAACCAAGAAATTTTAAGTTGAAAAAAGGGGCATAACTTTGCAAAAATGAAACTGAGGGTTATCTGCCCTTGAGAAATGGTTTCGCGTTTAGTGATCCCTAACCCTAATTCCTTATTTGAAGTAAATAGCTTTCATTGTTAACCAACGCCGACGATGATGCCGACACGGGGGTCATGACAATAGCTCCACTTTTTTTCTTCGAAAAGGGGAGCTAAAAATGAAACTTTTCTGACAATAAATCAATCAAATAAGTGAGTATTTCTCATCACAAATCTAATTACTCTGCAACTGCACACCACCTTCAACAATGGTATCAATTCATACAACAATAGAACTGTAGTGGACACAGGTCTTGTTGATGGGCTAGCTCTTTAGTGACATTGTTAAAGTATCTGGAACATTTGTTAGTTAAGTAACGTTATCCATGGTTAGTACTTGGATGGGTGTCCTAACTGATGTCAACGGCAATGTTACTATAATGGTGGCAGCGGTAATCCCACAATTTTCGCCAGCTCTTCACCTTGGTTAGTGCCTGTGAGCACTGAAAGTGCAAGGATTAAGTCCAGTTCCAAGGCTGGAGCGGAAAAAGATTCTTTCTGAAGCTGTACACTACTGTACAGTAAATGCCCAGGTTCTGAAGGTTAAAGAAGGGAGGAGTGTAGTGGTCACCAGACAGGTAAGGCATTTCCAACAGCCTTGTTTTTGGGCTAGCTTACATGGTTTAAGTGTCAGGAACATTTGTTAGTTATTTTATCCATGGTTTGTTCTTGGATGAGTGTCTGAAACCGATGCCATAGGCCAGGTTATACTATAGATCATTTCACACATTCTTAATCTGATTAAATATGTGCTAAATATTCTATTGTTACTTTCTAATACTCTGTGACTGCACTTTTTCCAGGTATCCTTTCCACTTCAGGATATTGATATATAACTACCTGTATGGTAGGTACATGTGTACATCCTTAAGGGCACATAATAACCTCCAAATGAAAATGGGTGCCCAAAAGGCTTGTAAATGAGATGACCACCATGCCTGATATAGAGATAACCAACAAGGGAGTGCTTACACTACTCAGGAAGCTCAACCCAAAGAAGGCAGCAGGCCCAGACATGATTTCTGCGTGCATCCTGAAGGAGATGGCTGAACAGTGTTCGTCATACCTGGTCGTCATCTACAAAAAGTGTCTCTCATCTGGTAGCATACCTGAGGTGTGGATAACAGCCAATGTGTCAGCCATATTTAAGAAAGGGGAACGCTTCAAAGCCAGCAACTATAGACCGGTATCCCTCCCCTGTATAGCCTGCAAGATGCTGGAGCACATCATCGTCAGCAACATAATGAATCATCTGGACAGTCATAAGATACTAACCGACAGCCAGCATGGATTTAGAAGAAGGCGGAGCTACGAAACCAAGCTACTAATGCTGACAGATGACCTAACCAAGTCCATGGACCGGCGTAAACAACATGACCTCGCAGTGCTGGACTTCAGCAAAGCATTCGACCGCGTCCCACACAGCCGCCTGTTAGCCAAGCTTCATCATTATGGCATCAGAAACCATACCCTGAAGTGGATTGAGGCATTTCTCACAGTCCGCACTCAGCGCGTAGTCGTTGATGGAGCAACGTCCGACCCAGCACCCATTATCAGCGGAGTCCCCCAGGGAAGCGTGCTCAGACCCATACTCTTCCTGGTCTTCATCAACGACCTGCCACTTCATGTCACGTCCAAGGCCAGGCTCTTTGCGGACGATTGTTTGGTATACCGGGAAATCGCCACTGAAGAGGACTGCCACATTTTACAGGATGACCTGAAAAAGCTGGCATTGTGGGAGAAACGCTGGGGCATGAGTTTCCACCCAGAGAAGTGCAGCATAATCAGGATCCACAGGAAGAGGAACCCCATCATATACCCGTACTCCTTGAAGGGCCACACACTCGAGATAGACATGACAACCAAGTACCTCGGAGTCCATATGTCTGGAAACCTCTCCTGGAACCAACACGTTGACAAGATTGTGAAGAAGGGCAACAGCACACTCGGCTTCCTACGACGCAACCTGCGCATCAGCAATGAACAGGTCAAGAGCACAGCCTACATGTCACTCGTGCGACCAGGCCTTGAATATTGTTCCACAGTCTGGAACCCTTATACCAAGGACCTTACACGCAAGCTCGAGATGGTCCAGAGGAGGGCTGCAAGATATGTGACAAACCGTTACCACAACACCAGCAGCGTATCCTCCATGATCCAACACTTGGGGTGGGAGACATTAGAGTCATGACGGACCAAAGCCCAGCTGACCATGATGTTCAAGATCACCAATGACCTTGTGGACATACCAGTCACGGTTACCTTACCCCTGCCCCGAGCCGCACTAGAAGTGACCACTCCAAGAAGTTCCATCTACCATCCACATCTACATCGTACTACAAGAACTCCTTCTTCCCTCGTACAGCCACAGCCTGGAACAGCTTACCTGCCCCCGTTGCAGAGGCCCCTGACTTGGTATCCTTCAAGCAGGGGTTATCATCCCTCACATTCTAATCCGCCATTAGGGGCCCAGCTACAAGTACCCACTAGTGATATCCAAGGCTGTGCCGGCCGCGGCCACCGTAACCGGAGAGGTTTGGGTTGAAGAGGCGAAATGTAGCTGGCCAGACTTTTTGTCTATATCTCTTTCTTTTGACCTATCCAACCTCTTCAAACTTTCTATCATTTCATGTATATTTCTTTTTCTTGACCTAGCACCACCCGTCGCGTTATAATCAAGTGTGATTGCGCCGACGTACGATGTAGATGTAGATGTCGAGGGGGTGACTTGACATCTACAGAACATACATATAAACCGTTACAGTTTGTTCGCCAGTTTCGCCGCACTTTTTACATAAATCGGTCAAATTATATCAAAGTGCAGAAGAAAGAAAACATTATTGTACATACAGTATGACACAAGTCTTAACTTGAACTTCGTTAAATATTTACTCAAAGTTGAATTAACTTATTACGCTGTCGTTCTTGATTTCATATGGACCGATTTCACCAGTTCCGAAGCACGTTCACCGGTTTCGGCGGACATCATTTTTTAACACTTTTGTGAAAATACATAAAGAGGGGAAATCTACGGTATATCTGTGAACAGTAACAGACATACAATAGTCCACAAAAATTAACACAGATTATAAAATTTACATCATGTCTGGTATTAAAATCGAAAACAGGGTTATAAAAGGTTACCACCATTTGAAGTGTATTATACCACCTGAAAATAAGCCAAATCATGAATAAAAAAACTGTAATGGACATAGCATATACTATTGCATGGAGAAAAATAAAAGCATGACCCACGTAAATCATGTCAATATGATAAAATATAAATAAAGAAATAGTGTTCCCCATATGGCACCTCTTTAAAAAAAGTTGTACTCAAATCCATCGGAAATAGCTAAATGTACCCCCTACCGTTATGATCTAATTTTTATTTGAATAAATGGACGGTACTGATTAAACTTTAGAGCATGTGTTGCTGTTAATCTGACAAAAATTCAGGACCATAAATTTTTCCCATCCTCTCCAAGCGTATCTGGTAACTTGAAATCAAGTTCTCAACTTGACATTTTCAGCCATTTTGTTTTATCTGATATGAGAACCCCTTCACATTTGATTGGGACATTTAACTACATCAAAGAACAATTTCATCAAACCTAGTACAACATTTAGATTGATACACGTGCAAGAACACAGCTGATTACTTTCGCTTACGGATGACCTAATTTTGGTGAAATAATATTCGTATTCCTTCGGAACCGGTGAAACACCGGAACTGGCGAACAAACTGTATTAAAAAAAAAAAAAAAAAAAAAAATATAATGTTTACTTACCACTGGTGATAGGACTAACATGTAAAAGGTCTTTTGAAGCATCAGAAGCCTTGTTGTCCATTGCTGTGTACTATCAATATTTCGAAAAATTAATATTGAAATGCTCTGCATATGGGCGCAGCCATTTTGGTATGGTATAATTCAAAGACAAGTAGACGACATAAAGCGACAAAAGTTTATAAGTTTATCATTTTCAAACCAAACTTGTCGAGAACGAAAGACTGGTAGACTTTTAAGGACAAAAAATCAACAATCTTATATCATAAAGAGTATTGATGATCGATTGCAAATATTAAAGATAAATGTTTATAGAGCCAGATTTGACGCTTGCATATTCACATAGTCGTCAGAGGATTATAATTTTTTGACATGTTGGCAGCAACATATTAGATGTGATTTTGTTTAGGCTTCTTGGTAAGTAAATACATATGATTTTGTTCTGATGTTGTTTACTTTCCCGAATCTTATAAAACCATGTTTTCAACGAATACATCAGGACATTTTACCGACCTAAAAGACAGTTTTCGAATTACAGTAGTTTTCGGATTGAAGATGTTTCGGATAGAGTTCTGAATCTGAAGATGTACGTCGCAGGACCAATTCTGGTGTTGTACGACGGAAAAAGTACTGCCGTCTAGTCTCTACGACTGAGGGCTGCTTTGAATCCCTCAGATGTGGTCGCTTGTGCAACACTCTCGTCTAAGTTGTTCCAGTCCTGCACTGTTTTTATAAAGAATGAATTTTTGTATTGTTTGGCTGTATTTCTTTATAATGTTAGAGCTTACACTGTCACTGAAGCGTTTAGGTCGTATACGCCTTTTATTAAGTACCGGAGTTAAGTAACTTTCACGTTTGATTTGCCGGCACCATACCCCGAATGATTTTGTGCATGAACACCAACCTTGCGTTCTCTCAGCGTTGTTGCAAGCTGTCCAGTTTTAGTTTCTCCAGCATCTTTGTAAGGCACCCATCGTCTCTTGATTTGTAGTCTTTCGGTATAAAACGACCTGCATGACGTATTTTTTCTAAGGAATTTATGTCTTTAGCAAAATAGGGGTCCCATATTATCGAACCATATTCCAACGCACTAAAGATATATATGCCAGCTTTCGGCATTCCTGAGGACAATTTCTCAAGTTCCTTTTCAGAAAACCGAGTGTTGAGTTTGCCTTTTTACAAATCTTGTTGATATGAGTTTCCCATGTTAAATCCTGTGATATTGTAAGACCAAGGTATGGGTTAGTGTCCACTTGTTTGAGAATGGTACTATCAAGTTCGAAGAAATACGATATTTTTTGATAGAATGTAACACTTCTTGGCATTAAATTTCATGCCCCAAAGTTCTGCCCATTTTTCAAGTTCAAGTAGATCTTTTTGTAATTGGACTTGGTCATGAATTGTACTAATGACTCTATATAACAAACAATCGTCGGCGAACAAGCGCACTGTAAATTTGATGACGTCGGGTAAATCATTTATATGGCATAAAAACAACAGAGGCCCCAGGACAGTTCCCTGTGGTACACCAGATTCAGCCTTGACTTTGGTAGAGTGTTCTCCCTCAACAACGACGTTCGTCATACGTTCTTTCAGGAATGATGAGAGCCAGGACAACAAATTTCCCCGTACACTGAAATTTTCTAACTTTTGTAACAGTTTGCCATGTGGCACCATATCGAACGTTTTCGAAAAATCAACTATGGCAACATCTACTTGTTCGTTCTTTCTTATCAAAGGATTTTAAGAAGTCATTCATATTAACTAGCAACTGCGTTTCTGTTAAATGTCCTTTTCTAAAACCATGGTTTCTGTCTGTAAGAATAGAGTAGTTTTCAAAATGTTTATTGAGATGACCACAGATAATATGCTCCAATGTTTTAAACAATACAGATGTTAAACTAACTGGTCTGTAGTTATCAGTGAGGTGTACAGGTTTTACAGACAAGCTAGCAAAGATTTGTTAAATTACATTATTGAGTTTGGTTTTAAAGCAAAATATTTTTGAATAAATAATTTTTCTTTTGATGCTTACCAAATCCTTCAGTTAATTTTGTGTTCATTTTACATTTTTAATTTTAGGACTATATTCTTCAAAAACATTTTGAACATTTAATATTTATCATTATGCACATCCGTTGTCTCCAATCAGAGATCAGAGGTACTTAAGACACTGTTTATGTAGGTTTTTTGAACTGTGATATGATTTAAAGTCATATGATAGTACATAGCCCTTTATTCAAAACAATATCTGTCAAGCACCTGTGTCTCTAGTCAGACATAAAATTGTGAAAAATATGGGGTCATTGTCCATGAGTTGTTTTCATTCAAAGTACTGAGCTGAGTATTAAGTTAATTTTTTAGCTGTTTATATTGGCAGTGATTCAAACATAGGGAAAAGTAAAATTAATAGCTACTAAACTGCCCAGGGTTGGCATGAATCAACTGCCACTGATTTCAAGCAGTTTCTGATAAACAGCTGCAGACAGTACTCAAATACTGAAGTGTGCTCGATAATGATCTGTCTGCAACAATAGTAGTTAATAACATTGTATGTTTGTACAGTCAAAATATTTTTTGAAATAAAAACCTCAAATAAATTTTGTGCAGTCCTTTCTAAATATGTCAGTTCTGTGATGATAAAAAAATTACCTTGTCAAGGTTATTACAGTTTTATGTTAAATGTTGAATTTAAGAATTTAGAACTTTACAGAATTCATATGTTCATTTGGTGGTTGTGTAATAGTACATGAACATGATAAACAGATATTTTGTTGTACCTGTGACATACATGATCACAGTTCTGTGAATCAGGCTACATGTATATAGTCTATCTATGTATCTGTCTGTCCCATAGGAGCACGGGTCCAGGATTGTGGTGATTATTTGGTGGAATTATGCTTTATTTCCCTTGCACGGATCTAAGGGGTCAATCTCATGTAACATTGTGTATAACAATATCCATCTGTTCTTCCATCCACCCATCCATGTTTGGTAGTTTGAAATATTATTAAACCATTCAATGTATTGAAAAACAATGTCATTGCTATATGAAAATATTCCAGTTTAGAAAGAACTAGTAGCAGATATACTGACAGCATTTTATCAAAGATACTGATTGGATTTTATTACAAAATTTAAAGGAATATGTATTTTCTGAATGGAAATTTGTGTCCCTTTTTCCCTTCTAGAACATAAGAAGTTTGAAGATGTAGATGAGATTTTTATTATGTCCAGAGCGGGAGATACACACCCTAACCTTCGTTCCCGTAAACCCAAAATGGTACCCTATGTTCATTCCCATGAGACCTCCATGTCTGCAGACCTTTTATCAGAGGTCAAACTTACCAAAGCTCTTCATATTGGATCAGAAACATCCCATTCAAGTGGAGGAGGCAGGAAAGCATTAAATGGAGAAGTGGCAGCTGGCAACGATGTTGAAATTAATGACAGAGGTGGGGGTCGAGGTGAGGATCAGATAGAAGCAGGGGATTTAGGACTTGGTGATATGGCAGAGACTAGTTTTATAGAAAATGAAGATGATACACAGCCACTGTTGGAGACAACAGAATGGGAAGAGGATGGAGTAACAATTGAGATGGTAAAGACAGAAGACACAGGAGAAACTTCACTACAGATTTGTCTACAAGTAACTCTACCTTATATCATAGCAGGGTTTGGAATGGTGCTAGCTGGAATTGTTCTTGATATTGTTCAGGTATGTCAAACAATCATGTTCTCTGTAAATTCTTTGTTTGGTGGAGTTTTTTTCATTCCTAACTGCAGAAAAAAGACATATGTTCTTTCCCATACATGTAGGTTAAAAACACTTCAAGACATGTATAGTCTAATAAAAATTTCTGCAAGAAACTTGTCTGACATTTGATAATTGCAATTATTAATATGCCAGATGAGAAGTTTTACTGTATTGGTATATACATTATGGTTAGTTTTGTTGCCTGTTTGTTTCCATATCCAATACCACAATTAACATACATTTATTACTGTAGTCTAACTATGTTGTGGTATGGCAAGTATGTATCATATATTATTGAGTAGAAGTGTCTACAAATATGCTGAGTTTTTTTACTCATTATATGCTGATCCAGTGTTATATCTCTTTAGCAGATTGTATTTATTACATCTTTTTGCAGCATTGGGCAGTATTTGTAGAAGTTTCAGAAATATTTGTACTGGTTCCTTCATTGCTGGGACTGAAAGGTAACCTTGAAATGACCTTGGCTTCAAGGTTGTCAACTCAGGTACACAATTCTATCTTAATTTAACCAATGGAAAATCGTTTTACAAAGAACCTTGACTCAGCTCTATAATATAACTTTAGCTGATTCTTAAACTGTTTCATCTATTTTCTATTTTATCTCATTCTATAAATTGAATAAGGTTTGAAAAGCAAGAGAATTTGAATGCAGCCCTTTTCTCATCTACAATACAGTACAGACTTTGATGTGAAGAATGCTTTATTGTATTTAAAGTTGGTTTTACTGATGTTGAAAACAAGTAACATGCTTCTGTCTAAGTTTATTACACAGTAAATGTTATTAACTGTAGAATGCTGCAGTAGAGAACTAGGTCTTTCACTCATTAGTTTTCTACAAATGTATTACAGGCACATCTTGGTAATATGGACAAGAAGTCAGAAAAATGGAAAATGATTGGAGGTAACATGGCACTCATACAGGTTGGTTTCTATATGTCAGTAGCTAATATTTGTACACATATCATACATGAGTCTGAACTTAAATAAATCCTAATCAATTCCTGTTCCAAAACAGTTTATCTGGTGTCAAATTTCATCTACTTATCTTTGTATTTTAACTAAAATCTCATGTGATATCTGAAGTTTTGAAGTCTTAAAATATCAATAATTTGAAGACAATTTTTAGGCTAAGGGTAAGTAATTTTCTTTAATTTTCAAGTAAATAATTTGAAACAAGTTGAGGACCTTTATATGTATCCTCAATGAGAGGTTGTAGTTTTACACCTAAAGTTGTTGACTGCTGAGTTGATCTCCAGACTGTTACAGTGTAACATACTGGTTGATTAACTTTGTTGTAGAGTTAATAGCTTGGCTAATTACTGAAATGAGTTCTGCCTGTAACAGCTTGGCATGTTAGGTAAGGAGTGACATGTTAAAGGAAATACTGGTAATAACAATATACTCATATCATATAAAACCTTAGCAGATTAATTTCAACAATTTCATCAGAGCTAAGCAAAAATACAGTTAAAGGCCTTTTGTTCTTGTTAATATTAAAGTGCTATTGTCATATATATGTGCTGTTTGGAATGTTTTTCTGCCATGAAAGTAATCAAATTTATAGTTAAACTATCCTAATTCTAATTTGTAATCTTGAGTATCCTGAAGGAGTAGGCACTGTGGTCCAGGGGTAGAGCACAGGGCTCTGGATCCGGAGGTTGCGGGTTCGAATCCCGTCAGAGGCGAGATTCCCTCACGATCTTCACATTCCTCCACGCTGCACGAATACTGGTATGAAACCCAGGAAGCAGTCAGCAAGTGTGATGAATCTAAGTTGTAAGAACTTGTATCGCAATCAATGTAAAATAAATGAGTCTAAGGATCCTGAAAGAAATTCACTGTTACCAGATTTACACAACACTACAGTCTGTAAGGTCAACATCCCAGTAAGTTAAATCCATCTTGAGTCCGAAATTGTTTCCTAGTCCCGAGGACTTTGAATAAGAGGTGTTCTGCTAGATTTAAATAACTTACTTGCTTATAAAACTCAAGAGACTAAGTATTTGTTATGGTCATTTTGTTATTTCGATATTGATGTTTTCAGGCACAGGCTATAGTTGTTGGTTTCTTAGCATCTATGGTTGCCATGGTGATGGGTTGGATACCTGAGGGAAAGTTCAACATTCACCATGCACTGTTATTGTGTGCAAGCAGTATGTTTACAGCAGCTGTAGCAAGCTTTGTACTAGGTAGGATGTGATAGATTCTAAGACTTTAATGTGTGACCTTTATTTAGCAATTTCAGTAATCCTGTTAGGTCATTGTAATACATGTTGTTATTATTTCTGTCTGCTTTCAAAACTGGTAACAGTTGCAGAAGAAATTACATGTAAGTATCAGCCTGTGGGGGCCTTGTTGATTTTCTGTCACATCTCAAGATTTCATTTTAAGTCATGTGTGGTTCAGAATTAAAATATACAGAAGATAGGTAAATATTTGTCTGTTTTAGGTTTACAAGATGTTACAAAATTTTGATTGTTAATGTCAATGTGTTAGAAACTTGTTTCATTGTGTAATTAAACTAAATTGATCATTTTCAAATTTCAGGTTCAATTATGGTAGGTGTGGTGTTGTTGTCAAGGCGATGCAATGTTAACCCCGACAATGTGGCCACACCTATCGCTGCCAGTCTAGGTGATCTGACCACACTAGCCTTACTGGCAGGTGTAGCAAAAGTATTATATAACTCTATAAGTAAGTACATGTATATACACTTTGTATTACTGAAATCAAAATTGTGAATTCTGGGCTGGCATTCTAAAATTATTTTCCCAATAAAGGTGAAAGTCTATGTCATTTTTTTGTAATCTAGAAATTTAAATAAACAAAGAGTAATACTAACAAAAGAATTGAACTGTAACTTTCCTTTGCACGAGTTTTGCAGTTTCAGATCAGCATGCATTTTACATGTAATTAAGGAGAATGCAGTAGATTCATTTAAGTTGTGTAGCTCAAAAGTTAGAAATATACAATGAAATAAACTCATTTAAATGATTAAGTAATATGGAAGGGATGTTGTTTGTATTACTATATAATAACACTTAATGACTTGTTATCACAGATAGATATAGAGTTTTGATTTTGTTAATTTTCAAAACAATAAATATCCCTGTTTTGTGGTTCATTTCAGAAAGTTATTATGCCCCCACTTCAAAGAAGAGGGGGTATATTGCTTTGCATTTGTCTGTCTGTCGGTCGGTCCGTAGACCAAATGGTTTCCGACCAATAACTAAAGAATGCTTAGGGCTAGGAACTTCAAACTTGGTAGGATGATTGTCCATCACCAGTAGATGAACCCTATTGATTTTGGGGTCAAGGGGTCAAAGGTCAAGGTCACATTGACCTTGTAGGTAGAAACGGTTTCCGACCAATAACTAAAGAACACTTAGGCCTAGGAACTTCAAACTTGGTAGGATGATTGTCCATCACCAGTAGATGACCCCTATTGATTGTGGGGTCAAGGGGTCAAAGGTCTAGGTCACATTGACCTTGTAGGTAGAAACGGTTTCCGACCAATAACTAGAGAACGCTTTGACCTAAGTTCACCAAACTTGGTATGCTGGTTGGTCATCATCAGTAGATGACCCCTATTGATTTTGAGGTCATTAGGTCAAAGGTCAAGCTCACGGGGACCTTCATCCTAAAAACGGTTTCCGATCAATAACTAGAGAACGCTTTGACCTAGGTTCACCAAACTTGGTATGCTGGTTGGTCATCACCAGTAGATGACCCCTATTGACTTTGAGGTCATTAGGTCAAAGGTCAAGATCACAGAGACTTTCATCCTTAAAACGGTTTCCGATCAATAACTAGAGAACACTTTGACGTAGGTTCACCAAACTTGGTATGCTGGTTGGTCATTACCAGTAGATGACCCCTATTGATTTTGAGGTCATTAGGTCAAAGGTCAAGATCACAGGGACCTTCATCTTAAAAACGGTTTCTGATTAATAACTAGAGAACGCTTTGACCTAGGTTCACCAAACTTGGTATGCTGGTTGGTCATCACCAGTAGATGACTCCCTATTGATTTTGAGGTCATTAGGTCAGAGGTCAAGCTCACAGAGACTTTGACTCTAAAAACGGTTTCCGATCAATAACTAGAGAATGCTTTGACCTAGGTTCACCAAACTTGGTATGCTGGTTGGTCATGACCAGTTAATGACCCCTATTGATTTTGAGGTCATTAGGTTAAAGGTCAAGGCCACAGGGACCTTGATCCTAAAAACGGTTTCTGATCAATAACTAGAGAATGCTTTGGCCCAGTCACAAGCAATTAGGTGCTGCCGGGGGGCATTTATGTTTTAGAAACATTTCTTGTTTAACATTATCTTCTAATGTTTCCTAACATTTCTGGTGCATGAAGCATCACTACCAAATGTGAAAACACAACAACAACAAAATATGCTTTCATTTTCTCAGTATATTGATGTATGTTTATTACAGATACTCAGCCATGGATAGCTCCAGTGATGGTTACTATATTTATTTTATTGACTCCACTGTGGATATATATATCTCTACACAACCACTATACTAACCATGTGGTATATTATGGCTGGGTACCAGTCCTCAGTGCAATGGTGATAAGCAGGTAGGTTCTCGTACAACCTTTTATAAACCCAGTCCTTTCAAATAGGGAGGTCATATGTTCAGATCTTGTCACTGTGATCATGATTTTCATATTCATCACAAGCACTGGTCTGAATTCCATGAAACAGTTATCAGAAGTAACTCATATAAGTGTATTGTTTTATAACGATTCTTATACAAAAGGAAGAGGTTCAAGGCTTTGCTGGAATTAAAATCTTAATAATTACTGGTGTTGTCCACATTGAAACAGATATGCTTCCTTGCTTACATTTTAGGGTGTCATTTATATTTTAGAGATCCTTGTAGATTTAGTAAGCATGGTTTAAACAGTCACCTGAAAGTAGATATTTAGTAAATGTTCTTCTGATGCAGTTCTCTTTGTTCTTAGAAAGAAGGATTTATTTGGTGCTGAAACTATTAAATACAGACAGGAATATGTCCCCAAGAAAATCTTAAAATATGTAAAAATTTTATTTCCAGTTGTATTATATGTTATGGGCTCTTAGTGCTGCAGAAATTATCAGAAAGATTTATCTCCCTGTATTCACATTCAAAGAATTCAAATTTCTATTACTGTTTGAAGAACTTTTCAAGAACTGTAGTAATGTCACTGATGTCAGTTTAGCTAGAGGTTTTTTTTATATACTTAACTAGGATAAACTTAACAATAACCTAATATGGTATCTGTGCATTTTATGATTCCAGTGTTGGAGGGTTAATATTAGATTTTACAGTAGCCAACTACCACGGTATTGCTGTATTTCAACCTGTGATCAATGGTAGGTAAATGGCTTACTTACAAATCAAAAATATTGTTGTGGAATCTCAGTAATCAATTTTTTTCTTTTTTTTGTTGAACTAATATATATGCTTTATTTGCCATTAAATGTAACATGACAAGATTGTATAATCTTAATGACATGTCTTAGTGAATTTCAGAAATATATATGAAATTATTGCCCCAGCCTTAATTGTTGATAGTGAAATTTTGAAAATATTTCACGCAAGTTCAGTTGTGATTAAATATAGACCAGTGCATTTTAACTTTGTTTTTATCAATCTTTAAGTATATTTTTATAAGCATGAAACTTTCTGTTTTTATTTTTCATATGTAACTTAGAATGAAGTTTTTACTGCTTTAGGGATGTAAAGATACATGTACTCGATATTGCATTTCTGTACAGGAGTGGGTGGAAACCTTGTAGCGGTACAAGCTAGTCGTATATCTACGTCATTACACAGGGTGAGCAGACCTGGTAAACTTCCCACCAACGCAGTACATGGCTGTCCAAACTGTCCAAGTGCCTTCTTTGGAAAAAGTATGATGCATGTTCTGTTGGGTTTGATATTGTTATTTAGTTATGATACACCTTCTGTTGGGTATGGTTTTGTTATTAAGTTATGATGCACTCTTTATTTGGTTTTGTTTTGTTATTTAGTTATAATGCACCTTCTGTTGGGTTTGGTTTTGTTATTTAGTTATAATGCACTTTCTGTTGAGTTGGGTTTTGTTATTTAGTTATGATGAACTTTCTGTTTGGTTGGGTTTTGTTATTTAGTTATGATGCACCTTCTGTTGTGTTTTGTTTTGTTATTTAGTTATGATGCACCTTCTGTTGAGTTGGGTTTTGTTATTTAGTTATGATGCACCTTCTGTTGAGTTGGGTTTTGTTATTTAGTTATGATGCACCTTCTGTTGAGTTGGGTTTTGTTATTTAGTTATGATGCACCTTCTGTTGAGTTGGGTTTTGTTATTTAGTTATGATGCACCTTCTGTTGAGTTGGGTTTTGTTATTTAGTTATGATGCACCTTCTGTTGAGTTGGGTTTTGTTATTTAGTTATGATGCACTTTCTGTTGTGTTTTGTTTTGTTATTTAGTTATGATGAACTTTCTGTTTGGTTGGGTTTTGTTATTTAGTTATGATGAACTTTCTGTTTGGTTGGGTTTTGTTATTTAGTTATGATGAACTTTCTGTTGTGTTTTGTTTTGTTATTTAGTTATGATGCACCTTCTGTTGAGTTGGGTTTTGTTATTTAGTTATGATGCACCTTCTGTTGAGTTGGGTTTTGTTATTTAGTTATGATGCACCTTCTGTTGAGTTGGGTTTTGTTATTTAGTTATGATGCACCTTCTGTTGAGTTGGGTTTTGTTATTTAGTTATGATGCACCTTCTGTTGAGTTGGGTTTTGTTATTTAGTTATGATGCACTTTCTGTTGTGTTTTGTTTTGTTATTTAGTTATGATGCACCTTCTGTTGAGTTGGGTTTGTTATTTAGTTATGATGCACCTTCTGTTTGGTTGGGTTTTGTTATTTAGTTATGATGCACTTTCTGTTGTGTTTTGTTTTGTTATTTAGTTATGATGCACCTTCTGTTTGGTTGGGTTTTGTTATTTAGTTATGATGCACCTTCTGTTTGGTTGGGTTTTGTTATTTAGTTATGATGTACTTTCTGTTGGGTTTTGTTATTTAGTTATGATGCACTTTCTGTTGAGTTGGGTTTTGTTATTTAGTTATGATGCACCTTCTGTTTGGTTGGGTTTTGTTATTTAGTTATGATGCACCTTCTGTTTGGTTGGGTTTTGTTATTTAGTTATGATGTACTTTCTGTTGGGTTTTGTTATTTAGTTATGATGCACTTTCTGTTGAGTTGGGTTTTGTTATTTAGTTATGATGCACCTTCTGTTTGGTTTGGTTTTGTTATTTAGTTATAATGCACCTTCTGTTTGGTTGGGTTTTGTTATTTAGTTATGATGCACTTTCTGTTGGGTTTTGTTATTTAGTTGTGATGAACTTTCTGTTGGGTTTTGTTATTTAGTTATGATGCACTTTCTGTTGAGTTGGGTTTTGTTATTTAGTTATGATGCACTTTCTGTTGAGTTGGGTTTTGTTATTTAGTTATGATGCACTTTCTGTTGGGTTTTGTTATTTAGTTATGATGCACTTTCTGTTGAGTTGGGTTCTGTTATTTAGTTATGATGCACTTTCTGTTGTGTTTGGTTTTGTTATTTAGTTATGATGCACTTTCTGTTGAGTTGGGTTTTCTTTTTTAGTTATGATGAACTTTCTGTTGTGTTTGGTTTTGTTATTTAGTTATGATGCACTTTCTGTTGTGTTTGGTTTTGTTATTTAGTTATGAAGCACTTTCTGTTGGGTTTGGTTTTGGTATTTAGTTATGAAGCACTTTCTGTTGGGTTTGGTTTTGGTATTTATTTATGTTGCACTTTCTGTTGGGTTTGGTTTTGTTATTTAGTTATGATGCACTTTCTGTTGGGTTTGGTTTTGTTATTTAGTTATGATGCACTTTCTGTGGAGTTGGGTTTTGTTATTTAGTTATGATGCACTTTCTGTTGTGTTTGGTTTAATTATTTAGTTATGAAGCACTTTCTGTTGGGTTTCGTATTGTTATTTAGACATGCACATTCTGTTGCATTTGGTTTTGTTATTTAGTTATGATGCACTTTCTGTTGGGTTTTGTTATTTAGTTATGAAGCACTTCCTGCTGGGTTTGATTTTGTTATTTAGTTATGATGCACCTTCTGTTGGGTTTGGTTTTGTTATTTATTTATGATGCACTTTCTGTTGGGTTTGGTTTTGTTATTTAGTTATAATGCACTTTCTGTTGTGTTTTGTTTTGTTATTTAGTTATGATGCACCTTCTGTTGGGTTTGGTTTTCTTATTTAGTTATGATGCACCTTCTGTTGAGTTTGGTTTTGTTATTTAGTTATGATGCACCTTCTGTTGGGTTTGGTTTTGTTATTTAGTTATGATGCACCTTCTGTTGAGTTTGGTTTTGTTATTTAGTTATGATGCACTTTCTGTTGAGTTTGGTTTTGTTATTTAGTTATGATGCACTTTCTGTTGGGTTTTGTTATTTAGTTATCATGCACTTTCTGTTGGGTTTTGTTATTTAGTTATGATGCACCTTCTGTTGGGTTTGGTTTTGTTATTTAGTTATCATGCACTTTCTGTTGGGTTTTGTTATTTAGTTATGATGCACCTTCTGTTTGGTTTTGTTATTTAGTTATGATGCACCTTCTGTTTGGTTGGGTTTTGTCATTTAGTTATGATGCACCTTCTGTTGGGTTTTGTTATTTAGTTATGATGCACCTTCTGTTGGGTTTGGTTTTGTTATTTAGTTATCATGCACTTTCTGTTGGGTTTTGTTATTTAGTTATGATGCACCTTCTGTTGGGTTTTGTTATTTAGTTATGATGCACCTTCTGTTGGTTGGGTTTGTTATTTAGTTATGATGCACCTTCTGTTGGGTTTTGTTATTTATGTTATGATGCACCTTCTGTGGTTTGGGTTTTGTTATTTAGTTATCATGCACTTCTGTTGGGTTTTTTGTAATTCAGTTATGAATGCACTTTCTGTTGTGTGTTTTGTTTTTTGGTATTTAGTTATGATGCACGTTCTGTTGGGTTTGGTATTGTTATTTAGTTATGATGCACCTTCTGTTGGGTTTTGTTATTTAGTTATGATGCACCTTCTGTTGGGTTTTGTTATTTAGTTATGATGAACTTTCTGTTTGGTTGGGTTTTGTTATTTAGTTATGATGCACCTTCTGTTGGGTTTTGTTATTTAGTTATGATGCACCTTCTGTTGGGTTTTGTTATTTAGTTATGATGCACCTTCTGTTGGGTTTTGTTATTTAGTTATGATGCACCTTCTGTTGGGTTTTGTTATTTAGTTATGATGCACCTTCTGTTGGGTTTTGTTATTTAGTTATGATGCACCTTCTGTTGGGTTTGGTTTTGTTATTTAGTTATCATGCACTTTCTGTTGGGTTTTGTAATTCAGTTATGATGCACTTTCTGTTGTGTTTTGTTTTGTTATTTAGTTATGATGCACGTTCTGTTGGGTTTGGTATTGTTATTTAGTTATAATGCACGTTCTGTTGTGTTTGTTTTGTTATTTAGTTATAATGCCCTTTCTGTTGTGTTTGGTTTTGTTATTTAGTTATGATGCACTTTCTGTTGGGTTTGATTTTGTTATTTAGTTATGATGCACTTTCTGTTGGGTTTGGTTTTGTTATTTAGTTATGATGCACCTTCTGTTGGGTTTGGTATTGTTATTTAGTTATAATGCACTTTCTGTTGTGTTTTGTTTTGTTATTTAGTTATGAAGCACTTTCTGTTGGGTTTGGTTTTGGTATTTAGTTATGAAGCACTTTCTGTTGGGTTTGGTTTTGGTATTTATTTATGATGCACTTTCTGTTGGGTTTGGTTTTGTTATTTAGTTATGATGCATGTTCTGTTGGGTTAGGTTTTGTTATTAGTTATGAAGCACTTTCTGTTGAGTTAGGTTTTGTTATTAGTTATGATGCACATTCTGTTGGGTTAGGTTTTGTTATTAGTTATGATGCACATTGGGTTTGGTATTGTTATTTAGTTTATGCACCTTCTGTTGGGTTTGGTTTTGTTATCTAGTTATGATGCACTTTCTGTTGAGTTGGGTTTTGTTATTTAGTTATGATGCACTTTCTGTTGGGTTTGATTTTGTTATTTAGTTATGATGCACTTTCTGTTGGGTTTGGTTTTGTTATTTAGTTATGATGCACCTTCTGTTGAGTTGGGTTTTGTTATTTAGTTATGATGCACGTTCTGTTGGGTTTGGTTTTCTTATTTAGTTATGATGCACGTTCTGTTGGGTTTGGTTTTGTTATTTAGTTATGATGCACTTTCTGTTGAGTTTGGTTTTGTTATTTAGTTATGATGCACTTTCTGTTGGGTTTGGTATTGTTGTTTAGTTATGATGCACTTTCTGTTGGGTTTGGTTTTGTTATTTAGTTATGATGAACGTTCTGTTTAGTTTGGTTTTGTTATTTAGTTTTGATGCACCTTTTGTTGGGTTTGGTTTTGTTATTTAGTTATGATGCACTTTCTGTTGGGTTTGGTTTTCTTATTTAGTTATGATGCATGTTCTGTTGGGTTTCGTTTTGTTATTTAGTTATGATGCACGTTCTGTTGGGTTTGGTTTTCTTATTTAGTTATGATGCACGTTCTGTTGGGTTTGGTTTTGTTATTTAGTTATGATGCACTTTATGTTGAGTTTGGTTTTGTTATTTAGTTATGATGCACTTTCTGTTGGGTTTGGTATTGTTGTTTAGTTATGATGCACGTTCTGTTGGGTTTGGTTTTGTTACTTAGTTATGAAGCACTTTCTGTTGAGTTTGGTTTTGTTATTTAGTTATGATGCACTTTCTGTTGGGTTTGGTATTGTTATTTAGTTATAATGCATTTTCTGTTGAGTTTGGTATTTTTACTTAGTTATGATGCACGTTCTGTTGAGTTGGGTTTTGTTATTTAGTTACGATGCACTTTCTGTTGGGTTTTGTTTTGTTACTGAGTTATGATGCACGGTCTGTTGGGTTTGGTTTGTTATTCAGTTATGAAGCATGTTCTGTTGGGTTTTGTTTTGTTATTTAGTTTTGATGCACTTCCTGTTGGGTTTGGTTTTGTTATTTACTTATAATGCACTTTCTGTTGGGTTGGGTTTTGTTATTTAGTTATGAACAGGGTTGGCACCAATCGACCGCCCCTGGTTTTAACCAGCGGTTTTAACCGGTTAAAACCGTCCCGGTCAGTACTCCCCCAAGTGGTCAATACTGGTCAATTGAACTTTTTTTCAAGATTTTTATAAAAGAAAACAAACCATTAAACATTTATTTCATTTCTAATCAAGTTACAAAGTATGTGCTTGTATTAGAATTCATACTAATAAAATAAAGAATGAAAATTTGCAACACACAACAGTATTCCAACAAAAAGATTTAAACTTTTAGCACACAGTATTCCAACAAAATGATAGAAACATTTAGCACCACCATGTCCACCACCATACATATCTGTTCTGGCAGAAACATTAAAAATACATGCTTAAATAGCAATATTTCACACTGGTTAATGACCAGTTCTACCAGTCAAGCTCATCACTACCTCTAAGGAAGCGGTAACACACAATAAGTTTTGCTGCTCTCTGAATTCCTAGTCTATTCCTAAGTTTTGTTTGTACAGTTCCAAAGTTGGAAAAGATCCTTGTTGTTTATTGGACCAGGGAACATGTCAATTAAGATGCTAATATGTTTATTTAAGGATTATCCAATAACCATAAAGTAGGTGTTATACACTTGTCAATTAACACTTGTGTATGACAAAGGATGGTCAGGACACTGAGGGGTCATGACTTGCACTTCTATTGTTTATCGAACATGGGAACATACCAATTAAAATATTATGTTTACTTAAGGATTATCCAATATTAAACCATAAATGAAGTAACATCTAGGCCCTACCAATGTCTATTGTAAAGGCCTAAAGGATTTAACTGTTTTAACATGATTCTAAGAACATTATGGACAGTTTTGTAGTGAATAAAATTGAATTGACCAGTTTGACCAGAAATGACCACTATTGACCAGTATTGACCAATAATGACCAGTATTGACCACCGGCCCGGTCAATACTCAATCGACCGGTCAATAAGCCAATCCTGGTTATGAAGCACTTTCTGTTGGGTATGGTATTGTTATTTAGTTATCATGCACTTTCTGTTGAGTTGGTTTTTTTTATTTAGTTATGATGCACTTTCTGTTGGGTTTTGTTTTGTTATTTAGTTATGAAGCACTTTCTGTTGGGTATGGTATTGTTATTTAGTTATCATGCACTTTCTGTTGGGTTTGGTTTTGTTATTTAGTTATCATGCACTTTCTGTTGAGTTGGGTTTTGTTATTTAGTTATGATGCACTTTCTGTTGGGTTTTGTTTTGTTATTTAGTTATGATGCACTTTCTGTTGTGTTTTGTTTTGTTATTTAGTTATGATGCACCTTCTGTTGAGTTTGGTTTTGTTATTTAGTTATGATGCACCTTCTGTTGGGTTTGGTTTTGTAATTCAGTTATGATTCATTATCTGCTATGTTTGGTTTTGTTATTTAGTTATGATGAACTTTCTGTTGGGTTTGGTTTTGTTATTAAGTTATGATGCACTTTCTGTTGGGTTTGGTTTTGTTATTAAGTTATGATTCATTATCTGCTATGTTTGGTTTTGTTATTTAGTTATGATGCACCTTCTGTTGGGTTTGGTTTTGTAATTCAGTTATGATTCATTATCTGCTATGTTTGGTTTTGTTATTTAGTTATGATGCACCTTCTGTTGGGTTTGGTTTTGTAATTCAGTTATGATTCATTATCTGCTATGTTTGGTTTTGTTATTTAGTTATGATGCACTTTCTGTTGGGTTTGGTTTTGTTATTAAGTTATGATTCATTATCTGCTATGTTTGGTTTTGTTATTTAGTTATGATGCACCTTCTGTTGGGTTTGGTTTTGTAATTCAGTTATGATGCACCTTCTGTTGAGTTTGGTTTTGTAATTCAGTTATGATGCACCTTCTGTTGGGTTTGGTTTTGTAATTCAGTTATGATGCACCTTCTGTTGGGTTTGGTTTTGTTATTCAGTTATGATGCACCTTCTGTTGGGTTTGGTTTTGTAATTCAGTTATGATGCACCTTCTGTTGGGTTTGGTTTTGTAATTCAGTTATGATGCACCTTCTGTTGGGTTTGGTTTTGTTATTAAGTTATGATTCATTATCTGCTATGTTTGGTTTTGTTATTTAGTTATGATGCACCTTCTGTTGGGTTTGGTTTTGTAATTCAGTTATGATGCACCTTCTGTTGAGTTTGGTTTTATTATTCAGTTATGATGCACCTTCTGTTGAGTTTGGTTTTGTTATTTAGTTATGATGCACTTTCTGTTGGATTTGGTTTTGTTATTTAGTTATGATACACCTTCTGTTGAGTTTGGTTTTGTTATTTAGTTATGATGCACCTTCTGTTGGGTTTGGTTTTGTAATTCAGTTATGATGCACCTTCTGTTGGGTTTGGTTTTGTAATTCAGTTATGATGCACCTTCTGTTGGGTTTGGTTTTGTTATTCAGTTATGATGCACCTTCTGTTGGGTTTGGTTTTATAATTCAGTTATGATGCACTTTCTGTTGGGTTTGGTTTTGTTATTTAGTTATGATGCATGTTCCGTTGGGTTTGGTTTTGTAATTCAGTTGTGATGCCCATTCTGTTGGGTTTGGTTTTGTAATTCAGTTATGATGCACCTTCTGTTGGGTTTGGTTTTGTAATTCAGTTATGATGCACCTTCTGTTGGGTTTGGTTTTGTAATTCAGTTATGATGCACCTTCTGTTGGGTTTGGTTTTGTTATTCAGTTATGATGCACTTTCTGTTGGGTTTGGTTTTGTTATTAAGTTATGATTCATTATCTGCTATGTTTGGTTTTGTTATTTAGTTATGATGCACTTTCTGTTGGATTTGGTTTTGTTATTAAGTTATGATGCATTATCTGCTATGTTTGGTATTGTTATTTAGTTATGATGCACCTTCTGTTGGGTTTGGTTTTGTTATTCAGTTATGATGCACTTTCTGTTGGGTTTGGTTTTGTTATTAAGTTATGATTCATTATCTGCTATGTTTGGTTTTGTTATTTAGTTATGATGCACTTTCTGTTGGATTTGGTTTTGTTATTAAGTTATGATGCATTATCTGCTATGTTTGGTATTGTTATTTAGTTATGATGCACCTTCTGTTGGGTTTGGTTTCCGTTTTGTTGGTTTTGTTATTTAGTTATGATGCATTATCTGCTATGTTTGGTATTGTTATTTAGTTATGATGCACCTTCTGTTGGGTTTGGTTTTGTTATTAAGTTATGATGCATTATCTGCTATGTTTGGTTTTGTAATTCAGTTATGATGCACCTTCTGTTGGGTTTGGTTTTGTTATTCAGTTATGATGCACTTTCTGTTGGGTTTGGTTTTGTTATTAAGTTATGATTCATTATCTGCTATGTTTGGTTTTGTTATTTAGTTATGATGCACTTTCTGTTGGATTTGGTTTTGTTATTAAGTTATGATGCATTATCTGCTATGTTTGGTATTGTTATTTAGTTATGATGCACCTTCTGTTGGGTTTGGTTTCCGTTTTGTTGGTTTTGTTATTTAGTTATGATGCATTATCTGCTATGTTTGGTATTGTTATTTAGTTATGATGCACCTTCTGTTGGGTTTGGTTTTGTTATTAAGTTATGATGCATTATCTGCTATGTTTGGTATTGTTATTTAGTTATGATGCACCTTCTGTTGGGTTTGGTATTGTTATTTAGTTATGATGCACCTTCTGTTGGGTTTGGTATTGTTATTTAGTTATGATGCACCTTCTGTTGGGTTTGGTATTGTTATTTAGTTATGATGCACCTTCTGTTGGGTTTGGTATTGTTATTTAGTTATGATGCACCTTCTGTTGGGTTTGGTTTTGTTATTAAGTTATGATGCATTATCTGCTATGTTTGGTATTGTTATTTAGTTATGATGCACCTTCTGTTGGGTTTGGTATTGTTATTTAGTTATGATGCACCTTCTGTTGGGTTTGGTTATGTTTTGTTGGTTTTGTTATTTAGTTTAGCTAAGTGATGCATGACCAAATCTGTAACTGTTTGTCTTTACTGTAGTGATTAGAAAGCTAAAACTAGAAGTGGAGATTTGCCTGAGAGCCTGAGGTATATCAGTAGTCTGAAAGTGATAAACTTTGACTGAAATTAGCAGAAACCTGTGAAGGATATTGAGTCAAGTTCTTGTTTGATTGAGTGGCATTTGTTCCAGATATAGTGTGATACTTGTAATTCCAGTGTTTTCTAGCTATTTATATACCCAGTTTTCATTTTTAGTAATGAATGAGCAAGTTTTTAGACTTAGATTGAAATATTGAGACTATAGAATTTTTGAATTCTGCTTTATGTTGACATAATATATTTCAAAAAGATTTTTGGTTAAAAAAAGCAATGCATTTTACAAAACAATTTTTTTCATCACTGTTTTTACATTGTCAGATACATAAATAACATTAATTCATAGGAAACGTAAATTAAGATCTGTATGTGAAAATCATTCTACATGTAACTATCATGGGTTTCTTTTTTTTCATTTCAGACATAAATGCACGAGCAAGTCGTGTCTTACTAGGCCTAGTTATTCCTGGTCACCTGATATTTATGTACACCATTTCCTTCATGAAAGCAGGCCACACAAGTATCACACCTATATTCACTGTAATGTACCTCATGGCAGCTTTGTTACAGGTAAGGTTTCATGTCTGTAGTTAAAGGGTGGTCTAAAATATTTCAAGGTCAAAGATCTTTTGGGGTAGTCTAAAAATGTCATGGTCAAAGATCTAAGGAGGTAGTTTAAAAAAATGTCAAAGGTCGATAAGGGTAAACAAAAATGTTAAAGTCAGAGATCTATAAAGGTAGCAGAAAAGTGCTACACTTAAAGAGCTGTAAGGGTAGTCTTAAAATTTCAAAAATCTGTGAGGGTAGTCTCAAAATGTCAGAGTCAAAGATCTATGGGAGTAGTCAAAAGAAATGTCACACTGGTTTTGGCAGGTGTCTTTACCTCCACCCAGTATTCAGTGTAGGTGGATACTGCTGGTTACAATATCTCACTTAAGAGACAACAACACAGAGGACTAAAGGAAATCAAGAGCAGTGTGGAATCAAACCTTGACATGCTAACCACTCGAACACTGATCTCATTTGACTATTAAAGTGGGAGAGCTTAATATGATTGTACTTAGATACCTAACTGCTGGTTTTGAATGTCTTTTCCTTGTGTTCTGGCTCAGGATCAAACTTTGGTCCTGTGTGTTCACAATGAACATAGCTAACAGCACACCAAAGAGATTCATAACATTAAAAAAATCTGCCATTTGATACACATTTGTACAGGATTTATATGAGTCTTACTGGAGCTTTTTCATACACAGACAGAGTTGACAGATTCCACAACTGAAAAATGTAAAATAACTTTCAAAACCTGCTGAAAGTTATTTTGTCAAAGCAGAATCTGCATGTTGATACTGATTTAATGTTGTGTTATTTTAGGTTGCTGTACTGTTGTATGTTGCAAACTGGATGGTTCATCTGATTTGGCGCAAGGGAGACGACCCTGACAATGTAGCCATACCATACTTAACTGCCCTTGGTGACTTGCTTGGTACAGCATTCCTTGCCATTGCATTCCATATACTCTTCCTGATTGGTGATAAAGATTCTGATGTAGGCGACTGATTCTATATAATTGATTCTATTTTTCCCTCCGAAGAATTGTTTTTCTTAAGTAATTTATTACCAACACTTAATTTGTAAATATTCACAGCATAAAACTTTTAAGTTGACTAAGTGCTGAAAATCTAAAGGCTAGATTTTACTAACAGCTGATAGATGATTTAGTTAATGGATGATTTATCCAGTATTTAAACTTACCATGCTAAATTTCTACAATGGATTTGTCTGATTTCTAGTTTATAATATTGAGGGATATTGATTGAAAATATCCTGAGTGATTAACAAACCATGTAGACCATGATCAGGTTGTATGGATGTGGAGCATATCATGGTCTGCATTCATCACAGGGTAGAAATAAGTTGCTCCAAGTAGGCACAGGTTGATATTCTTAGTTTCCTTAACTTTTCTTTCATGTTAGCTGCACATTAAGAAATATTGATGAAGTATCTACCATGTTTCTGTAATTCGATAGGAATTCAGCCAACAACATGTATTAATGTCTGTCTTTTTATCAAATTCTACCTGGCTAGATTTGTCTTCCTCTGTTTAACAGTGTTAGTCACACAGTTTGACAGTATTGAAGGCCAGTCCAAGGGTACTGCTAGTATGTGCTATTGTTTAAGATACAAAGAAGTCCCTTTGCCACATATATATAAATACCTTGTACCAGTCTTGTCTAGAAAAGTTGTGTTTATGGAAACATCATTTCCCCCACCCCAACTCATAATTGTAGTTACATGATGATTGTAGTAGATTCAACAATTTTTACTAAGTTTAGACTGTCCATGCTTTTCGTCTTAAGCCATTTATTCATTCAGGTATGTGTTACTGGAAGACCCTGATTACAAATAAAAAAAGCAAATGAAATTCTGAAATTTTATTAAAAAGAATCTCTTGACTTAAGCATTGTTCTCCTGTCTAATATTTGAACAATTTCTTACAGTTTTTCAAGTATTCACCATACGAAGTAATTCGGGTAAGAGAACAGGGTGATAATTAAAGCCTTGTATTAAATATTTCTTGTTTTGTGTTCTGTTGCCTTCTTTTCACAAACCAGTTTCTATTTTTACATTGACTCTTTTGGCTGTATAGATTAGCCGAGAAAAAGTTTGGTTTCCAGTCAAATTGTCTTCTGTTGTTTATTCTTTTTAAATTTGTGGGTTGTCCAGATACATTTTTATATTTCATTTGCCCTAGTGGTTACTTATATATCTTTTAATATTTGCTTATTTAGATGGTTCTTGCCAAGCATGAGTCAGTGTAGCTACTCTCTCAGACTGGAGTTACTTGCTCCTAGTTATATTTTCAATTAAGTATCCGGCCTGTTTACTCAGTATTTAACCACCAGGGCAGTTACACATTGATGGGTGAAGTGGGAAAAGTGTTACCTGCTTCCTTGTTTCATAGCATTGAGAACTTTTTTTGCTTTCTCCTCTTTAACTGTTTTCCAATTCTGCAAAGTCAAGAAAAAATTAAGAAGATGCTGCTTATTCCAAAGTTGCATTTCTAGAGTTAAAATTTGTCTGATATAAAAGAGGTCACTGGAATCTGTTTGAGCCCCAAAGGAAAAAGGGAAAAAAAATAATATGAATGGTTGTAGGGTTTGGAAAGGGAGTCGTATAGATATGAAGAATTGCAAATGAATAGCCTGAGTGTATAAAACTAAATATTAGATTCTCTGCAGGCATTGTTAGTTCCATTGAAGTGTCTCAAAATAACATGATATAGAGCACCACAGACAGCTCAGGGGCATATTTGCTTGAACTTAATTTTCTTCATTTTTATTTTTGAAAAATTTGGTATTTTTTATTGGGCATTAATCTAAGATATCATTGAAATGAATCTGTCTCGACAAATCAGGGCTTTATCAGATGTACTCTGCCAAATGTTTAATTGTGTTTCAACACTATAAAATTGCAGTATTATTTCTGAGATAATACTTTGTTAGTAGGATGTTACCTTTCAGATCTAGCATTATTTGTAACAGTACCTTCTTAAGAATAAACAAAAAAAAATCTATTCTTAAATTGTCACAACTGTGAGCAGGCCTTTTTCAGTGAGAGTTTATACATTTATATACTAGATTCTACATCAACAGCTTTACATTTTCCATGTTTTTTGCTTCAAGATGTTAACAGACCAAGGTACGTAACAGTTAACAGGTGCTACAAATTGGTTGGTTAATGGTACATATATATATTTACTGTAGTTTTAAACATAATGTGATGGGTATATCTGTGATTTAATAACCTTTACTCAAATTTGCTTTGAAAGATTTCTGATCTAGAAATGGTAAAATGGTTTGTTTTCTTTATTGCTTGTCACCTGGGTATTGGAATCCTGATAACTTTATGCTTATGTATTGTTAATATAGCTGTGGCTTGAGATTGGCAAAGGTTGGTTGTGTATGTAGGTAGCTTGTTGATCCTGCTCCTGAAAAAAATACTCAGTAAGTGGCATGATTGTGTTGTCTTTGAATATGTGTCAGACATTTGCAACTGTTATATAATGAAATTGTCAATATATCATGGAATATAAAAGTCTATAATTGAACATTACCCCAAACCCTAATAAAATGGAATAGGTTTTAAGTTACACTTGAACGCTTTTTTGTATGGAATTGAGCTATTCTATGTGAAAATAAAATCTACAGAAGGCCTTCATTGACTGCTTTGTTTGTTTCATGGCAATTACAATTTTATCTAGATTTGTTTGATCATGTTTCACTTCAGAATTGTTCTATGTATAAGAACAGTTTTTACTTTAACTTACAAAGCTGCTAGAATTATCTCCCATTGGTTGGTCTGTTCAAGAAGTAACAAATTTGATCTAATCATTGGTTTATAGGTATTGGTTACTGCCTGCTTAAGTTGCATACCCTGTTACAAGGTAAAGGGATTGTTTTCTCACAGCATGGCTCAAATTATACACAAGTCAGTATCTATATGTTAGAGGAAAACACGCTAATTTTCTTTAAAATATTTTCGACAACTTTTTTGTTCTGCAGAATTAATGCTTATCATTTCTTAATGACTGTATATAGGTCTTTTCATAAAGGTGTCACAATATTTCTATATATAAGTTTTTTTTAAACTCACTGTTCATTTATATTTTGGCCTAAAACATTTCACAGTATGTTTTGTAACTCTGAACAGTTAGTTAATGTACATTAATGCTGACATTGTTACAACATACTTTCTTGTTATATTAGATGTTGGTAAACCCAAGTAAATAGGTCTAATGAGGTAGACCTTTTAGGGTACATGAAACACCCACCTCAGGACTGTGGATAAAATGTATATAGCAGTGTTGTAATAGATGATATGACCGGAAAATGATCGTAAGCTTTAAAGGGGCTGTACTCCAGATTTGATATAAAATATTTTTTATATAAATTAAATATCTAGATGCTGTGAGATTATAGCAATATGATATTTTATTTCAAAACTGATTATAAAAGTCAAAATAGAACAAAAAAATATATATTCGCTTCAGCTTGATTTGAACTCTGGACCCTCATGTTAACAAAATTTTACCAACGCTTTTATTGTCACCACTATCGCTGCATGTGTAATTATAGTTATTTACTTTAAATCTTATACAATATAGTTATACTGTCGCATTACGGTATAGCACTATGATAGAAAAAAAATCAATTTATAATGTGATTATCTGACTTATTTTTTGTCAGCAAGTTAGTTTTTATGCATTAGTCATAAATATTACAAGAAATTTATAATACAAGAAAATTTTCTTTTCTTTTTTGTCATCTGGAGCACAGCCCCTTTAAAGTGTGGCTACACCATTCACTGTTTGGAAGCTGCATATAGGACCAAGAATTACCTGTTTAATTCAGGTCTGTGATGGGCAGGTCTTCTTATATTGTTCTTAAAAAGTGTGAAAGAAAGACTATATTAAGACTGTTAGTTTACAAAACACATGATTTTACATACATGTGTGTCAAATTGACTTACTTTTGTGATTTAACTGATGAAGGTCTTTCTAATTATGATGTTTAAAAACTTCTTCTTTAGCAAAGAGGACATGTGAACCTTTGATAAATCAGTTTCATATGACTGTCTTGTGAATCATTCTGGATGCATTTCATTGTTTTATTTCATGTATAAATTGATGTTTGTGATAATGATAATTTATGGTCTAAAAAACCCTATTTATCTTGCAAGGCCCTATTTGATTTCTTGCATTTTGGCATTAGATCTGTTTTATTAATCAACATTTTTCAAATATTGTGCTGCTGAGCTCATCACAAACTTTTTATTATAATGATAAATTTTGGCTCATTTTTATTTTCATCTCCAGTAGTTGCTCAAGGAATAAAATCTTATGATGATTTATCCACTATTATATAACAAATAATTTTCTCAATACTAGTAGTTAAACACAACAGTTGAATATGTTAAAGACAAAATTTACAAGGTGATTATATACTAGTTAAATTAATGTTAGAATTATAGATGTTTTAAAATTGTATGTTTATGTATGCTTTGTGTGTAGATACTTAGGGCTGTGTCTTTGAAGAGATGTTTATTTTTTTCAACAAAGTATGCAGTGTTTCTAAAGAGATATACCCTAAAATTAGAGTATTTCGTTTCCATTAAAATCATATAAATGTGAATGATACTGAATGAATCATTACAGAAAAAAAAATTGAAATACAACAGGTAAACTAAAGGCTTTAACCATTTACTCCATATATACGCATTTTTATGCATATGCGACCAGTGTAGATCCAGATCAGCTGGCACATTTGTGCCATCTGACCAGGATCTGCACTGGTCACTTTTTGGTCAGAAATAACCTAATGTAACAAAAGGCAAACAGTGTAGATCCTATCAGACGGCACGGATTTGCCGGCTGATCTAGATCTACACTGTTCGCCCAAGCCATAAAGGTGTATATATGGCGAAAAGGGTTGATATCAATCTTATACAGAAAGTTGTTGTTTATTTATTACAAATGAACAGTGTTTTGTTAGTGACTAAAGCTCATCAGAAAATATCTTTCACATATGTTCTGCTTTACTTTCTGAATTATGTTTCATTTTTAGCTCACCTGTCACATAGTGACAGAGTGAGCTTTTGTGATCACCTTTTGTCCGTCGTCTGTCCGTCAACAATTAGTTTGTTAACACTCTAGTGGTCACATTTTTGCCTCAATTGTCATGAAACTTGGTCAGGATGTTTGTCTCATTGATATCTCGAACAAGTTCAAACATGGATTATCTGGGGTCAAAAACTAGGTCACAGAGCTCAAATATCGAAAAACCTTGTTAACACTCTAGAGGCTACTTTTTCAGTCCAAATTTGTCAGAGAGATTGTTTCGATAATTTCTAACTCAAGTTCGAATATGGGACATCTAGGTTAAAAAACAAGGTCATAGAGCCCAAATATGGAAAAACCTTGTTAACACTCTAGAGGTAACATTTTTGGTACAAATAACCTTGAAATTTGTTGGAGGGATTGTTTCAATAATTTCTGAGTCAAGTTCAATATGGGTCATCTGGGGTCAATTAACCAGGTCCATAGCAACTTTGTTAAAAGCGGTCATACTCAGGTGAGCGATACAGGGCCATCATGGCCCTCTTGTTATTGAGAATGATCAAATGAAATATATAAGCAGTATGTCACTGGTTAATATTAGGGTATGTTCCTTTAAAAGAGCCTGTGTGTATGTTTCTTTTTACTGTTTGTGTGACTTGTGTTAAATTTTTGAAATATCCTTTGTTATATAAATAGATAGATTATTTATTTATGGGGGAAAATTCCTCAAAGAGCTTTAATTATGTTAATTACATTTTGGGTGTTGAAATTTTATTTTCAAGAAAATAGTATTTTGATATTTGATGTGTAGAAAAAAATATTGTTTGGTAAAGATTATAGAAATATTGCTATTTAAAATATAATTCATGGTGGGAAGTGTATATGTAGTTAGAAAAATAAGTTTAGAGTGAACTGTCTATTTCTTTTCCAGCAATACATTCCACAGGTAAGATTTCTGATTAAGGGGATGATGTCTGTGGCACAGTCCCCTCTAAATCTCTCGTATCTTTTGTGTTGAGAGTTCTAGTATATAGTAACATGCTTTTAAGAAATAATGCGCCCAGTTGAATCAGTGTATCTTTACCATAAGTTTTGTAATAATGTTGCATTGAATTCATTTGTTATGTTGTTGGGTATTTGAGGGTAGATATTGTTTTTCTGTAGCCAACAAGTTGTAGTTTCACTGTCCAGTGAGTTGATCTGTTATCTGCAGGCAATGTTTGATGTAAATGTCACTGTTACCTACATGTACATGTTTATATAAGGTCTTGCATCAGAGATAATGCACATGAATTTAACAATAATTCAGCAAACATTTTACATATTTTTTCATATACATGTTATTAATTTGTTAAATCATTAACAATGTAAATAAATTCGAAATTAATTATTTAATGAAATATATGTGTAAATTAACAGCCTACACTGATGTCACCTGTTCAGGGAATTGTTTGTACATTAATATCATTGTAATCTAAGTCACATGAAATGAAGTTAAGACAAGTATATACTAAGTTCTGTATATAAGTGTCAATTATTTAAAAAATGTTACGGATTTGGATGTTGAAAATCATACAGTGTGCCATATTTTAGGAGAAATGAATGTATGTGTTTGTATTTAGTGATTTTTTTATGCCCCCAAAGGGAGGCATATAGTTTTTGAACTGTCAGTCCGTCAGTCAGTCTGCACTACCAAAAATAAATAGGGGGCCATCCAACTGTAAACATAACAAAACAGAACAATAGAGTTCATTCCATAACAATAGAATAAGGGGCCAATGGCCCTCTATCCAAAAAAAGAAAAGGCCCCCAATCCAGTTTCGGCCTGACATCAGTCCATCCAAAAACTTTAACATTGGCCATAACTTCCTTATTATTAAGTGGATTTACTTCATACTTAGACACAAGATCCCTATGGACAAGACCTTCTCACTGACCAGTGTTTATTTGACCTTGACCCCTGAATGACCTTCACCTTGAAAATCCAATTGTCCAAAAATTTTAACATTGACCATAATTTCCTTATTAGTAAGTGGATTACCTCATACTTAGGCACAGCACCCCTTTGGACAAGAACTTCCCACAGACCTATATTTATTTGATCTTGATCCCTGAATGACCTTCAATTTGAAGATCCAGTTGTCCAAAAACTTTAACATTGACCATAACTTCTTTATTAGTAAGTGGATTTACTTCATACTTGGGCACAACACCCCTTTAGACAAGACTTTCCAACTGACCTATATTTATTTGACCTTGACTCCTAAATGACCTTTATCTTGAAGATCCAATTGACCAATAACTTTAACATTGGCCATAACCTCCTTATTAGAAAATCGATTTACTTCATACTTGGACACAACAACCCTTTGGACAAGACTTTCCCACTGACCTATATTTATTGACCTTGACCCTTGAATGACTGGTCCTCAGCCCAAAGTCAAAGCACCACTTCGGGGGCATTGTCATCTTACAGTGACAGTTCTTGTTAACTAACTACTACAACTGGGCACTTTGCCAATATGAATGAACCAACTTGTTACCAAGTAGTTATGTATCACCACAAGGAATGAATGCATTTACTATTTTCTGTGTTCATAGTGTTAACATAAATTGTCAGTAAATAATACTGTCATTTCCATTTTGTTATACATTCTTATAATTTTTTTTGCAAAACTGTTAATCAGTTTCAACAATAGTATAATTTTGTAATATTTTGAAAAAGCCACCACCCCACCCACACACACACCCCTTTAAGATACAGTCAAGTGTGTCTTAACAGAATATCACCACTGATGTTAACAATTTCAACAAAAAGATACTGGTAAAACTCTGAACTATGTTTATGCCTGCTTATCTTGTAATTGGCTTGCCAGACAGCATATCACCTTATTTTTTCAGAACAAGAATTGACCAAGCTCATGTTTCCTGATAAATGCCATGGGGACTGCTAATGTGCTAAGATGGTTATTTTGGGTCAATTATTGGTCAAAGGTTGTCAGAAACCACAATATCACTGTATCATTATAAACAAGTCTGTACCATACCAGTCACATTTGGAACCTTCCATTCTTCATTATTGATAGCTTAACATTATTATGTTAACAGTGAAATTTACATGGATCTTGGCTGTGCATAGTTTTCTTTAGCAGTTTCTTCAATATATGGTATTTTTTAAGATGTTTCTGTGTCAGAATAAGAACAAAAATTCTGATTTTGTTTTCATATCAATGTTAGCAGTCCCTCATTTTCAGTTTTATTGTTAGTTTTACCAGCTGCAGCTTTAATATTTATTCTCTGCCAGTATTTACCTTGATTGTTAGACTTGTAGAAAGCTTTTTCTGACTTGACAGTATATTTTGACTATATTTTTACTGCTCCAGAAGACAATGCATTGAACTTTGAGGCAGTAGAACCAGTACAGTTTGCCTCAGTTATACAATAACCTTTGAAGAGCAGTATAATTAAAGTCCTGGAGTATCAATAATCTTCAGTAATTAGTCTAGTTCATTGTAATCTATCAGTAGATAAGTCTACACCTGCAGACTGTGTCAAAAGGACATTGTGATAAAGACTCTTTTGTGAGTTTACATGCTGTAACCTGTCTGTTTATGTGATTGTAATCTAAACCATTACATGTGTAGAGATTTTAATTGCCCATTGATGAAGTGTCTCCCATTTTAAAGAAATAAATCGTATTTTAAACCTTTTTCTTTGTTCATCTTTTTATCAGACAGCATCATCCTGCATAGGCATCAGTTTTCAAATATCTGTTTTATCAAAGAAAACAGTAAGAGGCACAAAAGTAACCTCTATAGATCGAATATTCTATGGTTTCTGGGGAGGGTCACAAGTCCAGGACTGTATCTTTTTGGGTCTGCTAACGTTGGTGCTGATTCCCCATATGACTGACGCCCCTGAAGAGTTTTAAGCTCACCTGAGCCGTAGGCTCATGGTGAGCTATTAGGATTGATCAATGTCCCTTGTCTGTCGCACGTCCACACTTAGTTTGTTAACACTCTAGTGGTCACATTTTTTCCTCAATTGTCATGAAACAATTGTCACCATGTTTGCCCCAGTGATTACTCGCACGAGTTTGAACATGGGTTATCTGGGTTGAAAAACTAGGTCACGTGGCCCAAAAATAGAAAAACCTTGTTAACACTCTAAAGGCTACTTTTTCTGTCCAAATAACCTGGAAATTTGTCAGAAAGTTTGTTTCTATGATTTCTAGCTCTTGTTCGAATATGGGTCATCTGGGGTCAAAAACTAGGTCACAGAGCCCCAAAATAGAAAAACCTTGTTAACACTCTAGAGGTAATTTTTTCAGTCCAAATATCCTGGAAATGTGTCAGAAAGGCTGTTTCGATGATTTCTAGCTTAAATTTGAATATGGGTCATCTGGGTTCAAAAACTAGGTCACAGAGCCCAAAAATAGAAAAAAAACTTTGTTAACACTCTATTGGTTCGCGACCTATAACCGGACGTTTTTATAACGTTTGTTACAAAAGCTTTAAATCTGTTCACATTACACGCTAGATTTTTTACCTGCAGGAAGTTAAGTTCAAGGTCTTTCTGACGTCAAGGGGATTTCTTATTTCTTAATATAGAACACATGTTTTGAGGCCCTGACATAGGGTCATTAAATTGTGTTAATTTTGCTTAAAGCTGTACCATGTTTCCGGACGGTCCGTCAACATTCATCGAAGTTGCATTATATAAGATAATTGACATTTTACTGTAAATGATCAATTGATTAAACAGTATAGATCAATATTTATTTGCATATTCTGGTATATACATAGAAAATATGAATTCCATCAATTACTGTAAACTGTATATGTGATAAATGTACTTATTTTAATGGAAATAAAATATGTTTAAGCTAAACTAAACTAAAATATGTATAAAACAAAGCTGTGCCGTTACTGAAACTTGTGCGGTAACAGACAACAGTTTCTGAATTTGTTCCAGTTATTTTATAAATCACATTTCTTCCAGTTCGACATTGAAACATTATCATGTTTGTTTTTGGAAATGTTTGTCTGCAAAACATGTTCTTACACTTAACCCCTTTCTAAAATTTCCGGACCTCAGTAAAATATTTGCGCATGCGCATTGCGTGATATGTAACTTCCCCCGCGATAAGGCAACAGATCAAATGGTACACAAATGTAAATATTGCATTTTCGACAAATATACTTACAAATTGTTGACGTTGTTGATTATAGTCACTTCAAAATCAAGCGCCTGAGTGATCGACAACAAATGACCAATATAAACAACGAAATAAAGTGTTTACGCGAGTGTCCGGATTGTAGGACGTCCGACTTTATAGGTCGCGAACCAGTAGAGGTTACATTTTCAGTCTAAATATCCTGGAATTTTGTCAGAAAGGTTGTTTCGGTGATTTTAAATTCTAGCTCAGCTTCGATTATGTTTCATCTGGGGTCAAATTCTAGGTCACAGAACCCAAATATGGAAAAACACTGTTAACACAAGAGGTTACATTTTCAGTCCAAATAACCTGGAAATTTGTCAGGTTGTTTCGATAATTTCTAGGTCAGGTTCGAATATGGGTCAACTGGGGTCAATTAACCAGGTCCATAACAACTTTGTTAAAAGCAGTCATACTCAGGTTAGCGATATAGGGCCATCATGGCCCACTTGTTTTTATAATAGCATAAGATAAATTGCGTTCCGTGGACGATTCGAGTGTTACAAAACATCGATCCATGGGACTTCGGTTTGGAAGTCGACGATCCAACCTAAGTCCAAGCATTGGGCTAGGGAAATGAAATTTGTGCGCACTATAATTCTACAACGGTAAATTTAGCGAGTTTTGCAAGTGAATTTAATAAGTAAAATACCACCTTTGTGATTGTGCCGAACTTCATATTTGACCCATTCTCATACAGAATTGCCAAATAGGATATGAAAATGACAATTTTTCAACTTAAAGAGTCGCTGTTTTCATTTTTACCGTCAGCTAATCTTGAATGTACCCGATCTTAATCCAAAGTAGAAAATTGCTATCTTATCTGGAACTATGGTAATCTACATTTGAATGTATAATGGCACATACCAAATATGGTTCTCTTTAGGGGAGCCAATAACTTTATTAAGAAACAAACTAGAGGTAAGCATTACCTTGTGCATATGTAAAATTGATGTTATTCATTTGCCAGGGTATTTGGTTTCATGAATCAATCATTTTCATAAACATATATCCAAATTGCTCCGAAAATAATAAAAAGTAAACCAAACATTTTTTCAGAATTAGTTTATTTTGAAGTATGTGCTTCTAATCAGTTAGATAATTGAACACATTCATTAGGTAGACGCTCGAATAAAACGTTAAACATTCTTCTTGAGCCCATACAAAATATAATGAAGTATTTCCAGGGGAAAAACAACAACAAAGAAATATCTACTTTTGCAATATCTATTGTCCCGTAAATTAGGAAAGTATGTCCCGTAAATTACATTCTCATTTAAGAATGTTTTATGTCTACACTTAACTTAGAAAAACTGTTTTTATTGTAACACCTATTCTGGTATGAAAGCACAAATGAAATTCATCTTGTTACTAAGCAATATGTCCATTATATCATTTTCACATGAAAAACAAAAATAAAAACATAATCTTTTACATTTTTCTTTAAACTTATCATCAGTGTGTAGTTATTTCTTGTGACAAATGTCCGATTTAAATCGGCTATTGCTGAGGGGCTCCAACTTTTTTTTTTTGATTTCTCTTGAATACATTCAGATTAAAAGTCGTGAATTGTTGTGTCCCGTAAATTAGGAAATTACACATGACTCAACTTCATCAACTCATTTCTTTCCTCCATGAACTGAAGAATTTCATCGGGCACAGCAACGATTCTGCCACCTTTTCCAGTTGCTGTTGGAGAATTAATCTTACGCAGAACATTACCACTTTCTACCCAAATTCGATCCATCTTTGTAGGCCACTTAAACCTTTGTACAGCTTTACCACTATTAGTCATGAAATTTATATACAAAGATTCATCATTGTTATCAACTTCAAGAATTTGTCCAATGTAACATTTATCGTCATATTTAGCAACAACGAAGTCAGAGACGTCCACATTAATTTTACCTCCACCGCCAATACCTAAAGCATTAACGTTGCCTTCAGCACCACTACTAGCCTCATCATCTACTGATGCTTGTTTGATAAACTTAGACACATTTTTCGTATCTTTTCTTGGTTTTGATTCTTTTATTGTTACTATGTCCCATTTACAACTTGACTCTGGATTGAATCCCTGTTCTCCAAAGCATTTTTGACATGCACAAGTTGTGTCTCTCATCAACAAGACATTGGGTTTTTCATCTGACGAAACAGCGTGCACTGACATTGTGCCTTTAACAGGTTTTATCTCATGCTTTCTTTTCTCGATTTCTTTACTTTTGTCATTATACTCTTCTTGTGTAATTAGCTGATATTTTTTCTCGCTTTGGTTGGCTTCTGCCCATGCAAAAAAATCGTGGGCGTCCTGTATTACAGCTTTGGACTGTTTGACAGCCATATCTGCATTCCGTTTGGCGCTTCCTCCCACACCATCGCACGCACTTTTCCCATGCCCACTTAAAATAATGCCAGCTTGCTTTACAGCCATAAAGTCGTTCAAAATTGCACACTAAATCAAAAATCGACCGATTTCTATACTGGGACGACGGTGAATCTGTCCAAAAATGAACAAACTTTAGTTCAGGAACAATTTCTTTTACAGTTTGTATGGTCTTTGTAATTATGGCAGATACCATTGAAGCGTTGTGGCTGAGAACTTCTGAAACAAATACCATGCTTTTGTGACAAAGGGAACCATTATTGTCATTGAAGTATATGATTGTAGGGTGTAAGGTGACCATTGAAGAATTCCAGTAGGCTGACTGTATCTCTTCAACCGTTTGACATGTATAATTTTCGCTAAAGTCCATCTGAATCAAAACATGACTATTTGGTAAGTGTTCTTTCATCAACTTAACCGACATGTACTGCTTCTTAACCCTATCTACATGTGACACAAATTCATTAAACTCTTTCTTCATTGTATTAACGAATTCTGCTCGTGTCATTTCCAGATCTACAATACGCATTCTTTCTTTTCCACATGGCAGTTTTACTCTCTTCCACTGCTGAAACTTTACTTTTACTTGCGAAATCTTAGCCAGAACGTTATCAAGTTGCTGTGGTTCACCTTGGTATATATCTACAAAGGCATCAGGACTGGTGCATGAGCACGCGTTCATATTCTTTAAGGATCTTAGCTTAAAACTCATATTTTGATGTTTAGCACATAAGCAAACACTTCTGGAAGAAAAATTGACTAATGCCAGTTCCTTTGGTCTGAGTCTATAGAACGATGCCTTTGATATCTTGTAATCTGTTTCTGAAATAAATTTTAGGTGGAGGTTATGCATGTAATCATTTAAAATTCTCTTTTGTTTCTTCTCATTGCCAACTTTGACACTGTCAGCTTTGCCAGGCATTACACGCGAATTATCATCTCTGATAAGAAAGGCACGAACATCATCTTTTATTTTCTCTGCTTTTGATCTCATGTTCTTTTTACTCTCTCGTTTATTTCTCAGAACTTTACGCCTATCTACATCTGTCATTTCCTGTAAATACTTTCTCAATCTATATTTCTTAATGACTTTTCCACCGATTATTGTTTGCAAGTGGTCAATTTCCTTTGGGTTTTCAGTAACAGATTTCTTAATTTCTTCAGTCAAACACTCTGCATAGATCAATTCCTTTCTAACTTCTGGAACTTCTCCTGGTTTTAGTCCAGCTTTCTTCAATAACGAGTCTGTTTTGCTTCTAGGTGTTGAAGTTTGCTTGGTTTTAGCAGCTTCAAAACGCTCAATTCGTTTCTGAGCAGTTTTAAGCTTTTTTCTTAGTGTCTCATTCTGGTCTTCTAGAGTTTCAATTCGTTCATATGACTTTTTCAATGCGCGTGACTGTCTCTTCTTTGGAGCTCTCATACCACTAGGTCCAGACGCCTGTGTATGAAATGGCATTTTCACCCTCAGTAGAACATCTTCATTTACAGCACTATCATTTACAGTACTACTAACACCATTAGCATCTTCATCGCACATCGCTTGGTTTTGTTCACCCTGATTTACATTTTGACTTCCGGAATCCATTGTGTCTATGCTGTCATGGTCCATTTTATTATCATCATTATGTTTCTTGTGAGTGTTGTAAAACTTTTTTCCATTCTTTCTATTATTTGCTCGTCTATACTCTTTTTCTTCATCGGTAAGTAGCTCTGTTGGTTTATAGTAGCCTTTGACCCTTTCCCGCTCTCTTTTGTACCATTCTTTGCCTAACTGCTCTTTTTTTCGGGCACGATACTCTTTCATACGTTGAGATTTAGATTTAGCCATCCTGAAGTAGAAAAAAAAAGTAATAAATTTGATCAAATTCATGGTAAATGTTATTTTATTGTGTTAATTGTAAGTAGTTACTCATTTTTTCCCATTTGAATACGTACATAACACTTCAAAAATCATTAATTTTGTATATCTAATTTACGGGACAAAAAAATCTAATATACGGGACAAAGAGAAAGTTGGAAAAGTCACAACGATTTCGCTCTTTAATGTATTTATGTTGGATATTTAACACAGAGAAAAGATAAATCATTGTGTATAAATCAAAACTAATCGTTTCTAACTTACATATAACTTGCGTGAAATGAACACACAATATAAAATTTTAACATGTCAATAACTATTATCTTTTAAACGCACTTGTCCCTTTCTATTCCATAATTCAATAGGCCTACTGGCAATGTTTTATCTTAGCACGTAAATGCATAATAATTTGCTTGTGTACAAACATATCATTTTGTAAATAAATAATTTTTTAAATAAGTACCCGATCAAGTCTAATGTGCATTATTTCTAATTAACGGGACATTTGTTTTCTAATATACGGGACGGACTGTATTTTAGAAACAACAAGGACTGTGTTCACTTCAACCACATTATCTTGAAACATATTTATCTAGAACGTATAAGCAAATGATTTTGCAATCAAATATATCAAAACAGTCAAAAAAGAAAATGAAAATATATGTTTGTAATAGTTACCCAGTTTAAACTGTTCCCGCAAATCAACCTTTCCTCAAAAATATGGCGGCAAACCTGTGACGTTCACTTCCGATTGCGTAGTAAATGACGAAAAGGTATGAAATACGCGTAATGTGTATTGAACTTACGGTGGCACAGAGGTGACATGCACAAATTTTTTTTTAATTGCACTTCTCTTTTTTTTATCTCGTTCCCACGAGATACTAACTCGAGGGAACGACTTAGTATCTCGTTCCCACGAGTTACTAAGTCGTGGGAACGAGATAAAAAAAGAGAAGTGCAAATCCGAATAAAGAATCGCATTTGAAAAAAAGAGTTGCGCAGTACAAAAAAGAATCGTATTGTAAAAAAAAAGAACAGCGAATGGAAGCTATGTCGAGGGAACGACATACTAACTCGTTGGAACGAGTTAGCTATGTCGTGGGAACGACTTAATATCTCGTTCCCACGAGATACCAAGTCGTTCCCTCGAGTTAGTATCTCGTGGGTACGAGATAAAAATAAAGAAAAGTGCAATAAAAAAAATGTATTGCTTTGAAAAAAAAGTGTAGCACAATATATTGCTTTCTCGTTTCCACGACATAGCTAACTCGTTCCCACGAGTTAGTAAGTCGTTCCCTCGACATAGCTTACATTCGCTGTTCTTCTTTTTACAACACGATTCTTTTTTCACTGCGCAACTCTTTTTTCCAAATGCGATTCTTTTTTCAGATTTGCACTTCTCTTTTTTTTATCTCGTTCCAACGACTTAGTAACTCGTGGGAACGAGATACTAAGTCGTTCCCTCGAGTTAGTATCTCGTGGGAACGAGATAAAAAAAAGAGAAGTGCAATTAAAAAAAAAGTTGTGCATGTCACCTCTGTGCCACCGTATGAAATTAAAGTAATCAACGGGTTTATAGAAGGTTTTGTCCCGTAAATTAGGACTCGTAAATTAGAAATTTTCGAAATAAGTACGCTGTAAATCGCCACTTTGTCTATATTTTGAAAACGAAAGCACTCGATTTACCTTTTAAAGAAACAACAAAATAGCAGTTACAATTTTTGAAGACAATATCTATTCTAAGATATAAATTTGAAAAAACATCAGCTAAAACGCAAAAGTCCCGTAGATTATAGAACTTCTTTTCCGTTTCAATAATCCAGAGGGGGGAATCACGTGGTGGTATTATTGGGTTTCAAGATGTCCGCGCCCATGTAAGTACTCATTTTTTCATCAATTTAGGCTCTTTGAAGATATCTCTGCATATATTAAATAGCCTATATCCTCACCATCTAGTTTCTGCTTCATTTGAGGCATAACTTTAATATGCATTCGTCTTAGTTTTCGCAATTACCTTGTGCAAAATTTTGAAGCGAGGAATTTCGTCCCATAAAATTAGGGTAATATTGGGTCCCGTATCGAGATTTTGTCGTTTTTTTGTGTCAGTCGCATAGTTACTGCATGTAAAATAGATTCTGTGTCTTCCCTAACAACAGACATTTATTACTTTACTTCTAATCCAAGTATTTGTGTATTTTTGTTGCAATATTCAGTCATAAAACACAATGATAATATTGAGTTACAATTTATCAATGGTAACATTGGGTCACCACAAAGCAAGTCATGTTGATTGTTCAGGTCTCTACTTGTGATTACTATTATGTTTTTAGACAATTTGATTAAAAGTCAATGCCATTTAGAGGTCAAGGTAAAACATGTCACTTTGAATATCTCTAAAAAGAATGTTATTTGCAAACATGAATTAAATCTGTTTAACAACAAGGGAGTTAAGGCAGAATTACGTATTTTGACAACTGGACTTTAAAGATCAAGGTCATTTGGTGTCAAGGTCACATAAATATAGGTCAGTTTGAAGGTGTTGTCCAAAGCGGGGCTGTGTTCAATTATGAAGTAAATCCAAATTATGGGCAATGTTAACTGACGGAATGATAGACGGACAGTTCTAAAACTATATGCTTTCTTTTGGGGGCATGAAACTTATGAGTCTGCTTTAATGTTGATGCTCACTTGAATTGTTTACCTCTGTCCTTAGCCTTTTAGTGACCTTTACCTTGATCTTCTGCATTTCTTGCAGCTTTAACATGTAAATTTGAACTATACTTATAATTTTGTATGTAAATTTCAACTTTGAAGTTGGCCGACCATGGCTTTCTAACGTAATTAATGTTTTTTGTTAACTAAGTCTATGAAACTTGTGAAAAAAAGTCTAATTTGTATGTAAATTTCAATTTCCAAATTAATTATATTTGCCTTGATTCTCTCATTGATCTTCCTTCTTAAACAGTCTTACCTATGTGACCCATAAACGGCATCGTGACCGTCTTGTTTGTTATAAAACCTTTGTTATATTAAATGCAGATAATTTCAGACAGTGGCAAAGAAGAAGAGCCACATGAAAAGAAATATACGCCGGTTGAGCGAAAGGGTTAGGCGTCATAAAAATGATAACAGTACAAGAGTTACAAACTTGGGGAAAAGACCGTATCAAAGAACTCCTTATAAAACTCCATTTAAAGGCGTTATCTACAAGTCTCCGTCCATCATATTCTTATCATAAATCACCTTTTGCGGCAGTTGCCTTTAATTGTCCGTCAGAAAAAAGATTGAAATCTGTAAAAGCATTATTTTCTCCAAACAAATTGATTTCATTAAAAGACAGTGATGCAAATGACTTTGGGTTAGAACATTTACCCGATGGTGATACTGTGACTGAAAATAAGAAGCACGAATTTGATTTTCATGCTTTTCCTGATGACATTACTGTAACTGAAAGTAAGGAAGATCTAAGCTTAAAACCTTTACATGATGCTGAAATACATTGACCGAGAATAAGGAACAGGAACTGAGTTTAAAACACTTACTTGATGGTGATTCTGTCAATAACGATAAGGAACATGGAATACATGAATTTTCACAAAAAAACTGAAAACTGTCAGTCTGATGAGTGTCAACCTATTGAACAACTTATTACTTTATTTCTAAATGTTGTTGAGGAGTTGGCTAAAGTAGATAGACTAGACACAAGTTTATTAAGCTTTTTCAAACTAGTAGCTGATAAACGTTTTCTTTTAGATAACATTGCTTTTCAATTATGCATATATGTTGTGAAATGGTTTTTATTGTATGTCTACATCGAACATGAGGTATGGCGAACAGACAAAACTAGAACTATCATTAAAGGTGATAAATCCCCTCACATGGGTGCTTGATACTGGAACTGGAAAGCTTAGAATCAATGGCATAAAGTGACATAAGAAACATGGAAATATGTATATATTTTATATTTAATAATATTGTATATAGAGAAAACAATTACCGGTAGACCATTGAACTGTATATTTTCTAGTAGAACTAGCTTAAGTTTAAGCGAACAGTGACCTTGGCCCAACTGCAAATTTTCAATCCCAAGCGTCGTCTTCATAGAAGCTATCTTTACAGCAAATTTCATCAAAATATCTCATTCCTAACTCAAGTTATTGAGCAGAAACCATTTTTTTTAATTTAAGTAACAGTGACCTTGACCTTGGCCCCACCAGCCCCAATATCGAACTTGACCTGTATGTTATGATGTTACACCTCTGTACCAAAATTGTTTAAATCTGTCCAGCCTTTCATGAGTTATCATCCGAAAACCATGACGGACCGACCGACAAGCTCACTCCTATATAATTATTCTGGAAATTAGGGTGGAGAATTTTCGGTAAACGTTTTGTGAATTTTATGGGTGGATTCAAAAATCATGTGGAAAATGTATTGCAGATAATATCTTCAGGAATGTTTTGTCCATTGTCTTCAGAAATTAATTTTGCAGTACCTGATGTAAGTGTCTTGAGAGATTTTGATCCGTATATATCAGGCCTCGAGCGAAACCAGGAATTTTTGATGACACTATATCTGAAATTAGTAAATATCATCTGTGGGAAATTAGCATGTATAACATTCGACAGTAAAAAATCCCGATGATACGGGCGATACGGATCTAGTAGGATTTGAAAAAGGTAGCACACTTCAACAACGTAAAGATGCAAGAGATAGTGTGATAGGAGAGATACAGAAGACAATAAAACATGTAAAGGAACTCAAAGAAAAACATATGCTTGAGAAAAATAACAGAAGTAGTGATACAGTGTCAAACGTCCTCAAAATGATTCAAACCGACGAAATCAAGACGTGTCTAATGAAACATTTTGAAAGATGCCCCGCAATACATAAAAACATGTCTGAAATTAAAAATATAAAGATGTAAGACCAAAATACGTTTCTATTACATGTAGCTAAATCATCTGAAGAATTGGTGACCCAATGTTACCATCCAGAAATTGCGGCTCAATATTACCATGGTGTTTTGAAATCGAATTTTGCATGGATAACTCTATACATAGTTGGACAAACCGTACGGCAATAAATATGTAACGTCAGGGAACACACACAATCTGTTTTATATGTAGTAACTATGCAAATAACAAGAAAAACAAGAAATTTTCGATAT